>CM065383.1:14297500-14415000 GCA_033060915.1 Euryodendron excelsum
ATATTAAGTAGACAATGGTAACTGGTTATTTTAGTAAGTGAACAAAAGGGTGATTAGACATATAGGTACCGAAAAGGTGGGGTAGGGTGATGATCTTAGGATATCTTCCCTACACGTAACCAACTCCTGAACCATAGATTTCTGTTTTCAAATGACCAAAATGGAGTTATTTTTCAAAAGGGCTTAAATCTTTCTAAAGGTTGCTAAATAACCTATTTTCTTAAAAACCTTCTCTTGAGGGAATTTTCAAAACTTATTCCAAAAACCCTAAGTTTAATCTTTGGATTAACACTTAGTTTTAGGCGTCCTAACTCACCTTAATCAAGTTAGGTGGCGACTCCTATTTTTTGAAAAACCCTTAGTCAAACCAATTTTCAAACCTAGTCGCACTTGTCCTTCTAAGAGGATGAGTTCTAGTGACAGAGTTCCGTGCTTTTGGTCTCCGAGCTGAAAGGACCTTGGACACCTAAAAACCGGGGCGCGACACCCCATGATGACCCCCTGGTCATCTTAGTGATAGTGTCTAACTTCTTGATACGGAGAATCCTTCTAAATAGTGGCAGCTAAACAGATATCCTTTTCTTAAAGGCCTTCGAGCAATTGAAGGTAGCCACAGAAAAATTACAACTGGTCAACTCCCCCCTGGTCGGTTTCACTGGCGATAGAGTTTCCCCTTTAGGTTCTATAGCCCTACTAATGACCATGGGGACCAAGCCGCAACAAGCCACCAAGATGGTGGCCTTCTTCGTAATGGACTGCCCTTCAATCTACAACATCATTGTGGGCAGGACAACCCTCAACAAGTTCAAGGCTATACAGTTCACCTATCGCTTAAAAGTCAAGTTCCCCACACCTCAAGGAGTTGGGGAAGCCAGGGGTGACCAACAAACCACCAGAGAGTGTTACATGACATCTCTTAAAAAGGAAACCAAGGAGGCCATGTTGATTGAGGAATTAGAGATCCGAGACGAGAAGGAGATTAGGATGGGAGAGCTAATGGAAGAACTCGAGGAGGTTGTGGTCGAAACATAAGATCAGACCATAGTAGTAAAGATGGGGACAACAGCCCCAGAGGAATTCAAGAATGGACTAAGGTCCTTCCTCAGGCAGAATGCCGATGTCTTTGCCTAGTCTCATGAGGACATGTCAGGCATCGATACCTGAATCATTGCCCATCATCTGAACATAGAACCAACGGCGAAACCAATAAAGCAGAAAAGGAGGAGCTTCACCCCAGAATGCAACAAGGCAGTAGCTGAAGAGATGGAGAAACTAACCATAGCTGGCTTCATAAAGGAAGCCCGGTACCCCTCCCGGCTGTCCAATGTGGTTATGGTCAAGAAAGCAAACGGAAAGTGGAGAATGTGTATGGACTTCACAGATTTGAACAAGGCCTGTCCCAAGGACAACTTCCTCTTACCCATAATAGATCAACTGGTGAACTTAACGACAAGGTATGAGATGCTAACCTTTATGGATGCTTTCTCAAGTTATAATCAGATAAAGATGGTAGAGTATGACTAGGAACACACGACGTTTGTGACAGAAAAAGGCTTATACTGTTACAAAGTGATATCCTTCGGCCTGAAGAACGCCAGAGTAACATACCAGAGGCTTGTCAACCGCATGTTCAGCACTCAGATTGGTAGAAACATGGAAGTGTACGTCAATGACATGTTGGTAAAAAGCAAACAAGCAACCAGCCACTTGACAGATCTAGAAGAGAAGTTCCAGAACCTAAGGGCCTACAAGATTAAGTTGAACCCTACCAAGTGCGCGTTTGGGGTAGCATCTAGAAAATTCTTGGGGTTCATGTGTTGGCCTAAGTAAGCAACCCAAGAGGGGGGGTGAATTAGGTTTTATAGAATTTATACCAAACAATGCAACTAAAAATTGATTGAGTGATATAACAGTGACTAATCAAAGTATAACTCAAACAAACAAACAATAGAATGCAATACAAGCAGTGAGCAGTCAAACTAATAACACAAGCAAACAAATAATAAGATGCAATGCAAGGAAGTAATATGAGCAAAGAGATTAAGAACAGCAGATTTATAGAGGTTCGGCCAAACCTTGCCTACGTCCTCTCTTCCTCGATCCTCTCGAAGGTATTCCACTATGTAAACTTTCCTTACACAGCTGCTAGTTTTTCTCCAAGTGCCTAGCTCACTTTTATAAGAGCTCTTCCCCAAGCTCTCAAAACCCAAGAGATTTTGTCCAAGCTTCTCTCAAACTTACGAGTGATTTTGTCCAAGCTTCACTCAAACTTACAAGTTTACAAACCTAGCCAATAATAGATGAAGGTTGTACAATAAATAACTCTCTCTCAAAGAGTAGATAAACAAATTTTCAGCTCACTCAAGAACCCCCGAAATGAATAAAAACAGTGTATATGATGTGGGAGATGAAATCTCACTTGTAGCTCTTAATCTTGTGTTCTTCTCATGTTCTTCTTGCACCAATATGTGTTGGGGATCTTGTATATATAGCCTTGAATCTATTTTAGCCGTTGGAGAAGTATGAGAGTTGATTTGGTGGCAGATCGGACCATTACTCCTGTCAGAAAAACTAGCCGTTAGTGTCGGGAGTCGACTCTTTTAAGCAATGAGTCGACTCTTTTTGCATTTCTGCAGATTTTTCAAGGCACTGTCCAAATGAGTCGACTCTTTTGTCCCAGGAGTCGACTCTTTTAAGCAGTCTGCAGAATTTTTGTTCTCTGTTGAAATGGGTCGACTCTTTTTACAGCAGGAGTCGACTCTTTTGAGTCTCCAACAGATTTTTCAGCCCCTGTTTGAATGAGTCGACTCTTTTGTGCTAGGGGTCGACTCTTTTTAGGAAAATCCTTAACTTTTGCAATACTTCTTCAATCTTCTTCAATATCTTCAAGCTCTTTAAGGATCATCCAAATAAGGCTTTCTAAGGCTTGAAAAGACTTCTTCAAGGCATGTTGACTTCAAGAACATCTTCAACTCTTCAAGATAAAATCAATACACTTTTTATTATATTTAGAGTTCTTCAATCAACATTACTTCTTCCATTGATCTAAGTCTTCTTCAAAATCTTCAAGAGAGCTTCCAAGGCTTGAGATCTCTTTTCTTCAATTGATCTTTCATGCGTATTGAACATCTTCAATCTCTTTATTTGATCTTCATCAAATTGATTTCTTCTAGGATTCTTCAATCAATATAACTTCTTCTATCAATTCAAGACTTCAACATAATCTTCAATGAAGCTTCCAACTCTTGTGATTTCTTATCAAAACTTTCAAGACATCTTCAAAACTTCTAAGAAAGCATCCGTATCTTTAAGTGAGTCTCTTCTTCTTTCATTCTTACAAAACATCTTCAAGGTGAGCTTCCATGTCTTGTAAGAGGCATCTAAATGAGGTTGCAATTATGAGATTGCTAAATGAATCAACTCATCATACTTATTGTCTCCATTGTTTCTTGACAAGCTTCTCACCACAAGTTCTTCAATATATTCAATGTCACAAGTTCTCCATTGTTACTTGACAAGCTTCAACTTGTTGCTCCCCCTTTCTTTTATGCTTTAAGCCTCAATATATTTTCCAGATTTAGAGTAGAAAAATCAACTAATTTAGAAGTTCATAGCATGCATGATGATATAGTGGACTTGATATGGCCATGAGGATCGAGGGTCTTCATAATGAAGGGTAAACCATATTTGTATGGTGCCAGCTCTTCGGTCTTCAAGTCTACTTGAAATCCTTTGTTGTATTTGCACTTCTATTTGTACTTTAGTCTTCAAGAATTGATTCCATATCAACTTAAATACTCTTCAAATAATCTTGCTTGAGTGCTTTGCTTCTTTCAATAACTTCTTGAATCATCATAAGATCTTCAGTCACTTGCATCCTTCATTTGAATACTTGTTGAATTCCTTGAGCATCTTCAATCTCTTCAAGAATAAGATTGCCTAACTAATCTTCTTGTTTGATACTCAACCGATCAACTCAATTATTTTCTTGTTATTAAATGATTATAATCTAACCTACACACTTAATTTAAATCATTAGATAACAACCACATGGTTTTGTTATCATCAAAATCAACATGGGGATCAACCTTGACTCAACATCATGGTCTCCAACCGGGAAATAGAGGCAAACCCTGAAAAAATTAGAGCACTACTAAACATGCAGTCCCCAAAGTTCACCAAGGAGATCCAGAGATTGGCAGGCAGAGTGGTAGCACTGAATAAATTTATCTCCAGATTCACAGATAAGTGCCTTCTTTGTTTTAAATTTTATGAAAAATTTTTGAGTGGACCACCGAATGTGAACAGGTCTTCCAGTAACTCAAAGAATACCTGAGCTCAATACCACTGCTGAGTAGAACTATTGAAGGTGAAGAACTTTATCTTTACGTCGCAGTGTCGGCCATAGTAGTAAGCTCAGCCTTGGTCAGACAAGAGGAAGGAGTCCAGAAGCTAATTTATTACACGAGAGAGCCCTGAGGGTTGCAGAAGAGTGGTACCCCAGAATGTAGCTGCTGGCTTTTGCCCTGGTGACTTCAGCACGGAGGTTGAGGCCATACTTCCAAGATCACATCGTAGTCGTTTTGATCGACCATCCATTAAAGAAGATCTTTCATAAATTAGAGACCTCGGGCAGACTTGTTAAATGGTCTATAGAACTCAGCCAGTTCGACATTCACTATAGACCAAGACTAGTAGTCAAAGGGTAGACTGTAGCATACTTCATGACTGAGTTCACCTACCCAACGACCCTCCTTGATGACGACCCACTAGAACCCCAATGGATCCTTAATATTGATGGCTCCTTCACTAACAAAGCAAGTGGCGCTGGTGTCGTCTTTGTCACCCTTGAAGGACAAAAACTCGAATACTCTGTCAAATTTAAGTTCTCCACCTCCAACAATGAAGTTAAATATGAAGCCTTAATAGATGGCCTCAGAATGGCTCGACAACTAAGGGCAAAACATATCCTGGTACTTAGCGATTCTCAACTCGTAGTAGAATAGGTGCAAGGTGATTATGAGGCTAGAGAAGAAAAGATGCAAAAGTACTACCAGATGGCCAAGAACCTAGCTAAGAAATTCTCCAAAGTATTATTAAAAAGAGTACCAAGGCTGCAGAATGAGGAGGCAGATCGACTGGCCAGAATAGCCTCATCTTAGGAGAACGACCCAAGAGTCCCCATGGAGGTGCTTGATTCACCAAGCATTCAGAACCCATAAATACATCAGGTGGAGAGGAAGTTAAGTGGGCAACCGTAATCGGGAACTACCTGGAGCAGGGGTCTTACCAGAAGACAACGTTGAAGCCAGAAGGACCCAGTACAGAGTTAGCAGATACACCCTAATCGACATCATCTTATATAAAAGGGGGCACACCCTGCCTTGGCTCAAATGTGCAGGAAAGACAGACGCTGACTATATTATAAGAGAGGTGCACGAAGGGGTCTACGACAACCACTCAGGAGGAAGAGCTTTGGCCAAAAAGATATTCAAGGCAGCTTACTATTGACTCACAATAGAGAAAGATGCCCAAGATTTTGTAAGGAAGTGTGACAAGTGTCAGAGGTTCTCTAACATCCCAAGGCAATTGCCCTAGGAGCTGACTTTCATCCAGAGCCCGTGGCCTTTCGCACAATGGGGGATCGACATTGTGGGGCTCTTGCCTCTGAGAAAAGGCCAGACCAAATTCACGATGGTAGCAGTAGACTACTTTACCAAGTGGGCTGAGGCCAAGGCCGTCAACACCATCACTGAGCAAAGAATGAAGAATTTCCTATGAAAGAACATTATCTTCAGGTTCGGAATTCCTAAGGTGATTATCATGGACAAAAACCTCCAGATCAGCCATCGTTTCTCTTCTCCAGAGCATCCCCAAGCTAATGGTCAAGTTGAAGTTACTAACAAGACCCTATTCAACATCATCAAGGCCAAGTTAGAGAAAGTAAAGGGTTTGTGGGCTAAAGAGTTTCCCAACATTTTGTGGGCCTACTGGACAACCGAAAGGGTGGCGACTGGGCACACCCTGTTCTCTTTAACATTTGGAACGGAAGCAGTAATCCCAGTAGAGATAGGCCTGCATAACTCTAGGGTCGAACACTGCGAACCAAAGGCTAACAACTAGGCCCTGGAGGTAAGCCTAGACCTACTTGAAGAAAGAAGGTTGCAAGTAGCTATGGAAGTAGCAGCCTACCAGCAGAGAATGCACAGGTACCATGTTGGCAGAGTGAAACCCAAGACATTCAAGGTAGGAGATCTGGTCCTCGAGAAAGTTAATTAATTAACCAGGAAGCTCAATGACGGCAAACTTGGGCGAAATTGGGAAGGGCCATATAGAATTAAGGGGTTTTCTCGAAAAGGGACCTATTGGCTAACCGAATTGGACAGCAAGGACCTACCCAATCCTTGGCATGTTGAGCACCTGAGGAGGTATTATGTATGATGTAACCAACATTCATGAATGAAATTCCTGCTCTTCGAAGCCCCAAATGATCTCGTCTACTTGCATGACTCATGAAGCAAAAGGCTACCAAGCCAAACTGGTAGATCCACGAGATTAACCTAATAAGCCAAAAGGCCACAAGGTTACTAAACCTAATTGGTTAGTCCACGAGGCTGACTAAACAAGTCGAAAGGCCACTAAGCCCAACTGGTCAATCCACGAAACTGACCAGACCAGCCAAAAGGCTACAAGACTACTAAGCCCAGTTGGTTAGTCCATGAGACTGACCAGACCAGCCAAAAGGCCAAAAGGCTACGACGCCTTATTGGTCAGTCCATGAGGCTAACCAGCTTACCGAAAGGTCAGGAAGGCCACTAAGAGATCAAAACTGGTCAGCACACAGAGACTGGCCAGTTGAGCAGTTGGACTGAAAAGACGATTATCCAAGGCTAAGTATAGCTAGTCAGCCCATGCGACTTACCAACCCGTCATGTGGAACAATTCGAGAAACAAGCATATATTGCCAATCATAACTTAAATGCAAAAACAAGGAACACCAAAAGAAACAAAAGCTTCTTTATTTATGAAGTGATGAGTACAAAAATAAAAATAAAAAAAAGTTACAAAAGGCCCATGCAGAGTTCAAGATTGGGCATCATCCTCAACCTCTCAAGCAATAGTCTGCCATTTCCCACCAACAGCTTGAAAGGTGGTGTCGTCCATGGGTTTCAGAGCAGAGGAGTTCAGATCAGGGAAGAGCCTTTTGGCCACAACATTAGCATCGACGAAGCCCTCCATGTAGGCTTCACCAACCTCATCCTAGAAAGCCGACCCAGCCTTGAACTCCTCAATAGCTCTCTCCCGGGCTGTCTTCAGTTGCTCCTCCAGCTCAGTCACCCTCATGGAAAGGGGGGCCTTCACAGCTTCAAAAGCCTGAGACTTAGAGGTCAGGTCCTCATTCTTCCACCTGAGCTCAGTAACCTCGTCCATCATGACAAATTTCTCTACCTTCACAGTCTCTAAGGTCTTCTCAGAGATCTTCAGCTTCTTCTTCAGACCCTGGTTAAACTCAGTTAAGGTCTCGATCACTTGACCCTTCTTGGTGCTCTCAGTTGTCTTCGTCTTTAGGTAGGTCGACATGCACAATGCCTTGACATGCAACTGCATAAGGACGAACAAGTCATCAAAATTGACAAGTCTGAGCATAAATCCAAGAAGAGAAAGCAGCTAGAGGCCTTACCTTGAGAGCATCATGATTCATACTCCTGGTCAGCTAGGCGTTGGTCCATTCACTAAAAGGAGTGACATCGTCCATGCGGATGAACTGCTGCATCCTTATTTAAGTAGCTTGCATATCTTCCACCACCAAGGGTTTGCCCCGCTGATCTGTAGGGGTTTGGGCAGAGGGCTCCTTGGCAGTAGGAGGAGGCAGGCCAACTCCAGAACCAGAGGTCTGACCTGGTGCCTTAGAAGTAAGAGAAGCGAGGGCTTCCATGGATGGGCCAGCTATTGATCCAGGACCCTTGTTGGTTTGGGTCTTAACTAGTCTGCTCCCAAAGTTGACCCGAGGGCATTTACTGGGCTTCTCCCCTATAGCCTTAGCCTTCTCCAAGTCCTCGAACCTCTTGGAGGCACCTTGAACGTTCTGCTTGTTAAAACCCATGGCAGAACCTTGATATGCATAAGAGGATATAACAAGAGTAAGAACACATCTGATACAGTAACAAAAATTAAAATGCCAGACTCACTTCTCTCTCCCTCAGTCTGGATGGCCTCGACGGAAGGGTCTGGACCTAAGAGGTATGCAACCAAAGTCTTACTCACCATAAGATGAGCCCAAAATATGACCAAATGCTTTCTCACCCTCTCTACTCATGCCTTTCTTGCCTCGTTCTCCAACACAGGAAGACGTGCTGAGCATAAAACAGAAGTTGGTCAGACCACTACCACAAATAAAACCTAAGTACAAGAAGTACGAGGGGAGCATACCCTTCCTACCTAGTCTCCCCCACTGTCTGGGTACGCGAAGGGTCTAGTCAGTCACCTTTTCCCAGTGGGCAATCTCCATACCCTCACCATACACAAAGAAGAACTTCTCGTTTCAGTGCTTGTGGAAGGCAGGAAGACTAGAGACCATGGAAAGCTAACCTTCCCTGGCCTAGAAATAGTACCAACCTGAGCCCTCACTCTTGGTCACCTTGTAGCAATAGAAGAAGTCCTCAGGGGTTAGGTACTCTTCTCCTCTATTAGCCGAGGGTCATATAGCGGCACAGCCTACCAAAATATGCCACGAATTAGGCAAGATCTGCCCAAGGACCAGTCTGCATCTGCTCAGAACCCTTCTAATGAGGGGAGCAATGGGAAACTTCAGCCACTTAGACAGAGTGCTCTCGTACACCGTTATCTCTCCAGGGCGAGGGAAGCAAGCCCTGTCATCACCTCTAGGGACCCTATAACTCATGGATGGGGGGAATTGATAGAAAGACCAAAGCTTGCTTATCTTTGGCCCATCTAAGATGAAGGCGATGTTCCTCGCCTTATACCTACATTATAGGGCTGGGGGCATTGCCTCTTTAGTCTCTTCCATAAGAACCTCCTTAAAGGCGTCCACTATGGCTATAGGGCTCCTTGCCCCCTCGGCCTTATCTCTCTGGTAACATCCTCAATGTCTGCCCCAGAATAATTAACAGAGGCACTAGAAGCCTCGTCTGGCCTCACCCTATCCAAGTAGGCTGACACAATGTGCTTTGAACAGGTTGAAAGATTAATAGGGTGTGGGTTCATGATCCTATGGTCTTCGACCTCACGAAGAGTTTCAGAAATAGCTCTAGATGCCTTTAGAACATCCCAGTATACCGACTTAACGAGGGAAGGATTACCTACAAACGCTAAGGGGTACGAAGCCCTAATCCTCCACTTATAGTACCAAATGGCCTTTTGCAAGAACCAAAACATAAAACCCTACTCGACAAACATAAAACCTTACCAAAAGTTAGGATGGCTGAGAGAAAAAAGTTTGGAATCACCCTGAACGTAGTCCCAAGAACGAAGGATGAAGAACTTTCAGAGAAATCAAGGGAGGCAGTTGCTGGAAGTTCGAAGGATGTAAAGTAGCGGGTTTCTGGCAAACCGCCAAGTCTTAAAACCCCTCCTTTCGAAAGCAACGGACAGGATTGCTTCTGTGATTCAAGATCAACGCCCAACATCTGAAGCATCCCATCACAGATTGAGAACTAACACGGAAGGGCCACATGGCGAATACCCCAAGAGTTGCATCGATTTGACAACTACTGTAATCATTAAGGATTACGGCGCCATAAATGCGCCTCAAAGATGATGTTCGAATTGCCCTAGGCAAACTAGAGCTGCCCAGGAGAATTGAGGGTATCTGATATGGGTAAAATGAGTAGCCGATCAATCCTTCCTGGGCAGCCTAGAGGTGTCCAGACCGAGACCACGCCTGGGTACCCCCTAACCAACTACACCGGACAGACCTGGACAAGCCATACTAGCGCGATGTACCAAGCGCTATCAGAGTTATATCCCGAGTTTCCCGACTAAATATCAGCTTCCACGACCCTATCATTGAGACGGTTACTCCCATGATTAGAAGCACGATTCATGCCTTTTATCCACCATGCTTAATATAGGGCCACAATTGACGCCCACAACCCATAATCTAAGGCACACTCCCCGCTAACATCACTGTATAAATGGCAGTCATCATCTCCAAAAGAAGGTATGAGAAAATACCAACCCTTCAGCTTCATTACTTTGCTAAAATACTATAACCTAACTTTATCATCGGAGTGTCCTTGACAGGCATCACACCGGGGTCCCCAGTCGAAGTTTCCTTCCAATCATCCACACTAGAGCTCGGGAAGATCATATAAAGTTTACCGCATTATCAAATAGTATTAATAGTTTTTAGTTAGAGGAAAATGCTACCATCAACCGGTGACTGATGGGCTCTTAGTTGGATTATAGGGCTCTAAAGGTTGATGTGGCGATAATTGGTGGGTTTGGACTGATGTGGTATCGATGAAATGATGCTTAGCCGACAGTTGTGTCTGCCCTTAACATTTTTGTTATATATTCCTATCACAAATCAAACTACATGAGGCTTTTGACCTCTTGGCTGCGATAGGCATTGTGTTTCACTTTTTTTTTTCTTTTTTATTTTTAAGTCACAGGGTTTTTATGTCTTCCCCTTATTATTTTCTTAAATTTGTGCATGGTCATGAAAATTTTATACAATACATCAATAATGACTACTCGTATGTAAAAAATAAATTAAACTTAAAATTTCATACTTAGCATAAAAATTAATAGAGGACTATAACATTCCTTGTGATTCAATAGACATTACCATTGGGAGTTTAGGACTATATGGTAAACACTGTGTCGCTTCGATGCTAGTTCTTACAAATGAATTTTCGAAAATAGTTTTACACTTAAAAGATCTCCCGTTAACATTGTCTTTCACATGTGGATCATATTGCCAATGCTTGCGACAATTGTGAAGGAGATTACTTTAAAAGGCAGAGTTTATGTTTTCGAAAGGGAGAAACACTGGATGGCCATCGAAGAGTTACACCATAGTTGTTGAAAAATTCAGTTGAAAGAGAGAACCGCATCAGCCAAAAACGCACTTTTAGTACTGCAATGAAACTCTTTTTGAATTTTTGAAAAAATATTTCAAAAATGCAAGAGAAACGATTTGTATACGTACGAAAACTCTTGATAAACATTGTGAAAACTCAAAATATTTAATTTTTATACATTTTTTCTCCTTAAATTCAAACTCAATATTTATAAAATTATTTATATAGGTCTTCACTATATTTTTCAAAAGTTTTCACTAAATTTTTTAAATATCTCCTTTAAGTTCTATAAAAACTTCTTAATAATATTTTTATTAAAATTTTTAATTATTTTTCACTTCTTATTTCTTCTTATATTTTTTTTACTGTGCTTCTCACTTTCGTTTCCTCTAATATTTTTCACTTTCATTTTTATTTTGATAACTATAGTTAAACACCCGATCTTTTAATATTTTGGAGACTGACTAGTAGAGTGGCTGAGGTCCTGAGGAGGACTCATACTTGCTCCTCGTGTCGACATGAGTTGCCCCTCATGCCGAGATTTGAGATACGTGTTTTAAAAAGGCAGCTACACTATAGTGACGATTGTTGATTCTTTCTCCCTCTTTCATAGACTTTGAACACGAATGAGTTTGCAATTTTCCTTGTAACAAATATTCCACTGGTTTAATTCAAGGCAATTTTTTCTGTTTTATTATTCAATATTAACTTTTGTAACTATAAATAGCGAATCATCCCTATCAAATCTCTCTGTACACGTGCGTCCATTTATCCACATATATTGCAACTGAATGGGTCATTAATTTGACGAGTTTTAATTTGAATCTTTATGTAATTGAGCACTAAAATGTAAAACATCTCCACTTGTTAAAAAAAAAAAAATACATTGTAATTGTATCTAAATTAAATTTTAATTTAAAAATTATATTCTTGACAAGCATGCAGAACTTATAATTCTGTTTCGTTAGTGTTATTCATTATTATGAAATGTGCGTTGAGTTTGCATTTTGGTTTAAGTTTGTAACTTAGCCTCCAATTCTGAATTTATATTTCTTATCTTACCCCTGAGACTATTTAATTTCATATATATGAAATAAGATTTTCTACGCGAATTTTCTGTGCGAACTCCCTTTTGTACAACCTAATACCGAACAATTTAGACACAAAACTAGTAATCCAAATAGACAATATTTTAAACAACATTTTTAATGTCATATACATAAAATTAAAAAATCCTGAAAAGGAATAAAAAAAAGCAATTCTTAGAACAACATATAACAACTGTAGGCCGCTTTTGTTTTATGAGATTGGGCCGTGGGAATGGACTAATAGTATAGTGTAGGGTTCGGTCGTCTTATGCGTTTAGTTGTGCAATGAGTTGGGATAAGTAATCTCAGTAAGTTTTTTTTTTTATTTCATATAAATAAAATTAAATAATCCTAAAAATAAATAATAAAAAAACAATTTAGAGATTGGGGCTGGCAGTGCTAGGTATCCGGCATTACTCACCGGATTAACCCACCGGCTGACGTGTGGGCCCCTGTGTTAAGTCATTTGGCTATGACTAGGATTTTAGGAAACTGTTTTTAAGGAAAGTTTTGATGATGTGCAAAAATACAGTAAGAAAATGATGAAAAAAAAAAAAGAAACGAAAAAAAGAATACGTTGTCTTCTTGGACTATTTTTTGTTCCCAGGCTCCCGTCTTCCTCTTTCACTTCCCTATTTGGGAGCGATCTACAGTAAAACTCATGAATATCATATATATATATACACACACGTAAATATAAATGAAGATATATACACATTCAAAGAGATTGATCAAAATGAGAAGAAGGGTGATTTGGGTTATGGTCGTTTAATCTCAACTTCAATTAGATGCGAAATCAAATTGGGCATATCTCTCTCTCTCTCAATTTTTAATTAATTAATAGATTATCATTACTAGAGAATTATGTAAGCCCAATACATTCACCAACCTCTAGGGTTTACAGGTTGAGGTCATGAAAGGAAAGAATTTCTTTGAGAATCTCAGGGCAAAGATTTATAAGGGAGGAGAGAGATGGGAATTACATTTTTTTTTTCTTTTTTTCTCTACGCTTTTCATTTGTAATTTTAGGGGAAGATTGGTGATTTAAATTACTGATGTGGGCCAACCCATGTCAGCCGGTAAGAAAACCCGATCACTTTATCCGGTACATTTAGTATTTTTCTTTTTTATTTCATTCCGCAAAACAAATATGGCCTCAATAAATTGATCCAAACAAATGTCACTATACAAATACAAAGAAGTGGCTACTTAAGAAAAAAAAAGATAAAAGAGGACACTCATAAATTATAATTCAGTATTATTAAAAACTAAAACTTGAGGTATTTTTGAATTATCAATTTGTATAAATCAAATTTTATTTAGGTGACTTGGATATATTCATAAAAGTATAATTTTTTATTTAAATTGATATTCTCTCTCAATAATAATTATTTAATGATAAGTATTTCTTAAAATGACATGTAAATATAGGTAGAGTTTAATAAATATTTTAATTATAAACAATTATTACAAAAAAATATGTCACTTTAAGTAAAACATATAATATTTTTATAAATATATACAAATCACATACTAATTTTTATTTATTGTCCTACCAAATTGATAACCGAATGTGTAGACACGAATTGATATATGAATTAATATGTTAGATTTTAAAATTTAAAAAATAAAGCGATATTAAGATATGACAAATGCTAATATGTATCCTAAGAACACATTTTAAGTCTACTTTATCTGGTTATATAAAATGTTAAAACTTGTGTTTTTAGTGTTAAAAATTATGAAAACACAAATTCCAACACTTCGTAAAATTAAACAAAATAAGTTTAAAATGTGCCGACACAAGTTAGCGAGACCTAGTTTAGAAGTGTTTTTATAATTATATCAAGATAAAAAGGTGAAAAACTGAAAATGATGTATTTTGACTTTGCAATGAGCTATTTGGTGGTCTTTGCATTGATAAACCTTTTAACGGTGGCACCTTCTAATCGAAGAAGAAGAAGACGGTGCTGTAAGTATAATCTCCAGCCAAACCTATCACCACCGCCCTTTTGATGTAAACAAACCGCCGACTCATCCACCATTCTCTATCCCCTCACCACCACGCCTTCCAGAATCCTAAAACTCTCTCTCTCAATGGGTGAGCAAACTCAGATACAAACGCAGACCCAACCCCAATCCCAACCTCAACATGAACCCACGTCTCAATCGCAACCAACCCCTGTAACTGTAACCGATCCCCCAAATGATCTTTCCCAGAACACCTCAAGTTCCTCCAAAATTCCGGTTCGGCCCCATAAGCTCCGAAAACTCTCATCCGCCGTCTCCGCCGCCGATAGCCCAGAAGACAAGCCTCCACAAGTCACCGGCGGCGACTCATCCAAAGCTCTGACGGTTTCCAAGGAATCCACCGCCAAGAACAAGAGGAGAAGTTCCACACAATCGGCTAGGGTTTTGCCGAGCGTCATCAAGCCGTTATCGGCCGAAGGCGAGATCGACCTCGCTCTTCGCCATCTCCGCAACGCCGATCCAGTCCTCGTTGACTTGATCGAGTCTCTCCCACCGCCTATATTCGACTCTCACCAGCCTCCGTTCCTTGCCCTAACCAAAAGCATTCTGTACCAACAACTCGCATACAAGGCCGGCACGTCAATCTACACTCGCTTCGTCGAGCTATGCGGCGGCGAAGACAGCGTCCGCCCCGACGCGGTGCTTGCACTCTCCACACAACAGCTCCGGCAAATAGGAGTGTCCGCTCGAAAGGCTATATACCTTTTCGACCTAGCTAACAAGTACAAAACTGGGATTTTATCTGATAACTCGGTTGTGGGAATGGATGATAAGTCACTGTTTACCATGCTTTCAATGGTGAAAGGAATTGGCTCTTGGTCCGTACACATGTTCATGATTTTTTCGCTTCACAGACCGGACGTCTTGCCGGTCAGCGACATGGGTGTTCGGAAAGGTGTGCAGCTTTTGTATGGTCTAGAAGAGTTGCCAAGGCCGTCGCAGATGGAACAACTCTGTGGGAAGTGGAGGCCATATCGGTCGGTGGGATCGTGGTATATGTGGAGATTGGTTGAATTAAAGGGGACTCCACAGGCCGGAGCTGCTGTAGCTTTAGAAGGTATTATGCCATTGCAGCAACAAATGGGGCAGCAACAAGAGACACAACAGCAACATCAATTACATCTTTTGGAACCTATTAGTGGCACTGCGAACTTCGGGTAGTTGCCCCTTTGCTTGAATTTACTTCGTGTTTATGTATGTGAGCTATTTGTGAATTGTGATTGGCATGTTCATGTTTTTTTTCAACCAATGCAGTTGTTTCACTACTTCAATTTGTATTGCTAAGCTGAAAGCTGTCCATTGTACCTTTCATTGTTTTTGGGTCATCTAAATTATGTGGTGTGATAGTTACTACTTTTGTAAGGGTCCTAAGGGATTGAAATCAATGTGATATGCAAATGTATGGAGGGAATGCATTCTGTGCTTCAAACAATTGTTTAATTGCTGATTACGCTGAGGAGGTTCTTGTAAGATTTCATGGCTTAATGAAGGAATTAGCTCTGCTAGTCTGGATTAATTTGATTCCTACAATGGCTCTTTAAAACACTGATAAGGTCCCTGTTATTATATATCTCCAGCATGAAATAAATACATATACATATTTTTTATTTCAAACCAGAGTAATGTTAAGAAGTAGTTTCTTGTTAATATAATAACTAATTGAGGAGCAAATTAGACCAGTGATAGTGGCACCCCTACCCATGCCTGTGCTCACCATTGTCCTCTTGGGATGAACATTGGGTGGGCTGGACTGGGCTGGGCTGGACTTGGTTTGCACTGTATACTAAGAGAGCATATGTGTGCCCAAGTCCGGCCCTTCCCGACATCAAGTCTAATTTGTCCCTAACCCTAAGAGATGCTTCGATGTCCAGGTCCACGTAGTTGTCCCGTTTATCTGCAAAAACATATCTGTATACATATATAAATAGCTGTGTGTACTGTAGAAAGAAAGATCGGAGACCTGCTGAATCAGGGAGGAAGAGAGATCTGTTGGGGAAACTCCAAGAGCATAATATCTAGTGATGGGCAGAGATAGAAATCCGGGAATCATGAGAAAATTCCTTTCCTAGTGAGCAGAAAATACGAGCAAAGAAATGAGTTGTTTATCCTCTGTGAATGCAATCGTCTGCATTGTTTTTGCTCTGAAACCACCTCCATCAAGTCTAAAACTTTGAAAAAATCCATAGATTGTAAATACACCCCTATATACATATATAAATCTAGGAAGATGATTGAGATTTAGGATTTAGGGTGTTCAGAGCCCTACCTTCCTGAAAATCATTGCTGTGGAGATAGAATGAGAGAGAGAGACCGTTCTTTGAAATTACTTAGTGTCTTTTACAGTCTCCATTCTTGGCTTTTTGAATTCATCCCTAGAAATTGTAGGCCAGAATGGTGGACTCTTCTTTTTTGGTGGATGAATGGGTTGCTTTTTGTCAGATTCACTCATTAACCGAGCTTTTAATAGCATTGCAGGTCATCCACTTTTGCCTCCCTATTTTATTCCACTTGTATGTGGAGATTTGTTTTATATTCTCTGGTTCCTTTGCTTGTTAGTGAGACTGAGAACTGGGAGGTAGTAGCTTTCTAGCCTGTCCCCCAGCCCGAAATTATAAGCGGGCCTATAATTTTATCCAAGACTGGCCCTAAGGGCCTATACATCATTCCACACCCTATAAAACATAGGTGGGTATCCTCCCTCCCCTAGGGCTCTGGCTTTCCAATGCACCCAAAAAAAAAAGAAAACTAATTGAGGAATTCTCATTCCTGATTGTAGGCCGAAAGTCTGAAAAGCTGAACCACAATTTTTTTTTATTTGATGCATAATATTCAGTTGCATACGGTGATGGCTATTGGGTAAGTTATTCTTCTTTTCTTTTTTGTTTTGGTTGCAATCATGTTTGGATGGGATTCACTCTTTATAGATTGATAAAAATAAAATCAGTTAATTGATTGTTGCCAAAAATGTATGGTTGTAACAACATGAAACTTCTCTTTGTATAATAGTGAGCTAGGATTGAGTCCTCAAGATTGTGATACGACCGTTATGTATTGATCAAAATAAATCAAATGTGTGATTATTGCAAAAATGTAATATTGTAAGTACATGAAACTTCTCTTTGTATCATAGTGAGCTGGGAGATATATCTTTACGGTGGAATCAAGTCTTTAGAGGGTGAAAATGGAAATGTGGAGTTAGGCATTAAAATTGTGAGAATTAGTTCTGTTGTGTCTTCTTATTTGTTTTTCTTTTGTCCTTTGGGCTCTTCCTAGCAAAACTAGTACGTTTTTTTGATGATATCGTTTTCTAAGATAGGACAGGTCAGGGGCAGGTGTCTTCGATATGCATCAACCATCCACTTTGGTGTTTTATTAAACAAAAATGGTGATATTGCTCCTACTTTGATCAAGAATTTTGATTTTTGGGAAGTATCGTGATCATCCAATAAGAAAGCTTTCAATTTTTTCAAATGAACGCAGTTTAGCTTGAGATTTGGAGATAGGGACTAGGAAGGATGGAAGGGGACAGTTTTTTATGGTGAAATGCTAGTGGGATTTTCTTCAAGATTCAAGCTTTTGATGAGAAAGGATTGGAGATATATGAGGAGGTCTCGTTTGGACAATACAAGACAATTTTACATATCATTCATAGGCATTGGAAGGTTATGTGCATTGCTAAGGAGAGAGGAGGCTTGCAATAACATCTCTTTATGTGGATTAAGGCTTTGAAGCACAAATGGTATAGGAGGTTTGCTTTGGACAGAGAGAGTTTACGGAGACAACTGACAAATAGGAATTTGTAAGTGTGTGCACCTTAATGATGAGCAGTTTTGAATAGGAGCATCTCTAGGGTGGGACTTTGAGAAGTATCAGTAAACACCTATGAGTCTTTTTGATACTTCTCGAAGGCTTTCCTAGAACTGCCTCTATTAAAAAACTGCTCACCAATGGTGTAGGATTGTTGGAAGAAATACCTGATGTTTAGCATTGTGTCAAAAGAAGAGGCTTAATGTAGAGATGAAAGGTAAGGATATGGTATAAGAGTCAAATTTTAGACAGAACCAGATCCTTGTGTGGGATTGTTGGAAGAAGTACTTGATGTTTAGCATTGTGTCAAATGAAGAGGCCTTTTCTAGAGTTGAAAGGCAAGGAACAATACCATATTTCATTTGGTGAAGATTGTTGTTGCTATCAGATGCTTTATTCAATAAGATTTAAGAAGTGATGGCATGAAAGGTCTCCATGTTTAGTTTGAGATTTGTTATTTGTAAAGAACCAAAATTCCTTTCTTTGGATCAATAATCTCTTGCATTAGCCAAGATTTTTGGTCTGCTCTTGGGATTGAACTGTCTGGCCCTTTTCCCTTGTAAGTACATGTTATAATAGAATAAGGGTAAAATAACACTTCTATTTTCATTTTGGGGGTATTACAAAAACTCCACCTAATAGGGTATATCATAATCACAGAATAAGGTGTTCTGTGGCACTGGGTCTGCAAAATCAGTGACATTAATTACTTGTCCAAAAGAGCAAAAAGAAAGAAAATCAGTGGCATTGATACAGAAGTGCCATTAATTTTTCCAGATGTAAAGTTCAAATAGGATATATTGATGTTTTTATGTAAAGGAAAATATTATTGGTATTAACAAACATTAGCTAGATTTAGGGGTACACAAATTAACTGAAAACCTGAGGACCGAACCCAACCCGGACTCTATGGGTTGGTTTGGATCGGGTTTGTCAAAGGCCATGTTCAGTTGGGTTCTAGGTTATAAAAATGGCAACCCGATCAATTTGGTTTAGTTCTTGGGTTTTTTTGGACTCTGAGAACCAATCCTACTCAAGAACCGATCCGATCCGATCCTATATATGTTATAAAGTGTATACATATTGTATATATGTCTTTAAATCATTGTTATTTGCACTTATTATTGATTTGTGTTTGTATGTTATTTTTTTTATTTTTTTTGAAAAATTGAGAATACATGATTAATCTTATTTTTTTAGTTTTAAATAAAAAACCGGACCGAACTACCTCAAACCGACTTCGGTTCAGTTTGGTTCCTTGGGATGATCAGTTTAGTTCTATGTCCAAAATTTTAGAACCGATCAAGATCGGGTTGATTCTGAGTCTAGCACGGACCTAACCCAACCCGACCTATGCATACTCTTAGCTAGATTTATGGCAAATGATAATGAATATGAGTTCCTTTTACTTTTGCTAGACGTAGCCTTGGACATCCTGTGGACTTGTGCCCTTCCATTCTACCTTTTACATATGTATATTAGTGATAATATTAACACTATGTGGTTTTCCATAGTGCCAGATTTGCAAATCTGGATGGTGAAATACATGCGGAAAGCACTATTATTGGAAACTTTTTTTCTTTAGCCCGCTCAATGATGCACAGTAGTTCTCACGTTTTGCTTTGTGAAATCGAGCTCTGCTTCCTGTAAATGGAGTTGGAAATAGAACTTTCAATGGCCAAATATGGTTCACATTCCTCATTATGCAGGAATGTAATATGTGTCATTGATTTTACCAAGAGATACTGGTACGGCTTTATCATGAATGCTATTTGTTTTCAGGGCTTGCATTTGGGGACAGTGATTTGCAGTGAAGGATGTTTTTTATAGACTTCATCATTGGAGTTTCTTATCATGCTTCTATTCCTTGGGTTAATCTGAAGAGGCCAACAATCCTATACGAGGAAGGAGAAATTCTTGAAGATTGCAGCACACAGAGCTTGGACATACAAGATGCCTGGCTTTTGTAGTATAATTTGCTTTCAAATTTTTAACAATGAGAACCTGTGAACAAATTTTTAAGGTTGCATTAGGACCCCTGTTAGAACAGGCCTCCATCCCCCTCCGCTCGTGCTTCTGGGTAAGATGTTAGTTGTAAGGTAGATCTGATTGCTATAAAAGAGGTAATCCAGTGCTTTTTATCTAATTGCTTCCCGGTAGATTTTGATTATTGAGATTCAAAAATCAAGTGTCGAATGTTTTTGGCATTAGTTGATTTTCAGTTATCTGTGAGAGAACATTCCCGTTCTGTTTTTTTTTTTTTTTTTTTGTTTTATCTAATTGTCTCTGGCCCGGCAGATGTTGGGTTGTCTTCCAGGCAATATAAGCTTGAGGCAACAAATTTTAATCACTCTTGCCCCTTGAATGCTTCTTTATACGTAAACATATATAAAATTTTATTGGCCTCAAAATGTGGGAATTAATCTCACAACTGGTTAATACAGTGTTTGAGTATTGGGGGCACCTGAAATATTGAGTTGAGCTCTGAACTCTGAGATTGATTTTCAAAGCAGTCCCTTGTTTTATGCAGTATCTCTCTGATCAGGTACATCTGTTGTGGTAGGGCCCCAAAGGGTAATCCCAGAATCTCTCTCTCTCTCTCTCTCTCTCTCTCTCTCTCTCTCTCTCTCCATTGTGCTTGGCTTTCTAAGAAATTCAGGTCTCTCTTCCGCCTGGTGATTGGTCACTGATTGCATTATAAGTTGAAAGAATATGGTAGGGTTTGAGGTGGCAGCTCACATTGATTTTTTTTTTTTTGGGTCAAAGCTGCAAAGTAGCAAAAAAGCAAAAGAAAGAGCGACAAATTTACACTTGAGACCAAACGAACTATCCAATCTCACGCACAGGAAAATCTTGTTGTAAAACTCTTTGCCAACTGCATAGGGATAGAATAGGACCAGTTAGAGGTTAGAATTTTTCTCTTTGCGGCAAATGTAATCTAATGAGTCGCTCTATTTGTTTTTGAGAAATGTGGGCAATTGAAGTGTCAGATAAGGCAGCTAAAGAAATTTGGAAGGCAGCTCATATCGATTCGGTATTAGATTTTGAGATATACTAATATGGGCTTCATATGTCTCTTCCGCCCAACCATACGAAGGGTCAACCCCTCGGATTCTTTAGTTCTTGGCCGCGCGAAGTAAGCTTCAAAACGGTAACCAGATAAACAAAAATGAATGAAGAGGAAACAAAAAAAAGCAGACACGGAGAAAAAAATTGTTGGAAAGAAAAAAAATTGGTCCCTGTATCTGTATGAATTAGGGGTGGATATTGAGCGGGATGGGATGGGTTGGGTTTATACAAATTTTTTTTTTCATTGGGTTTAAAATCAAATTCTAAGTCCGTCTAATTAAAAATTGCATTTTCAAGTCCATCTAAGTCCGTCTATTTAACATAAAATTTTTTTAATACATAAATTTTTTTTTTATAAATAATATCGAATAACATAAAATTTAATTACATATGCATATATATAATATTAAAATATAAAAAATATATTATTTTAATTTATTTTGGACCAGGCCGGACTTCAAAGATAATTTTAAATCAGCCCATCAAACTAATCGGGCCTAAAAAATTTTTTTAAACCATATAATTTTTGAGTTAGCATAGGACGGATTTATCGGGCTCTATATCACCCCTAGTGTGAAGACTGCCTATATCTATTGTCATTGAAAAGCTGTTATCTCTGTCCATCAACGTCCCTTCTACAGATAAGAATATGTTCTATTATTGCTTTCGGCTCAATTAGGAGAACAATTATATGTGTGCATGCGAATGAAGCCTGGTTTCTTGCTTTTACACCGAACTCGCAGCCCCCACCATGGCCCATGGACCATCCTCCCTCCACGTTTGACATCGTTCCTAACATATTCTTATAAGCTTTTGGGTTAACCAACTTAGCTAGCAGATGAGCATCTTAAATTTTTTTTTGGGTATTGTGGTTTGGGGTGTCCAAACTAATTTATGAGCACTTTAATTAATTCTTTCTTTAATTCAATTAAAAGGAGGTCATTCCTACGACCAATACCTCTCCTGACCCAAAAGTTAAACTTGAAATAACTAATATGGAAAGTACACCTACATGACCAATCAGGACAAGTGGACACCCCCCTCAAGTAGATGAGCATCTCCTTTGTAATCCATTGAAGCGTGTAGAACTTGTGTTGACTAACATGAGGGGCACTGACCAATTAGGACAACCCTTCGAGTGAGTTGATGAGCATCTCCTTTGTAATCTGTTGAAGCGTGGTCCTTTTTTTTTTTCTCTCTCTATCTCTCTCATAGACATGACGACAAACACCATTTTGGACGGTGTATAGTGACTACAGCCAGTCATTGATCACCCTAATATCAAATAATCGAATAATTAAGTCCGCACTAGGCATGTCAAAGTAGCCAAAAAAAAAAAAAAGGTGGAGTTGTACTTCTAATTTTATTTTCAAGATAATATTATACAAACAAAAAAAATTATATAAAATTTTTTTGATGTACTTTGACAGTTGGATTTTTGATATGCAAAAAATAAACAGACGAAAAACAGAAAAATGGGATATCGATGGTTGGGTCGGGAGATTAGTTGTGACTAGTGAATCATAAGGGGAGCTGGCCTGCACTATTGAAAGTGCTGAACAAACAAGCCATGTTTTCAACAGCAGTCTTCATGTGAAATAGACACAATTTTGGAGAGGGGGACAATACATGCACGAGGTCATGAGCTAGTGCTCCTATTCCTTCCCAAATTGATTGAGTGGCAATAGTTGGTTTGAGTAGACACGTTTTAAACCACGGGCTTATCCTTTTTAGCTTAATAGTTATGACTTAAATTGGACATTTCGTAATGGCTGAGAACTCTATGATCACGTCCAAAGAGAGTTACAACGATGGTAGTCTTTTCTTATCTTTTTATCTAATTAAAAAAGAAAAAGACACGTTTTAAACCAATGTAATTGTGGGCAATATTTTAGCTTTGACATGCTTTGCAACCACATTCTTCTCCTCTTAACATAAAATAATAAATAAAAGAAAAAAAATGTAATCTCATTTCTCAATTTTTTTTTGTCATTTTTAGATGCAAGTGAATGAGTTCTATATAAATTTATTAATGTGAGTTCTACATTCTTGTGACTAGGAGTGAAGAAAGCGATTGAAAAATGAGATTACTATAAAAAAAAAAAAAAGAAGACAAAAATCAACTATGCCATCACTACTTAATGCGAAATTGATGGAAACCCACCTTTGGACATGCATGCTTCTTGCAATGCTTCACACCTTTATTTTACCAGACAATCCTTCAGTTGCATCTTAGAGTCATATGACTAAGCTAGTCTTCTGATCACTTTATATGTATTCATGTTCATTGATTTTCCTATATGTGTGTGTATATATATATCCTCTAAGGTGTGGCAGGGAGGGATCAGTGGTATACAAGGTGAAGTGTCGTGGCTTTCACTCCAAATGCCCGCTCCTCTATTTGGTAACACATGCCTACCAAGGAATTAACGATGTTGATCAGGACTTTTGTGGGTTAAATGATTGGCATCCTAGCAAATTGTGCCTAAAAACAGTACTGATTTATGTAAACAATTGGGAACTTGTCTAATATGCTCAGCACTACTGTTGGCTGTTAAAAAGAGTAGCCCACAAAATCTATTTTGTCTACGAGCTAGGTAATATGAAAACTCAATAAGTTGTCCAAATTGAACTCCACTAGACTGATCATAATAGAACAGTTTCAACTTTCAAGTTTCTAAAGGAAATATCCATTTATTAGTTTAAAAAATCATAATAGAATCTTTAAGATTGTGTTTGGATGAAAAATTTTATAAGTGAGATTTCTGGAAAGACTTGGCCGATCACTCGAACTAATGTCAATGAATTTTCAACCTGCTGTAAAGAGACAAAGGAGTTAGAATGGATCGACCCCCTTTGGGCCGATCACACTCCGACAATTAAGTTAGCAATCTCAATAAAAAATGAAGTAAAAATAATAAGTGTGTATGGCTGTAACTCAGTTTAAAATCGGCTTGCTTAGAGAACACCGCCTGTGACAGTCCTTAATGAACAATCCAAAGGCATGAGCAATCCAATTAAGCCATACACACTTATTATTTTTACCTCATTTATGGTGGAGATTGCTAACTTGATCGTTGGAGTGTGATCGGCCCAAAGAGAGTTAACCCATTCTAACCCCTTTGTCTCTTTACAGCAGATTGGAAACTCATTGACATTAGTTCGATTGATTGGCCAAACCTTTGCAGAAATTCCACTTGCAGATTTGATGAGGAAAAAAAAAAGGAAGAGGATATGAAATTATCTTGTATGTTTGATTGTTAGAGAAAGTGCAGGGTAAAAGAACATAAAAAGGGAACAAAAATAGGATTTAAAATTCATCATTTTGTTTTTTTTTTCCCTCACATTTTTTTCTTTTATTTTACTTTGATAAATCCAAATTCCGAACTCAACATAAGACAATTTGCTTCCCCTCTTATTATAAATTGAACACTTCTTTTTACCATAACAGTCTTGGCATTAACTTGATGATATTCATGATCATAGAAGAACAAGCGTTTGGAGCTGCACAGTGAAAGTTTAGGGGTGTTCAAAAAACAGCCAACCCGACGCAAACTCGGCCCGACCGGACCTGAACACGATATGAGTGAATAATGGGTGGATTTCACCCAACTCGACTATATTCGATTTGGGTGTCGGACCTTTATTTTTCCTCCCAAACCTGACTTGACATGACTTTTTACACTAAATTTACAATTTTCTCCCAACCCGACCCGACATTGGGTCGAGTGCGAGTCTATTTTTTTCAAACTAATATGGTTAGATCGGGTGACGGGTGACTCTCTGACTCAATATTTGTTCACACCTAAGGAGAACAAAGGTCACAAAGCATCATTTCCCCATAAAACAGTCCCCTTCAATCTCAACCATTGCTAACCCCAGAGAGAGAGAGAGAGAGAGACACGCCACTCACCGTGGCATTTACTTAATTTGCTTTATAGCTTCGTAAATTAACCAATGGTATGGAATTGATCTCTCGGCCTTATGAGTTAAATCCCCTTTAGTCTCTAGAGAAAAAGGAACATATAGTTAGATTCTCATGTACATATAATGCCAAACTCCAATCCAATCCATCACATAGAGTAGGCGTGCATATGGTGATATGACATTGCCATAATCTTAACTAGATTTCCCTGTCTTGACTTTTGTTTTTGGCAAAAACCAAACCGATTCAGGGTTATTGGGAGGGAGCACACAAAGAGGGCCAGACCCCAGCTGCTTGCTCCATCTGCGATAAGATGGGTATCTTTAATTAGGTCTCTTTTTCATGTGCAAGCCAGACCTTTACCTGTCCTACGTTCCACCATCATTTTCTTTTAACTTTATTTTTTTTTTATGCTTTCGATCTATAAGACTACGGTCAGTACAAACTATATCTATTACTTTAAGTTCTTACAAGAACACGGTTTGTACAAACTACATAAACTCGACCTATGAATGATAGGATATAAAGAGGGCTAAATTTTGAAAACTCATGCATAGTATAAAGACCAGCTGATTAGTGAGCAACCCTGTGATTCATCACGTCTTTAACATTAACTTAGTTATTTTTTTATCTAAATTCTTTTGAAGTGTACACAATCTCGACTCTCAATCTTGAATGAGTCAAAGGTGTTAATGAGTTTATGGTAGAAGAGTGGAGTTGTGATCATGAGTGGACATACAAAGGTTGGTGCCACGGCATAACCACAAATTGCATGTCATATCATAACCACAAATTGCATTAAGTTTGTTAAGTGATGTTAAGGGACTATTTGGAAACAATAAAAAGTGGTTTTGAGGGCCACATCTGAACTGATCTTAAACTTTTTTAAGTATTTGGTAGACACATTTCAAAGGCCTGCTGGGTCCCTCCTCCATGTGAGAGAAGTGCCCAAAAATCTTGATTTAAACAGACCAATGAAAGGGTATTTATTTTATTTTTTCAAAAAATAAAACTTATTAAAGTGGGCGTACCCTACTCCTTTTTTTTTTTTTATAATGATCCAAACAGCTCTTATGTGTAGTTTTACAACTTTTTGCCACGAGAAAACAAGTACATGTTGCGTTGATATTGCTTTACTACATGTTTTGAAATTTGGTTATAATTCCAAATAATACACAACTTGACCTCAAATACATGCTGATGACGTAGCAAATTCGTGGTGGTTTGCCCCCAAGTCCGGAATGAACTCTTCTCTCATCATTTGAGGTTCCGCACGACCTCTTCTTCTCCGTGCGCGAGCCGCTCCCTTCGTCATTGTCTTGCCTGGCGCTCATGGCATCTTCTGCATTCATGTGCTTCTGAGCTCGAAGCATCAATTCATCCATGTCTTGGGGTGGCTTCTTCGACAAGGAGAAGAGAAGTTTCCCACTTCTCAAGCCGCTCATGAACGCCGTGATGGCTACCTTGTCGTCCACGTCGTCCACGGCCAAAGTTTCTTGATTGAACCTTCCCACATACTCCCGTAGCGTTTCCTTCTTCTTCTGCCTCGCAGTCAATAGGTAGGCCGCAAGCCTCCTTTGTCTCTGGGCCCCAATGTAATGGCTTACAAAAAGCTTACTGAGTTCTTTGAAAGTGGAGACCGTCACTAGTTTGATTTTGTTGAACTAGGTTCGTGCCAAACCCTTCAACGTGACGGGGAATGCTTTGCACATGATCTCATTCGGCACTGCCTGCAGATGCATGAGCGCCCTGAACGTCTCCAAGTGGTCTACTGGGTCTCTAGACTCGTCGAACGTGTCCACTGTCGGCATTTTGAACTTGGGAGGGAGCAGGTAGTCCATCACCTTCTGTGTGAACAATGAAGCCGTTAGGCCAATAAAGGCGTCCACGGTGTTTGGAGCTTTGGCTTCCATCGCAGCCAAAACTCCTGCCATCTGAGCTTGCATGACCCGCAGTTGTTCGTCCCAAGCATGGTAGCTCTCCGGCTTGTCACCTACCATCTCCGTTCTTGATGGGATGACATAGCTCATTTGTGCTTCCTCGATATGGGGCTCGCGGCTGAGGAGAGGGTCCTCAACCCATCCTTCATTGCCGTTTTTGTTACCATTGGGGGGAATAGATTGATCCTTGTCGACTTCTTACTCTTCTTGTTCTTCTGCTAGCGGGTTGGGCCATGGTGGAATCTCTGCTAGAGGAACTGGGGCTCATTGGAGCAACTCTGCATTTTGACGAACCAACTGTTGCATGCTGGCTATCATGTCGGTCACTGTCTTCTCCAAGGCGGCTATCTTCTCTGCGTTGGTGTCGGCCATCAAGTTTCCTTCAGGGAGGGTGCTAATCCCAAACCTAGTCAAAACCATGAAATGCCATGAGGATAGTCGCTTCCCATAGACGGCGCCAGCTGATGATGCAGCAAACTCGTGGTGGCTTGCCCCCAGGTCCGGGATGAACTCCCCTCTAGCCGGCCGGTGATCTCTTGCACTAAACCCATCGGTGTGGTGGAAGCCAAAAGCCATCCGGTGTTCAAGTTAGATTCAAAAAGATCCAAGTGTTGGAGAGGAAAAGATGTCTTAGGGTTCTTTCAGGGGTCGTGTGTTTGCGTACCTGTCCAAGGGGTTTCATCTTTCCCTTGTATGTTTGCATAAGCGTAGTGGGTGGTCTCTCCACATGGCGACTTTTAGTTGGAGGATCAAAGAGGTGTCAAAACACTTAAGAGGGTCATTCCGACACTCTAGGGTAGTGTGTGTCAGAACGGTGTCAGAGGCATGGCTATTGTTGCCGGTACATGCCAAACTCACGCCCCTAATATGTGCTAGGGTGACCGATGTCAAAAGTGGACCCTATTGCCACGGTCGGGGGCCGACTCGATCAGTGGACTATTACAGGGATCCATTCAGCTCGAGAGATCGAGAACGAACAGTTGGGAGACCTGGTCGGGCGACGACTAGGTGGCATGAGAAAGACGTTGTCTAGTAAGTGCTGATCGACTGATAATACGACCCTTAGTCTGATCGAGAAACTATCATCACCACATGCCATAATATAAATGGGACTTTTTAAGTGTGCAAACCATCCAGATACTAGTTCCCATAGGAACTTGCTCGCGGAAATGGGGAAGAGAGAGAATGAGAGGTTCCTATCCGAGCATTAACAAACTCACAACACTTATCAGTACTACAATTTGACTCAATTATGGATAGAAATTTATTGTAATTTTTCATAAACAAATAAAAAAATAAAGGAGTAAAGAATACCCCGTAGAAGTATGGTTGGGCTTTTACCACGTGGTTCTATTCCGACAACAAGTTTCACTAATCTGGTCCGATTAGATTAATCATTGATCTTTAAAATCGTTTAATATAATAATGATTGATTACTAAAAAATTGTTCCCTCAATCAGAAAAAGTCGTGGGTAGACCAATTATACAAGTACTTTGAATAAATCTCCGATTCTTCCATGCTATATCTAATCCTACCACAGCTATCTTCCAATTAAAAAGTGATTAAGATATAATAAACTAGACAAATATGAACAGTTGTGTTTCCTAATTTGTCAAACAAAGCAAACCATTGCGTGAGGAGAGAGCTAACACGAGGAGAGGCGCATGCAATCTGGCCATAGCCGTGCATTATAAGTTTGATAAGAAATAGTTAGATTTCTATCAATTTATTAAAAGTTTGGTCACCTTTTTTTTTTGATGAGGTGACGGGCAGCCCATAGAGGGCTTGATGTCCTCTCTCTATTAAAAAAAAATTCAGTAATACGGTAGTACTCGTGATTTTAGATATTATTTCGTCATGAGTTTTTTTTTTTTTATGTTTTATAAATCCTTAATATAAAACTTAATCTGAGTAGTAGTAGTTTATATGCCGTACTATTGAATATTTTTTCCTCTACCATTTAGTGTGAAGTCGCAAAAGCGATTCACTTTTTTATCTAGTGGATCTCCAATACTATTATGCATGCTCAAGTGATTTTTTTTTTTATCATTTTCTCTCCCTTTATTTTTTATGTCTTGCTCTTGAAGACACTAAATTCAGATCCTTGATTTAATTTTAAAACCTTGATGACTATATTCACAACCTCTTTGTGATTATACAAGTCCTAGGAAATGAGAGAAATGGCCGTAAATTTAGAAATTTTATTAATTAATTAATTTATTTTATCTTAAACTATCTTAGAAGTATCTCAAATCCTATTAGTTTTATGTCCCAAATTTCTAATCGTTAGTTTTCTTAAACTAAAAAAGTTTTGGTCATAAATATATTATTTGCCTTAGTTTTCCAATTTTTCAATTTTACTAGCACCATTATAATTAGAAAAAATAAGAAATCTATATTTTATTATATCAACATTAAACCAAAAATTGACAAAACAAACTAAGTCAAACTTTTTCTAGTAAAATTAACGGAAAACATTTTAATTGTATCTTTAAAGAAAATTTTGTTTCATATATTTCTCGGGTTAAAATAAAGATCATTTGTTTCATAAAAAATAAAAAAAAATAGATCAGTTGCAAATTTAAGTGTGTGAAGAAACACTTATCAACTGCCATGTCAATGGAGTCAATTTTTCACACAAAGCTTGTACGTGGTACGAAATGCACATTAAAAAAAAAAAAAACAGAAAACTGAAAAAGTTCTATTTTGAATTGTGTAAAAATTATAAATTTTTTTTTTGAAATATATGTCTCATCTATGATGTGCTTAAATCTTTTTGGATTTTATAGTTTCTTAATTACATATTCAACTAATTATAAGCCATACACAATGTAGCATGATAGGGCTTCATTTGTAAACCTAATGACGTGCAAATATTGCTTAGGATAGAACTATTTGCTAACTGAGAGCGAGTTTAATTAAAACAATGCAAACATTGAGCAGTTATACGTTTTTTTTATAATAAAATCCAAAATAATTTGTAATAATCATAGTCTGATCTTTTGAAGATTATTAACTTGGCATTTGTTTTGTATGCAATAATCTCGTCCTATTATTGTTAGATTAATGTTATACATAAATTATTTTCTTCACCTACTTTTTTATCCATCAAATACAATGTATGTGGGACCTATATTAATAAATGCATGTAAATTTATCCATTTGTGTCTAGTAAGTAAGAAAATAGGTGAGAAAAATACATATGTAAAGCATTTTCCCACTTCGCATTCATATGAGAGGAGAGTATTGTGAATATTGCTGTTATGAATTTAACAATAATTATCAAAATATTTATTGAATGTTCACACAACTTTGACTATCAAGCCGCAGAATTACTTGAAGTAGCAGTAGAGCTTGGACATGGCTAAGAATAACATGTACTTCGTGTAACATATAGAGAAGAGGAACCAAAGCATGACTTAAGAAGGAAACAGTCAAAAGAAAGAGATACGTACAAAGTTGCTACAGTGCCAAAAATAAAGTGCCATGCCATCTCTGATTATTACAGCTTTCTTTTTTAAGCCTTTGCATATATATATAAGTGGCTAACGTCAACACTGTGCCCCAAAGCTACCGAATACCAAGGCACAGAACAATTAGAAGTCACGAGAGAGAGAGAGAGAGGGGGGGTGAGAGAGAGAGAGAGAGATGCCAATATTGCCAACAATGGTAGCCAAACAGCATCGATTGAACCTGTAAAACACTGAGAGAGGTGCCGAAGCCATTTGTTGAGGAAAGAGTGCAGTTGCAGGGCATTGCGCCAGGCGCACCCACAAAGCCTTTGCCCTGAGTGGAGAGAGAAACAAGAGAGAGAAAGAAAGAATTGACACACACACACACTAACAGGACCAACTGCTGTGGCTGTGGACCATCGTTTTAAAGTCCTCTCTCTCTCTCTCTCTCTCCCCCCCAATATTTTCCTTTCCAAAACGTTCTTTGCACCCTTCTAACTGCGTTTTCTTGTTTGATTTTGCAAATCTTAGTAGCTCTAACAAAGGGTTTTAAGGTTGCAGGAAGATTCCAGGCAGCTAAAGCAAGCAACGTCCCATCGCCATCATCGTCATTATCATATCATTTCTCTCTCACACGTTCATTTGGAGAGAGAGAGAGAGAGGGGTTTTAGGGTTTGAGGACACAGGTACGCAAAAGTGTGAACAAATACAAAGGGAAAGGCAATAATGAGACACTACTGGACCAAAGTATGCAGGGCCGTGGAGAGGACGAACATGACCTTGTCGGTTGTTCCGCAGTGCCCAAGTCTTTAATGTCATCACTCTAAAAGCTTCGGAGTACCCACAAAACCAAACCCATTTGCTTCCTCTGATGGATCGATTTTTGGGCTAGATGGCTGGTGGGAAACACAACCGGTGAGCTCTCTCTCTCTCTCACATCTTAATCTTCTCTCACCTAAATATTTTGCCAGGACCAGCCATGTATATATACATATACATACATAGACGTAGTTGTGTGTTGTATGATGCTAATGGTAGTGCAATCCTTGCTTTTAAAGTCTTAACCTAGAGTTGAACAATTTAATTGGTCGGAGCAAGTTTTATTAACAATTGAAGGGTCCCATCTCAAGTCTTGAGTTCGAGTTCCAAGATTCTTTTCTTTTTTTTTTTTTCATAATCTTTTCTGATTCTTTTTCCCTTCTTTTTCATTTAATAGTATATTTTTTTATTGTTTAGGTTTGAGAAATTGAAATATTTTTTCATTATATAACTCATAGTTTGGAGTCTTTGGACCTTTGTTTATCTACTGCTCAATTACTTGCTTACGCATTGGGAATAGGGTTCAAAATTAGCACTGAAAATGGTTTGGTGGGTTTAGCACCCACAACGTCCAAATCACAAGAAAAGAGTGCACAAAGATCCTTGGATTACTCAGTTGATTATTTCACTGATTATTATTCTGATTCTTAAGAGTAGATGAGTTAAGCTTTGACATGGTTTCAGAAGGAGATCTTCAAGGTTATGATCGTGATGATGACGATCTAAGAAAAAATTAATAGAGGAAAGAGAGAAGTTGAAGATCAAAAGGGTGGATCTTTTTTTTAAGAAATCGAATTAAATGGAACTGAGAGGCCAAGAAGAGAAAGATATGGGCATGCCAATGGGTTACAGTAATCTACCTCAACCCCATCAAGAATCCTCTTCCAAGCTGTCTTCTGCAACAGTTCTCAACCTCACACAAACCCTAGATCATCATCATCTTCTTCAACAATTGAATCTACAGCAACAGCAACAGCAACAGCAGCAGAGTTATCAACCGGGAAGAGATTCAAACCCAGATCCAGATCCAGATCCGGATCCAGCTCCAGCTCCACTGCCAAGTTCATCAAACTCAAAGACAGCACTGCCACCACAACCAGAACCTTCAATTCGATACAGAGAGTGCCTCAAGAACCACGCCGCAAGCATGGGCAGCCATGTCGTCGACGGCTGCGGAGAATTTATGCCGGTCGGAGGGGAAGGCACCCCAGAAGTATTGAAATGTGCAGCTTGTGATTGCCATCGCAATTTTCACCGTAAAGAGGTCGAAGGAGAGCCTCCCAGCAGAAACAGTAGCCATAGGACCACGACCCATCTTGTCCATTTTCCGCCGCCGCCGCCGCCGCCTCACAGATACTCTTACGGTTACTCCCATCATGGGTTATCCACTAGCCCACCAACGGGTCCGATTCCGCCTGTGATGATGGCCTTCGGCGGGGCCGGCGGAGCTCCCGCGGAGTCATCGAGCGAAGATCTTAACATGTTCCATTGCAATGCTGGAACGCAACCAGTGGGACAACCACCATTTTCGCAGTCAAAGAAGAGGTTTCGGACCAGATTCACCCAGGAACAGAAAGATAGGATGCAAGAGTTTGCAGAGAGATTGGGATGGAAGATCCAGAAGCAAGATGAGCAAGAGGTGCAGCAGTTCTGTGCTGAAGTGGGTGTAAAGAGACAGGTTTTCAAGGTGTGGATGCACAACAACAAACAAGCCATGAAAAAGAAACAATTAATGTAAGACAATCTGAAAACCCCTTTTAAGATTTTTATTTTTTAGAGAGAGAGAGAGAGAGAGAGAGAGAGAGAGAGAGAGAGAGAGTAGATTTTAGATGGCCATAATCATCATATAAAGAAGATAAATTTATTTCTGATTTTTCCCAAACTCCCACTCAGACTCCTATCAAGCTATAATCTTCAAGTCTTCCCGAGCTTGTTCTACGCTCATGGGTGAGCATATTGGAATCTCAGGTTAACTTCCATTGCTTGCTTAAGCTTTCTAACAAATACTAGAAAGAAAATTTGAATTCCTCTCTTAGCATCAACCCCATTCTTCTTATTCTTTGGAGTTTGATTTTTAAAGACAGCATGTCCCATTTTTTTTTTTCCAGTCCTTTTCCATGTTTCTTCTGTTTTCGTTTTATAGCCTACTTTTTTGCATTTAAGATATCTATGCTTTAATGTTGCGCGTTTTTAATTTGACGTGTGTTCCTTATCTCCGCGTACGCTGACTATTCTTTGATACTGAGTTTAATTTTTTTGAGACTAACCCTATTCATGATACATACAGAAGTTTCATATAATTCACTTAGTAGATGGCCTGATGAATTACAGCATTAGAATCTCTCTCTCTCTCTCTCTCTCTCTCTCTCTCTCTCTCTCTCTCTCTCTCTCGTGTTGATAGCTTGAAGAAGTAATACTAAATAGAGGAAAACAAAGTGACCAAGTAGAATTTACGAAACCTGTTCTCTCACCGGTTAATGTTAGAGCTGAGATTCATGAACATATCCCAAACAGTGTAATTTCTCAATCGTTTTCTTTAGATATAACAAAATCAGATGACAAACTGAGAGTCAATTATCACTATTAGGAAACTGCAGATGGATGGTAGCCAGTTCGCCATTCAAGGGATTAGTTTTAGATGCTAATATTTGGTATTGTTTTTACAAAAAAAAAAAAAAAAACGAAAGAAGATTATCATGTCCTAAGTGGCTTTGTAAAATGGGGGTCAAAGGAAGACAATTAACAATCCGAGAAGGTCGTAGCTCAGAAAGTATAAGCATAGCAACCCTCTGCTGCTATTCGACCTCCTTTTTTCTTTAATGGAAGGCAAGACAGACAAAATTCAAGGAGAAAAGAATTACCTCATCAATGAGAGTTAAAGGCCTTTATTTCATGTGATAAAAAGCAAGAAGAAAGGAGTTATTCTCATCTCAATTATTGATGGAGAGAGAGAGAGAGAGAGTGTGTGTGTGTCAAAATGGCAGTTTAGCAATGTGCAAAAAACATGTTAGGAAAATCAGTAACAAATTTCAAAATGGATTGCGGGGAAAAGAAAATCTAGTAGTCAATAGTTTCGAGTTTTTAAGTACTTGTTCCTATCATTTACTTCCTTAAATTTTCTTTATTTGCAACATATTAATGTTGCTAATATAATAAAATAGTACAAGGCACAATTTAATAGGGATAAAATACTGAAAAATTAGTACTACCTAATTACTTGACTTTTTTTCAATTTGATGAGAACATAGGACTGGAGAGCATACTCAGGATGGAGTACTTCTTCTCGAGTAATTATAAAAATGTTGCTTAAAACAACATAAAGAATAGGAAGGCATTTGAAAGCTAGACAACATCCTAAACTACTTGTAGACACGATCTGGGATTGCTTTGGTTGGTCATGCTTTTCAACCGCAAACAAACATGGGGCCGGGAAAAGCAAAACTAGGTGAATGGTAAAACAAAAAAAAAGAGAGTGTCAATACCCAAAGAAGAAGAAATAACCACTCAAATCTGTCACAGTCCTAGAACTTAACCTTCAACACTTAAACAACACTTGTTATTATCAGAAAAGAGCATCTGAGCAAGTGTAATTCAGCAAATATTATTCAGGAAAAGAAAATGAACTGGGTACCCAAATGTGATCAGGTGTCAAGCAAGAGTAAGACAAAAGGTAAACATAGAACGAAGAAGAAGAAGAAAAAAAAAACTTCGTAAGCGTCGAATTCCGTTGATATTACATCCCATGATCTTCATTGACTCGAACATGTCACACAATAAGGGAACAATCCATTGGAGCTGTTAATATTGACACCCATTAATTTCATTTCATCATTGACCTGCCTACAAATACACTAAGATCCCTCAACATTTAAAATTACAGATGTCTTCTGGTACAATCAATCATACTGTCCATGGCCAACGTTTATTTTCTTCTATCGATTCTGAGATTTTGAATTAAAGTCAGATCCATCAAAACTAACTAGGCTTAATTAACTGAAGGTATAGACATAACATGGCTAGATGTGTCCAGTATTACGCCTTCTAGCATCCTCGATTAGTAGGGGCTAACAATATTTATGAGAGTATTACTTACTTTATAACAAGGAAAAAACTGTGGGTGGTCTAAGCAATTCGGCCGATTAGTTTCAACCAATCATAAAATCCAAAGAGATGGAGCTATCCTTCATGTGAAATCTGTGAGTTATCGTAGTGAATTTGCGTCTAGTGAGAAAAGAATTAGGATGGCCCGTCTGGTCTAAATTTTGAGAAAAGGCATCCAAGATAATAAGGAGCCAGTTTTTGTCAATTTGATCCATGCTCCAAGCGTGTACACCACTTTAACTATGATTTTGGACGGCTGAGCCTAAAAAGATCAAATACGCATAACATGGCAGACTCTGAGGTCGCACTTACTAGACAAATTCTTGAAATCGAAAGTGAATGCCTACGAGAAAACATACCAATTAATTGAACATAACTTGAAAGAAAACAAGAACAATTGACTCACACAAGGCTTCGTCGACAAAAGGAGGGTAATTCTTGCTAAATATCACACCGACTGCTCATAGCTCTGCGCTAGTCTTTCTCATCGTCGCTCCAAGATCACCTGCGGCTTGAGAAGCCTTCTCTTTGGCAGCCTCATATTTTTCCTTTGCCTGATCAGTCATGGATTCCTTGGCTGACTTGTATGTATCACCAACAGTGGCCTGAGCATCATCATAGGCACCATAAGCTCTCTCTTCTCCATGGGACCTTGCTCCTTCCAGTGTATCTTGGGCATCGCTGGCCCAATCCGAAGCATAGTTGTAGGCATCAGAGGCTCTATCTTTGCCGTGTGACATTGCCCCAGCCATTGCCTCTTTGGCATCACCAGCCTTATCGGAAGCCGTCTCGGAAGCATAGTTGTAGGCATCAGATGCCTTACCTTTCCCGCTTGACACGGTTCGCGCCATCGTCTCTTTTGCATCACCGGCCATATTCGAAGCCTTATTTACTGCTTGATCCGCCTTCTCAGAAGCGAAGGTGTAGGCATCGGACGCTTTGTCTTTCCCGCTTGACATTGCTCCGGCCACTGTGTCTTTGGCACCACTGGCCATGTCGGAAGCCACGTCCATCGATCTATCTGCCTTCTCGGAAGCAAAGTTCTTTGCATCGCTCATTTTCTTCCTAGCCAAGTTGGCTGCGTCACCAGCCTTTTGAGAAGCATACTTTGATGCTTCTGCAAGAAAAAATGTAATTGTTACAAGAAGGGATGATCCAAGTCTTTAATTCAATTTGACAGGAAAAAAAAATGAAAAAAGAGACAGATAATCACCGGATGCAGCAGAATTCATCGTCTCTGTGGTTTTTGATGCAGCGTCCCCCGCTTTATTCATCATCCTTTGAGCCGCCTCTTTCGCGTCCTCTTGATCGAATCCAAATCCCCTGAAAGCATCATTGAAATAAAATTTTCTTGTTCAATTGAGAGAGCCAGTGAGAGTCATTAAAGTGAAGATATCAGTGAGAAAGCTTGACAGAATTGCACACGCATGCTGGAAATTATTTCTGACTGGTACACAATTGATAGTTCAATAGGAGATTACAGTAAATATCTTGAAGGCTTCAAAAACTTGAAAAGTGGAGTGGGGGGGGGGGCAACATTGCCATGGGGGTATCTCTTCTACATTTGTAACCCACTTGAGACAACTTTATCTAAAATTATGGCAGTTTGCTTTAAATAAATATGCAAGGAAAAAGAATTTTCCTGCTCATTATCACATGATATACCAATAAAAATTGCAATAACTAATAACCTTCTCCACTCCCACCAAAAACACAAGAGAGAGAGAGAGAGAGAGAGAGAGAGAGAGAGAGAGAGAGAGAGAGAGAGAGAGAGAGAGAGTAAAAAGAAAGCAAACACCCATCCCACTTTCTTCTCCTTCTAAAAAATTTCGGAATAAAAAGTTTCTCCACATTAAGTTTAAACGAGCTCTTATCGTCAAGGATTTCGATTTGTGATTACACTCTACTAGTTCGACGTTCGACAAAACATTTGTGTATAATTGACACGGAAGAAAAGTATAAGGACTATAAAAAAAATATTCCTTTACTTGTTAGGCCAGCCCCACCATAATAATTTTTTTCTGTGAAACATTTTTTTGTCCAATCATAGCTTGTAAAATCCACAGGATTTTGCATAACAAGAAGTTAAAAACTAATTTTCCCACAAACTTTCTTGTATGTTAAGTGAAGAGCTGAGGCATTCAAGGCAGACCGAGTGAACTTGTGTCATGATATCAAAGGCAACAACAGAAATAGGGTGCCAAAACTATAACCCAAAACCTGCTTGTTTAGAGCAATTTAGGGAATGTACAGTGACTAGTTTTTGTCTTACTAGGTATTGGCCCTGTTAGCGACGCTTCTCCTTTTGTTTACTTTCATTGACTTCTATCAGAAATTATGACCCTATGTTAACGTGGTGGATTCAAGATTTATGTTGGCGTGCGTTAAGATAAATATTTTAGATTTTATAGGGATTAAAGTAAAAAAATTTTAATTTTGAAGGCTAGTACACTATATAGTTAATAGTAGATACCTGAAATTCTATAGGAGATATAAAAGATTTTAGAAATGTTTTTTGGGGGGACCCAATGCCTATATTATATTATATGCTTAACAATTGACCAGAGATATGACATTGCCGACAATTGAAGGAAGCATAAGGTAAGCTGGATACATTAATTAACTTCTAGCAAGGTTTCTATCTTATGTGACATTAATTGACCTTGTGCTTCTCCCTCAATTATCAACACTTATCATTAAGAATGTGCTGTCATGTTGATCTTGACAGAAATGATGATATGTCTTGACTCGATTCAATACTGAGATCTTTATAATAGGACAACAAGCTCGAGAATTTCGAACATCATGCATGGATGGAAAGGGATTGTTCTGAGGAGATACACTGGATTTTTTCAAGGAAATACTTAGAACAAGTACAGATTCTGTAAATGTACCTAGGGCTCATCATGAATGCTAAATTGTAAAGAGAGAAACTTGAACAGTTAGGTGCATTACCATATTTTGTGTACCTTAACAAAGGATTAAAATTTCAACACGCTATAAGTGTGAATAAAATTTCAAACAAACACCTTGGAAAATGCACAGTATTATTAATTCATCTACAACACTAATTTATCCACTATTATGTTTAACATCAAGTTGCAATATCCATGTTTTTCATATATCTAAAAGTGATTCGTGGCTGGTTGACTTTTATTCTGTTATGAACTTAAGATTGTCATGCTATTTTTTATATTATTATTTATCACCAACTCATCTAAAAGATCAAGTTATTGTATGTGTAAAATATAACTACCAAAAGCACAAGTTTCTTTCCTCCTAAAAAAGAAAAAAATTATACAATTTTATCAGAATGATATGAAAATAACATTTTTGTAACGAATAACAGAATAACTATCTTGATCTTGATGAGTGTTTTATTTAAAAGTAAAAAGCTATAATTCCACTATATGCAAAGTTAGGAGTTTAATTTTGTAAATTTTTTTTATATAAATAGATACTAAAATGCAACACGTATTCAAGAGTTATTTTTATATGTTGTACTTATACTTCAAGTGTCGGATTTTGATAATGTAAAATAATTTTACAACAAATCTATCAAAATTAGGCCCCAAAAATTATATATAAATTTTGTGTTTGGATCACATTACTTATACACAATAGAGATCAGACAATGTCGGTGAAGAGAGCGGGCAATTTGAAGATGACTTGGTTGAATATATAGCATATATGACTCATATATATGCGTGCTTACTCGGAGAACTTTCCAATAGCCCAATCAGCCCAAGAATTGCCCTTGTCCTTTGCGTCTTGCATGGTCTCCGCCGCGCCTTGCCTCGCTTCTTCTGCTCCGACCTTCATATTTCCGGCCGCCAGATTCATTCTGTCTTTGGCGTTGTCCATGGCCTCCTCACCCCAACACCACCCCACCGGCAGCACCGACACTGCCACCACCACCGCAGCAACCCATAGTAGCAACAATGCCGTTCTCTTTGCCATCTCTCTCTCTCTCTCTCTCTCTCTCTCTCTCTCTCTCTCTCTCTCTCTCAGCAATATTATGAACACCAAAACCCAGAAAGCTTCCAAAGTGTGAGATGAACCTTTTCAGATATATACTTCTTGTGACTGATTTGGTGGAGGAATGGAGAGAGAGATATAGAGAGAGTGGAAGATATAGAAACGGTTTCAGTGCAAGACCAATAAAACGTGGCGGTCTCTGTGGAATTTCATGACACGTGCGACAGTGGAAAAGTGCCACGTCTGCGTGAATTGAAACGCTGTTGTTTCCCTTAGCCTTGGGCGCATCTTGTGCAACCTTGTGGGTGATCTGTGTTGAAATTCTGCGCTTTTCACTCTTCACCAAAGGCTACAGCAAAAGCCTGTATCGTAACAAGGACAGAAAAAGAGCATTTAAAACTAGGAAAATGTTATTGATAAATTAATTTATTTATTCCTTTTCTTACTCACAAAACGCGCGGGAATGAATTCACATGAATGGGTTATACCTATATTTATCAACGTAGATTCCACTATTTGTGAATAAGAAAACAGATAGGAAATTTGATTTATGTGTAACAATACTCTTAAAACTAAGAGTACTGTTGTTGCTATGGGCCGTTTGATACAGCTCTTTTTGAGCTTATTTTATTTTATTTTTTTAGCTTATAAGCAAACAAGTTAAATTTTTTCAGCCTTTTTACTTTTAACAAGATAAGATAAGTAAAAAGCAAAAAGAAAAAAAAAAGCTTCAAAATCTTGACTTTTTTGCTTATAAGCAAAAAAAGTTCAAAAAAAACCTAACCAAACGAGCCCACAATCCAATTTCTCCATCTTTTTAACACTCCTAGACATACTTGTAAGTGAGATTTTTGGGAAGGCCTGGTTAAACTCTCAAATCAAGTAGACGAGCACGAAGAATCTGCAAGAGACGAAGATAATGAGAATGCGTTAACACTCTTTGGGTTGGAGGTATTCCGATAATTAAGTTAGCAAGCTTAATCACAATGAATAAAATAAAGTATCAAGAGTTAGAACTCAAGTGAACATACCTTACACCATAGTGATACGGAGTGTTTATAGTATTCGGAATGCTATAATTCCATAGGAAATTATATGCTATCTCCTCCTAGGAGTCAATCACTTTTGGATATTTTGTTTAGTGTCCTAGTCCTTTTAGGGATAGACTTACATATGCTCAACTGACTTGGTCTGTGTTGGATCTGGGCTAAATTTATCACTGTTGGGGCCTTCATCCAGGCATTGGTGAGCTTGGGCCTTTCTTGGCCCAGGCCGGCTGCATGTTCTTAGTTGAGCCTGACTTGTATTGGGTCTCCTTATTTTAATCCACAATTACCCCCGGCCCTAGTGCCCTTCGAAAAGGGTTTGGGGCTGATGTTATATAGCTATAGGGCACACGACACACGACACACGGCACATGACTGATGCTGCCATCAAATGTCATTTAATGAGATGTGACTGTTGGAGAAACCCGATTTCTTTTGTTGTCGTTTCACACTTTTTTGCAAACAAAGGATTTACCTTTCTAGACAAAAAGACGGATCGGTGGTAATTTGGATACTCTGCCTTTGCTCATCATACGAAGAAACGAAAACTCTCTGTAAGTTCTTTTCGTTTTTCTTCTTTCCTTGCTCCTAGGCTAAAACCCTAGGATCCCTTGTCCGTTTCCCATGGCGAACAAGCTTAGGAATATGCTTGATAGTCCAACCACTGTTGTAGCCTTCAAGCGTAGATACGACTTCCCCAAAGGGGTAGATACTAGGTTAATCGGGCCCAATGACGATGGTTGGTTTGAAAAAGAGGATGGGAGCCCCTTCTCTTTAATCGCCATTGTTGAGGGTTGACTTAGGTTCTTGATTCACCCTTTCCTGACTGCAGTCCTAAACCACTACGGAATCACCTCTATCCAACTCCAATCCAACTGATATAGGATAGTTATGAGAGTAGTTGAGTTGTATAAGCATTTGAACTAGAATTTAGGCCTCTACGAGTTTGATTACTACTATTCGAGTGTAGAATTGAGTGGGGCTAAGTTGGATAAAAAAAGGTACCATTTTCGAGTTAGGAGCGCACCAAGAGAATTGGTCCAATTCCTTCCTAGTTCAAGGAAGGGGATTAACGACGTTATTGTGAGGGTAAGCGGGTCATGGGAGTTCAGGAACATCCCAAAGGAGGTTTTCCCAATGATGAGGTGCCCAAAAGTCCCGAAGAAAATAGGTGGATCCTCGCCTCCTCTAACAGGTTCTTCTTTTATTGCACCTGTCTCTGCTGATTTTGACATTCTGTCTCCGTTTTTTCAGTTGACTTCAGCATCAAAGACAAGGAGATTGAGCTAGTTGGTGTTGACATCATCGCTCTCAACCAATTCTGGGCATATAAGGGTGAGGGCGAGTTAAGAAAAATTGGTCAGACTGCTCACATATTACTGGGTTACCCAATCCCGTACCAATCCTTCTCGGCAACTCACGGGGTGCCAGTTGACGTGATCGTTGCCTAGAAGGTTTAAGGAGGCCTACACTAGCTTGAAGATTTTCCATCAGTCCTGCTAGAACTCTCTGCTGCTGAAGGTGGTATAGAACTTCCATAACCCTGCAATCGGCGGCCTTCCTCAAGAAGAGTGGCACTAGGAAGAGGAAGGGGGATGGAGCGACTACATCCACCGATACTGCTACCGTTGCTTCTGTCGCTGGTGCTTCTTCATCTATGTTGTCTCCTGTCGTCACAGTCCCTGCTGCTTCCACAGTGGTGGATCTGGTAGAGCCCATGGTGCCTCAGGAGGCGAAGAAAAAGAGAAGACCGGTGAAGGCCGTTGAGGCTGAAGATGCTTTAGAGAAGACGGCGTGCCCGAGCAACAGGACAAGGGTAAGGAAGAAGAGAAAAGGACTAAAGAGTTCATGGTGCGGCCAAAAATTAGTGGTTGTGCCATGACTTCTCAGGATTCCATTCTTTTTAGTGCCGATGTCGTTGTTGGGGCCTTCCAGGTCGTTATGCCACCTGGAGATATTAAAGAACTGAGTGGCATAGCCACCAAAGAGATTTTGATAGGAGCAGTTCACACGTCAATGGTGGTAAGGCATCTTCCCTTTCTATTTTCTAGTTGATTCTTTGCTTGGCTTTTTATTGATGTATTCTATTGTTTTGTTCTGATCAAAGGGCAATTCAGAGCTCGGAGGCCATACAGCATTTCTGTAGCCTGCATAATTAGCACAAGAATGTACAAAAGAAGTATGAGAAGCTATGGGAGAAATGGCTTTAGTATTTATTAATAAATTAGTTATTCCATTTTAATGAAAATCTATGAGAGAAATGTTTGCATTGTGTTATTTATTTAATGATTATGTATGTGTGTCTCTTATTCTATATAGTAAATGATTTGGCGTGTAGAGTACGGCTTACACACGGAAGATCAGATCATCGGTTCTTATGGAATATAAGTTTATCGTTCATAATCTTAGATGAAAATGAACACACCATAAGTAGGACTGTAGTACAAGGTTTTAATAGGTCTGTCTTGACTATGGGGAACGGTATAGTTCAAACTCCTTACACTAGTACACTTTGTGTGTATTGAACAGGACCGTGTTGAGGTAATTGTTTTTATACTGACTATGTAAAACAATTAACAACTCATGATTATTATGAGTGCTTATGCTCTTAATCCTAATGTAATAAATAGATACGTGCATGTAGTATTTATTGTTTTGATTCTCAGAAGAGTGAGATTCTTTGTAGGTCAATAAACTCAGTGAGTTGGACAATAACATTACGTGTATGGTGAATATTTATTATTGATGGAATCCACGTCCTCGTGTAGAGATTGATGATACCCCTTTGAGGAAGCTTATAAGTTTTGATTATGTCAAACCCTGCAGGTGGATTAGGAATCCAATATATCAAATAAGTTAAGTGGAAGGTCTCAAGGAATTAAATAAGTCTATTAAATTTAATTGTCAGTAATTTAATTTAATAGATTGGTATTTGTAATCTTAATGTGGGGAGATAAATAGGCATTTAATAATATGGAGCTCGAAATATAATTTTTAGTATAACAAGGAGTGCAATTATAATTCGTAAGTGGTATAAATTATAATTTACGTAAATAAGGATTAATCCTGGTTGGATTAGGAGTCCTTATTTATGTAGGAAGCCCTAATTATACTAATCCTATGGTCCCTGTTGTAGCCTTTATATATACGTGTTCTAAAAGCTGCTAGGGTTACACTCTGCACATAATTGAGAGATAAATGTTTTTGTGAGGAAGAGAAACCCTAGCAGCAGCGAGCCCACTCTCTGTAGAACAAGGCGTGTACGAGAAATACAGCAGAAGTCCGAAGGTTGAGTTCGAGCGGTTGCTTCGTGCTTAGTGCTGATTCTTGTTATTCGGGATCAAATCAGAGAGATCTCGAAAGTATGATTCTAATCACGTAGATTAGGCTATGCGAATCAGATCATAAGTTTTGGTAGTATGCGTATACAATATAGCCAGGTCGTGGAAAATTTCGCAGTCCCCAACAACTGCTGGGGCTTTCCAGGTCGTTGTGCCACTTGGAGATATTAAAGAACTGAGTGGCATAGCCACCGAAGAGATTTTGATAGGAGCAATTCACACATCAATGGTGGTAAGGCATCTTCCCTTTCTATTTTTTGGTTGATTCTTTGTTTGGCTTTTTATTGATGTATTCTATTGTTTTGTTCTGATCAGGGGGCGATTCAGAGCTCGGAGGCCATACAGCGTTTCTGTAGCCTACATAATTGGCACAAGAATTTACAAAAGAAGTATGGCGAGCTAAAAGATTATTTCCATGTTTGAGATCAGGATGTTCCTATTCTGAAGAAGGCGTTGGAGAATACTAATGTCGTCCTTGCTGAAACCCAAGCCTGCTTTAAGCAAAAAGAGGAAGATTTCAATATGATAACGGATGAGGCTGAAGCTTTGAAGGCTCAGCTTGTCGGAGCTGTAAAGTCGGCATCTAAGGCGAAAATAGGCTTAGTGAAAGCCACGATAAATCTGGAGAAGTTGAAGGTGGAGTCACAAGCCCAATATAGAAAGGGTTATGAGGAGGCTAGAAATTACTATGAAGGATAAGTTAAGCAGATCTATGAGGGACTATTTGGGAAGGCTGGAAGGCGGCCTTGAGGAAGCAAGCTTTAAATAAGTCTTCACTTCTCTGGAAGGAGATACCTACCTGGGCTGAAGCTGATTTGGGATCCGATACAGAGGTTGATGAAGACGACGAAGAAGAGGCTCCTCTTGGAGTCGAGTTAGCTGAATCTAACCCCGTTGTTGAGACCAACCGTGCCGCTAATCCACCCTCTGCCGAATTACCTTCTGCCGAATTACCTTCTGCCAAGATGAATCCTTCTCTTGAGGTGATCCCTTCTGTCGGATTACCTCCTGCCGAACTATCTCCTGCTGAGATGAATCCTACTGCTGCTGACCTATCTTCTGTTGAAGCCACCCTTGTTGTTGACCTGCCTTCGTAGCTTTTTGTATTTTTATAATTATTCCTGTAGGCAAGACATGTTTATGTAATAGAAGAGGATTTTTTTACTATCTCAATTCTTTTCGTTTTGTACTTATGTTTTTCAGTTTAAGTATTTTATGTCATGCTTTTACTTTTGAGCTTGATTTGAAGCCAAGACATTTTGTTTGGCCAAATTGTTTTATCTGAACAACATTTAGTTTTCTGCTAAGCTTTCGAGTGAGTTTTGGCCACCCTTTGGCTGACCTGCTTGACTTAGGCAGGACTAAGGTTGGTCTTGGTTTTTGTTTGTTCATAAAGCTTTAGCTTTCATTGGCCGACTTACTTGACTTGGACAAGATCAAGTTTTTACGCTTTGTTTTTTTTTTGGCATTCATTGGCTGACCTGCCAACAAGTTGGATAGGACCAAGCTTTCACACTTGATTTTGGTGACCTTCATTGGGCGACCTGCCCAACTTGGACAGGACCAAGTTTTTACACTTGGTTTTGGTGACTTTCATTGGCTGACTTGCCCAACTTGGACAGGACCAAATTTTGATACTTGGTTTTTGTAACCTTCATTGGCCAACATGCCCAACTTGGGCGGGACCAAGTTTTTACACTTGATTTTTGTGACCTTCATTAGCCGACCTGCCCAACTTGGACAGGACTAAGTTTTTACACTTTGTTTTTGTTTTCCTTTTGTGCTTGCTTTCTAGAATGGCATCGGATACGTAAATTTGCCAAATGACTCCCAGTTTTATTGAAAATATGCAGTTTTTGATGGAAAAAATAAAGTATTGTTGTAGGTCATTACATCCTTTGAGAATAAGAAGACTCCTACTGGTAGAACCTCCTAAGATTGTTAGCGTTCCAAGGTCGGGGTAGTTATCGCCTTTCTTTGACAATTTTTAGTTGGTATGGCCCCATGTCGACCTGGGACGCAATTCTATAGGAACCTTCCCAATTAGGATCAAGCTTCCTATCCATTGGATTCTTCATTACCTTCAATACCTTTCTTACTACTAAGTCTCCGGGAGCTAAAGCTCTTGGGTGAAGTCACTTGTTGTAAGATCGACTTAGTTGTTGATGATATCTGGTGAGTTTTTAGTAGGGCAGCCTCTCTCTTTTCCTTAATAAGGTCGAGATCCTTTGTCAAAGTTTGATTGTTAAGGCCGGTGTCAAATGTTGCTGATCTAATGGTTAGGAGCCTAACCTCCAAAGGTATCACTGCCTCCACCCCATATGCCATTAAGAAAGGGGTTTCTCTAATAAATCTTTGTGGAGTGATTCTGTAAGACCATAAGACCCGTGGCAGTTCTTTCACCCATCTTCCCTTAGCTTTTTCCAGCCTCTTTTTAATTCCATTCAGCATAGTCTTGTTTGATATTTTGGCTTGCCCGTTGCACTATGGATAGGTCGGCGTCGAATAGTAGTTTTTGATCCAAAACTTGTTGTAGAATTCCCTAAACATGTTGCCATCCAACTGGGTGCCATTGTCTGAAACCAGTGCACAGGGTATCCTGAATCTCGTGATAATACTTCTCCATGCAAACCTTTTGGCGTCAATTTCTCAGATAGTTGACAAAGGCTCAGCTTCTACTCACTTGGTGAAGTAATCTAGTGCTACTATGAGAAACCTCTTATTCCATAGAGCTTGGGGTAGCAATTCGACTATATCCAATCCCCATTATGCAAAAGGCCAAGGGCTGGTGATAGTTGTGAGGTCCTCGGTAGATTGGTGAATTATAAGCAAAAATTTCTGGCACTTTTCACACTTTAGCACGTATTGGGCAGCATCTTTCTGCCCATAGGGCCACCAGTAGCCCTGCGAAATAGCTCGGTGAGCGAGTGATCTTCTACCGATGTGGCTCTCACAAATTCCTTTATGGATTTCGAACAAGATGCCCTATACTTTGTCTGAGTGAACACAATGTAGATAGGGACCAGTGAAAAATCTTTTATAAAGTTCCTTGTCGAATGACAACCAGTACTTTTATGACTTGTGCTTGACTCTTCTGGCCTCGTTCTTATCTTCTGGCAGTTCGTCCTTGTCAAGAAAAGAGATGATCGGGTCCATCTAGGATGGCCCTAACTGTTCGATAGCCAATGCTTGCACTTCTTCTTAAAATATGCTCGGGCTAAGCAGCGTCTCTACATGAATTGTTCTCTTTGATCCTGACTTTAGGGCTACTGCCAGTGTTGCCAAGGCATCAACATGAGCGTTGTTATCGTGGCCAATTTGATAGAGCTTGTATTTGCTGAATTTGCTGAGCAGTTCTCTTATTTTTGCCAGGTATTGTGTCATTCTATCATTCTTTGCAGCATATTTGCCCATGATTTGGTTAACCACCAGTAGGGAGTCTGAGTAAATGACAATCTCGACAGTCTTGAACTCTATAGCTCAGTGTAGATCAGTGAGCAGAGCCTCATATTCTGACTCATTGTTTAAGGTGGTAAACTCCAGTTTTATGGCTTGCTCTAATGCCATGCCATCTAGCATGATTAGGACTATACCCGATCATACCCCCTATTGTTAGATGTTCTGTTAACAAAGAGAATACATGACCTTTTACTGCCGATCTAGGCTAAAACTTGATATCAAACTCTCTCAGCTCCACTACCCATTTTGCTAATCTTCCTGAGAAATCTGCTCTTCGGGTGAGTGGTTTAAGTTGATGATCCGTAAGAACATTGATAGTATGAGCCTTAAAGTAGTGCACCGACTTATATGATGCCACTACTAGTGTTAAGGCCAGCTTCTTCAATGGTAGATATCTGCTCTCTGCCCCCAGAAGAGTTTTGCTGACATAGTAAACAGACCTTTGCTGCCTGTCTTGTTGACAGAATAGAAGACGCTCACTGCATGCTCTGATACAGCTAGGTATAGGAAGATTTCTTCATGTTTGAGCAGCGTGGAGAGTAGCAATGGCTGGGCTAGATATTTCTTTAAATCGGCAAGAGCCTGGTCATAGTCCGTGGTCCAGTTGAATTGTTCTCATTGTTTCAAAAGTTGAAAAAATGACTGGCATTTATCTGAAGATCGGCTGATGAACCGGTTGAGAGTCGCTGCCATTCTAGTCAACTTCTGAACTTCTTTGATGTTCCTCGGGGCCTGGATGTTTTGAATGGCACTAATCTGATGTGGATCTACTTCAATCCCCTGGTGCATGACCAAGAATCCAAGAAAATTTTCAAAGTTTACCCCATACACACATTTAGAGGCATTTAGCTTCATCTTGTAATTTTTAAGGATGTCGACAACTCCCTTTAGATTACCTAAGTGGAAACTGTCGACCTTACTTTTGACCACCATATCACCAATGTATACTTCCACAATGCTGCCGATGTGTTTTTTGAACATTTTGGTGACCAGTCTCTGGTAGGTAATACTAGCGTTCTTCAAACCAAAGGGCGTGACTTTATAACAGAAGATCCCCCTTAGGGTGATAAAGGCTGTTTTCTCCTGGTTGTCTTCATCGAGCTGAATCTAATGATACCCGTGATAGGCATCTAGAAAGCTCATCATTTCAAACCCAGCTATTGCATCTACAAGCTAGTCGATCTTAAGAAGAGGAAAAGGGTTCTTGGGGCATGCTTTGTTCAAGTCGTTGAAGTTGACATAAACCCTCCACATACCATTCTTCTTCTTTACCACAACTGTGTTAGAGAGCCAGCGTGAGTAGTAGATTTTCCTTATTGCGCCTACTTCAATGAACCTATTAACCTCTTCAATTACTACGTCTACATGTTGAGTAGATACCCTTCTTCCCTTCTAGACCACAGGTCGGCACTGCGGGTCCATGCTAAGTTTATGGCAGGCTACTACTGGGTCAATTCTCGGCATGTCATATGGGGTCCAGGCGAAGATTTCAATGTATTGTGTTAGTAGATCGATCAACTGTCTCTCTTCAACTTTGGACAAAGAAGTGTCGAGGACGAAATACTTCTCATCGTCATGCCGATCTATATGAACTTTTTTAAGGTCCTCGAAGGCCTTGTTTTTTGATAATAGCCCGACATCATCAATCGTGGGCGTATCCTCATGGAACTCCATCATTTGAACCTTACCCGCCTTTACTTTTGTGTCGTAAGCTGTCAGGAAGCACTGCTTAGCTGCCGTTTGGTGTTCTCTTATTTCTCCTACTCCTCCTAGGGTCGGAAAACATATGAGCTGGTGGTAGGAATACGGCATGGCCTTCATGAGGTGTAACCATGTCTTACTCATGATTGCATTATAAGGGCAGGGAATGTTGATCACGAGGAACTCGGTTTGAATTGTGATCCCTCCCGCAGTTACCGGAATTGTTACCTTTCCCAACTGCCAGGCTGAGTCCGAGCTGAATCCGATTAAAGGGTTCAAAGACGATTGGAGATCGGAATCCTTCAATTCCAATTGCTTGAATACGTCATAATATATGACTTTGAAGGAGTTTCCCTGATCAATCAGCATCCTTTTCACGAAGCAATCCCCCAATCGTGATGTTACTACTAATGCATCATTGTGGGGTTATTGCATTCTAACCAAGTCATCGTTAGTAAAAGTTATGGCGTCAGCACTGCTACCGACCTTAGCCTTTTTGTTTATAGGTTCTAGTATCATTACCTCCCGGAGATGTGCGGCCTTCTGAATCTTGGCCCGATACCTGTGAGAGTCTACTGCTGCCGACTGTGCCGATCCATAGAGGATATTGATTAATCGAGTTGATTCTGTTCTGGTCTTCTTTTGCGGGATAACTTCCTGCCTTATCTACTGGGCCTCCCGCTTTGTCTTTTCCCGATTGATGTACTGATCAAGATGACTAGCCTTCGTCAATTTCTCCAAGTGGTTCTTGAGATTTCGGCAGTTTTCTGTTTGGTACCCCTTTTCCCTGTGGTAAGAGCAGAATTGCCTCTAGTCTCAAGTAGTAGGGTCTCCTCCAAACTTTGGGAGCCACTACAAAAAAGGCTTATCCCTTATCTGAGGCAAAATTTTATAAATCGAATCCTTGAAGATTGTGTTGACCCATTCCATTGTCTTTTTCTCCCAATTGTTGTTATTTTCCTCACGTCTGAGCTTCTTACTTTCATGCCCATTTTTATTCTCTATTGTCGCCAATCTTTTTTCTGTACTAGCTGAACAACATCTTTCTCTACCCATGCGTATTGTTTAATCCTTAGCATCAGGTCTTGTATCTGGGTAACCAGTTTCTTCATAACAGATTTCCTTAGCCGGTGCTCCCTCGGCAAGCCAATCTTGAACTGCGTAATAGCCAACTGCTCGTTGCAATCCTCAATTTCATTGTAAGTCTCCCAGTAGCGTCTTGCATATGCCCTCAATCCCTCACCATCCTTCTTCTGTAGAGTCAGCAAGTAATCTACCTCCTTAGGTTGCTTGCTATTTGCTATGAATCAATTGGTGAATAGCTCTGCAAGTTGTCTCTAACTTGAAACTGATCTGGACGGCAGTTTGTCGAACCATCGTAAGACCACCTCTCCCAGGCTTGATGGGAAAACCAAGCACATAAAGGACTCGTCTTCACTCCATAGCGCCATCATCTGTTTATAGTGCCGAACATGGGTAATGAAATCCATTTTCCCATCATAAAGAGTAAACTTCGGTGGGGTGAATTTTTTGGGAGGTCGGCGGGCCTTTATCTTCTCTATGAAGTGGGTGGATGCAATCTGGTCAAGGGTTTTATATCCTGGGCTGTTCGTCCCTTATGGTGTTTATCCCTGTTTTCTAGTCGCTCGTCCAACCACTTGTCCTAGTCTTGCTGCTCTAGTTCAGCCCTTGCCGGATCTCTTGCTGATGTCCAATTTCTCCAAGGCTGCTGATCTTCTCGTCGGTACATGTAGTGCCCGGTATTAAAAGCATAGCTCCCAATTAAGCGAGCGATAAGGGGGCTCGTGTTTCTTAAATTCGTCCTTCTCCTTCCATGCCGATCTAGGGATCTATCTAGTATTCGTCCATCTCTCCTAGCAATTGTTCCCTTATAACTTCAACGGTTGACCTAAGATGGGCGATCTCTTCGTCTCGTTGCCAGAGTTCCTGCTCGGCTACTCTGGGCAACAAATTGTTGGGTACATGGCCACTGAAAGGCAATGGATTCAAGTCCTGCAATAGTTCCTTCGATAATTAAGATTTTTGACATATTGTGGAGCCTTTCATAGACCCTCTTGTCTTCCTTGCTGGTTACCTCCGGGGACTTGTATCTCTGACCTGATCAAACGTTCTCTCAGAGTTCGCACTGAATCATCGTGACGACTTGACTAGTAAGTGTCATCCTGACTACGAACATCATGGCTGTCTTCTACCTCTTTGTTGGTGGGATCGACTCCTCCTCTGAGAAAGCTGGTACTCATCGGTGTATAGACCTTCCCACAGACGACGCCAATTGTAGGTAAAATTTTTGAAAATGCCTAGTTGAACTCTCGAACCAAGTAAACGAGCACAAACAATCTGTAAGAGAAGAAGACAATGAGAATGCATCGACCTTTTTTGGGCTGGAGACACTCTGATGATTAAGTTAGTAAACTTAATCACAATAAATAGAATAAAGTATCGAGAGCTAGAACTCAAGTGAACGTACCTTACACCTTAGTGATACGGGGTATTTATAGTATTCAGAATGCTCTAATCCCATAGGGAATTATATTTTGTTTCCATCTAGGAATCAACGACTTTTGAATATTTTGTTTAGTGTCCTAATCCTTTTAGAACTGGACTTACATATACTCAACCGACTTAGTCTTTGCTAGATTTGGGCTAAATTTATTACTGTTGGGGCCTTCATTCGGGCGTTGGTGAGCTTGGGTCTCTCCTGGCCTAGGCCAGCCGCATGGTTTTAGTTGGGCCCAACCTATTATATTAGGCCTCCTTATTTTGACCCACAATGCCTGTACAATATATTCACGTGGATTCATTTACTTGTGTTTAGGTAAAAAATGAGATTGAAAAAAAGGGATTATGTATAGCATTTTTTTAAAGATGGCTCTTAATTTGAAAAATATCATTGTCATATCATTCTAATAAAATTTTCTTTCTAATTTTTTTTTTAATAAAGCTTTTCATTAGACAATAGGCTCCGTACTTGACTTTGTACCGTCCAAACTTTTTCAAAAAATTTGTACAGAAAATATCTCATTAAAATAATATAATAATGAAATGTTTATAATTAAGACACATCATGATAGTGTTTTGTTTTAAAGAAAAAAACTCACTCAACCAAATCATTTTATAAAAAATTTATGTATGTATTTTTTAATTATCGAGGGGAAATTATCACTGTGACTTTTGTAATTTGAGTATTTTTTTTTATTCATGTGAGACCTATGCTAAAATAAGCAACACCACAGTCCAGGAGGGAAGCCGTTGTGCTGTGGCATAGATACACGCTTAGACAGGATTGCAATTGGGCACTGTTGCGGGCGGGCTGAGGTAGTGAGGCGTATCCAATCTGAACGTGGTTATTCTTGGGCCCTCATCTTGCATCTTGGTTTTTCTCCATACCCAAAAAATATAAGAATAAAAATGATCAATTTAATTAATCCTCTCCTATTCTTATTTTCATCTATCTCCAAGGTTATAAACAATTTGTTTTTCTAGCAATTTTGAATGTGCCCAACGGAACAGATATATCTGATAAATATGACACATCGGCTATATCTTTCCCAATACCGTTTAATTTAATCCTGTGAAGCTACAAACAAATCTAAAAAATAAAAATAAAAAACCACAATTCTGCCCCGCAAGTTATTACAAAGTTACTAACAAGCTTTCACCCACAAGAACTTCGTCAACTCTCAGGTTAGGTCATTAACCTGCTGCTATCTGCTTCCTATCAGCATATTTTGTATGGAGGAAATGAAACTTCAATATTAATAACAAAAAAAATGTAGGCAAAAAAAAAAAAAAAATTGGGACCCAGGAGAGGCAAGCTTCTCTAGCCTGCAAGTAAAACCTCATGGGCGAATTCCCCAGTTAAGCCGGCTGGCCAACTTCAGAGGCCAATTTTATCCGCTGTTGATGCTCTGCAACCTTGTAATCAACAATCTCCTTGAATAGCTGGGAATCCAATACGCAGTCTGGCCGTCCATAGACAGCTGCTTGAACACTAGCCATAAGTTTTGCAATCTCTCGGCCTGAGAAACCTTCCGTCTTCTGGGCAGCCTCTCGGATCACATCATCCGACAAATCTTTTATGGTTATCTTTTGTGCTGTCCTCTTAAACAAAGAGTCCCATTTAGACTCATCACCACCTTCCCCGGACAAATACTTGTTTAAATAGAGCTTCAACAGTTTGAAACGCTCCCCCTCCCGAGGAAGAGGGAACTCAATCACTTCATCGATTCGGTCAGTGATAGCACTGTCAAGATCACCCGGTCTGTTTGTGGCAAGCACAAGAACTACATCCCTCGACTGGTCTCCAGTTCGAAAAAGCAATGCATTTAGGGCACTTCGCTGAGCTTCACTCATGTGCATGCTGTTACGCCTGCATTCGATCAATTGTACAATTGTTAACTTGGTTGCCAGGGTAGTTGAAGAACCTATGCCACTCAAGTACAATTCAGATCCCATATGGGCAAGCTCAGTAGAAATATAACACAATGATGCATGCTGTATCCTAGCAACATAAATAATTACACAGATGTAATATATGAACAATTACGATTCAAGAGTACTACAAGCCACCAAATACAGAAAGGCATTGGAGAACACCGCTTAATTTGAGGGCAGCCAGTTTCTGCAAAATCTGTGCCAGATGTTTAATTGCAGATCACTAACGCCGTGTTTAGATCTCGGATTTATTGAGGAAAAAGAAAATGCAATTACATTTTATGTTTAGTTGTGAGAGTAAGTGGAGGGTAAAAGAATATAAAAACTCATTAGGTAAGAATTTGGAATCCCTCATTTTTTTTCCTTTTCCTTTTCCTTTTCCTTTTCCTTTCCCTTTCCCTTGGAAAATCCGGGATCCAAACATAGCGTAGAGAAAAATGAGAAGAAAATCATTGTACAGCTAGTGTGTTTCCCTGTCTAACCCTTCCAGCATCCCTCTTTGGTGGGAGCAGCACTGGGTAGTTCAACTTTTCAATTTTTTATCACATTGGTTTAAAAAACTTATTGGGCTTTACCTATGTTACCTGGAACGCAGATCGTTTTGGTACGTAAAATGGGAATGCAAACGTAGTATGCCACATGTAATAAAATATGGTATGTTAGGGGTAGACTTCTATAAAGTACACTATTAGAATTAAGATACTTATAGAATAACTTTTGTTAATAATCAGACATTTTATAAAACATTATTTATATTTTTTCAAATTAATCATCTAAAAACACATTCTAAGAGTATTATGGCCCTTTTTTTTTTTGCATATTATTATGCCAAAATTTTATTCCTCCTGTATTTTTATTCATTATAATTGAATTTTTTCTCTCGTTAGGTGACTTTTAAAGATATAAATAGAAAAAAAGTGTAAGATCGCTTTGGATCGTTTTGAAATGCTAGAGTACCATGTTTTGGAGCGCTGTTCCAAAAATGTAATTCGCTAGGGTAGTAGAGTATTATAGTAACACATGGCTTTACTATACTTGCTGCATGTTTAATACCAATCACATGGCCAGTACACAACAATCTCACTCTTCAGAAAGTTGGAATCCAACAAAATTTATTACCAATGAACTATATAAGCAACTTTAGATTCATGACGATGCAAACTAACCATTACTCTGTCCCAGGCATTTAACTGCTTGCTTAAACAGCAAAGCATTGAAACTTGAAAGAAGATGCAAGGATGATGGTAACTTACTCGCAGAGGAAAGCATCAGCCTCATCAATAAAAAGCAGTAAACCTTTCTTTGACTTTTTGGCCCAATCAAATATCTCATGAATTTTTGTAACAGCCTGTGGACCCAATGGTGCAACATCACCTCCTGTCATCATAGCATAATCCAAACCCTGCAATAAATAAGTTCAAAAGCAAAGCTAGTCAGCAGGAAAGAACCGAGTTATTTCCCATGAACTGTTACATCAACCCTGGAAAACAGATAAACGAAATTAAGCAGCAGCTTAGGGAATGAAAAACACAAGGACAGAGTTGCCCCCTCCTGAAGCAAATTGAAGCAAAGGCAACCAAGTCTGGTACCATTGATCAAATCCTTTAAACATTAAAACAATGATCAAATTAATTATCTATTTATTCTTATAGACTATATACTGTATTAAATAAAGCCCACCTAAAAGGTGGTACGGGATGCAATTGTGGAGTGGGATAAGTTATGGTCTCCCAAGTAAAAAATACAATGCCACATGACACACTTCTACCCAGATTGAATAATTACTGCCACTTTAAAGAATTTAAAATTTTAAACATAACTGCAAAAGGATGGAAAAGATTCAATAGGCTAAGGCACATGCGCATAGCATGTGGCACCACTCTAGTTCTTTAAATAAGCAAAGAAAGCAACCAAAAATTTAAGTGGTGGTTCTCCTTTTCCAATGACATTCAACACACACACACACACATATCAAGAGCCATTTTTTCTTCTTATTGGTTGATACACTTCCATGATCTAGTTCAATCAAAAGATTAGACCCACCTTTCTGGTGACGTACTGAAGGGATGACCAGTGAATTATTAGGCAATATAAGGAAACCCAGTAGGCACAGACAACCAGCAAGATATATCAGAGATGAAGAGAATGTTGAAATAATGGGTTGCCACCGTACCGATTTTCGAGCTATTTCCCTTGCAACCATGGTTTTACCAGTGCCAGGAGGGCCATAAAAGAGCATGTTACGAAAGGGTGCTTCGTGAGACTTCGTGTTTGCTGTAGCTCGAGCAAGTTGCTCTATCCTTCTCTGCAATGAAGGATGGAGAACAATATTTCCAAATTTCTTTTTACTCTCTGCAGAAGCTGCCCCTGCTGCTGTACTATAATTAAGTACCTTGTTTGCTCCTTGAGAAACTATTCCTGACCAAGGAAATTTTGCAATGGACGATTCTCGAATCAGTGATGGTTGCCCCAGAATCCGGTTGATATAACCCCACGTAACTCTGGCGCCTTCTCTGTAAGCATGTGAAGGAATATCAGACCAAATTAGTTGGCATTACTCCTTATCCCTTATGGCATGAGCATCATCATAACTGAGGCCTACGCCAATCTAGAGACTATAATAGCTTCATTCCTTCGCCCGTGTCTATTTCTAAGCATGAACTAGACATGAAACAATATCACAGATGAATAAATGATTATCTTGACTTGGGCAGGGCAAGGGATGCAAGAGCTTGATACTACCAGAACATTTTTCAACAGTATTATTTTGTTACCTTCCAAAAAGGAAGAAGGGGAGTAGAGAAGTTGATACAAGTAAAAATTATCAAAACCTGAAATGAAATTCTCTGAACATTTCCCTCTCTTTTCCTATGAATTACTGCATGTCACATGTGCAAAATAAATCTCTAATGCAAGGCTAGCCAACATGTGTACTCATGTAGACAGTTCCTTTTTCATTTTTTTTAAATGGACAGGAAAGTGCAGGTAAAGACGTAAAGTTTAAGGATGGCAATGTGCCCACATTTTAGGGGTAAACCCATCATGCCCACTGAACGAAGTTGAAACAGGTCTGGTGAGTGTTTTTGACAAGGAATACCAATGCCCAACAGTTCAGGGTGAGGTTGGAAATAAGGAAGACCACTATTCTCTTCATTTTCCTAACAGAGTCTTCTTCCCTTGTATATGCACACTAACTTAAGGTTCTCTACTCCCTCGTCTGTCTTTCTGACTCTGTGTTGTACCAGTAGTCACCATCTTTACCAGCCCTCCTCTACCCAGCAGACATAAAAATGCAGAAAAGAAATAAATAATTACCATATAAGTGGCTGCTCATGATTGCTAGGGGATGGACATGACAGGAAAGAGGTCATGACCTCTCTCTCTCTCCCCCCTCCCCTCTCTTCCTCAACCAATTTGACACACATTGAGATGAAACAATTAGGATTTGAGCTTAGGTCTCCCTTATCTAACCATGCTTTTAGTTTGTCATGAAGGCTGGTGAAGATGAATTTCATCAGATCAATCTTGCTTGAGTTTTCATCCCTAGGGTTTAGATCAATTCAAGAAACTCTTGGTAAGTTCAGATTGTTCTGAAAATTCCGGCCAAAATCAGGGCAGAGAGGGGTTTTACAGAATGTCAGGGTTTGGGGATGGGTAAGATGCCCTTCTTGGGCACAACACAGGCATGGGGAGGGGTTCCTCCTTGGCTGCCTGGGATCAGGATGGGGGGTGCACCATTGCATATTTGACCGGTATCATGCCTAGCTGGGTTGTCCACGTGAATATACAATAGTGCAGTGACACACACCTTTAGGTGGCAATAAACCTAAATTGTTTTTAAAAAAAAGATGATATACCCTTAGAATAACAAAAATTACCAGAAGTTAATATCTTGTAGACATAAATGAATAGAATATATAGTGAAGAATAACATCCAGACCTAGTAGTATAAACTCCAGCAGCTAATGCCGTAACTCCTCCAACAGTCATAAGTAACTTACTCCTGTCAGTCAATAAAACCCTGAAACCCCCTGCATATAGCAGTTAAGAAACAATTGTATCAGAAAGATACGCTCTTGGTTTGATCTGAATGATAATTATAAGACAAAAATATTTTATGCCCATCTCATGGTATGGCATTCAGGAAATGTGCTCACATGTATTATTAAAAGTCACAATGCCAACAGAAAATATATAACTACATATTGGATGGACCATTGCATACAATTTTGAGAGCAATAGAAATACAGCAGCCTGAGGTGTATCTTCAATCATAGGAATGTGCAGCCTTAGCAAATGAATGCTACTAATGCTTCGCATCAAACTAAGTAAAGAAGAGATCCAAGGTTAAATTTACCATTGCAAAAGCCAACATGGTCAAGCACTGGTAAATGCCTTGTTAAAAGCCAACATGATGTCAATTAAAGCCAATATGAGCGAATCATGACAAAGGCAAGTTAAAAGCACGATATAATTTGCTCCCTGGGTTTTCTTCACATGCACAAAGAATACTGAAAGCACCACAATGCTATTCAACCAAATCCCAGCACAATTAGCATCTTCATACAAGAAACCACGTATTGTAGAACCAACTTGTTGGACTTGTACCCAAACACTAAGAGAATATGACACAATATTGTTTGTTGTATACCTTCAATGTGACTGAAAGTTGTATTGATGGCAGCAAGCCACTTTTCTCTTTCGCCATTTATCCGTTCTATAAGCATTCTTCTGTTATGGTCCTCTGTCAGTTTTGCTTCGTGGGCCCGACCTTCAGCCTCAGCCATGGCCTTCACTCTTATGGTTTCCCGTTCTATTTCAGCTCTCTCTTTCTCTGTCTGGCGTTGCTGAGCTTGGATCTGTTCTTCAGTAGCCCTCCTTGCTTGTTCTTTCCGTATGGAGGACTCCTCTTGCATCCTAACCAATTCAACATTGTGTCGTCTCTGAGCTTCATGGTCTGTCTGAAAACAATGACAATAATAATTTGAACTGTTTAGAGTAACAAAAGTAATCATCTTTTGGTTTTGTCAACATTCAAAAGCAATAACGTTCCCCCCAACCCAAAAAAAAAAAACCAACCCAACAAAAACAGCCCACCTCACACACCAACAAATAAAAGAAGAAGGAAGAACGAAAATTCTACATGTCAAAGTTGTTCAAAAATCAACTGAAGTTGCATTTGAACAGTTGGGAAAATGCATGTCAATCTCTAAAAGCCAAGAATTCCACTAAGGTTTTATAGAGGAAAGAGGCTACTATGTTCAAGTCCCATAATCTTGGTATGCGGTGCTTGGAGAGGGAGAGAGGGAAAAGAAAGAAGGTAAGAGCGGGGGAGGACTAAAAATACTACTTTCACCTGCATTCTTTTTCTAGCCAGTTCATCTTCATATCGCAGCATTTGTGCCTTTGCCTGTGCTTGTTGTTGAACTAAATTCATTTGTTCCTCTGCCATTTTCCGCTGCTTGTCCTGCCAATGCAAATCTAGTTGTAATAAGAAGAAATAGATAGAAGCCAATAAATTAAATCCAACTGAAACCAAACAAAGATGAACAACATATTTTGGCATTATGTGAAGAAACTGAGCATTTGAGAATTATGGAGATATCTGTTCTGACATGCTCCTTATGTACCAATGCCATATGTAAACTGTGGAACCATGAATAAGAGAAACTTTAACATGCTCCCATCACCTTATAGAAAAACTCAAGTACATTAAGTTCCCAAACAAAGCATGTACCAGATACCACCCATTTAGAAGCTAAAATTGGCTCACCAACATTTATGACAGCCATAAGCTAGACTACACAAATAGGGGCAGACACACACAGATATGTTATCAGATACTTCCCATATCTACTCATATACATAGATTGAAAACAATTTCCCTTACATATAAACAAGTATATGCTACATTTCCATACTCTAGGACACGTCTGACACATGTTGAACATGGAGATATGGAATATCTACCATAACATCATTATATAATTGTCTGGAGAAATATTACAAAAGTTTTGAGTGCGTTGACTCCTAAGACAAGAAGAAATGGGATACAATGAAAGTAAACTGCATTGAATTTGGCCCTCAAACTAAGTCTATGAAACATATCCCTCATTTTTCCTATGTATATTTTAATATTACAATTAAAGATTTTAGGATATTTGATGGATTCATAAAGAATAGTATTTTGTCAAATACATAATAGAATCAAATTATGTTTTCAGTTTGCAAACACTGCACACATGTACACATACATATATTTGTGTGTATTGTGTTCTTGACGTATTCTTATCCATCTTTAGAGAGCCAAGACCATAGCCACTTCCCTCACTCCACCTCCATATGCAACAAAGAGTTAAATAAATTAATCAGATAACACATGGATCCGATAATTTAGAGCAGCTTACCATTTTGAAGGTTATTTTGCTTCAGGATTTGCAAACAATAATCAAATAACAGCATATATTAAAGGCATCTCCCAAAACTCTAATGACGAAGGGGTCTAGAAAAACTTTATGCACAACCTCATTTCTAACCCCCAATCATCAAGAGTGATGGAAGGGGTAGACTGGGTATAGAACCTTGGTGAATATACACAAAGTGGTTGCTCTCATACCCAAACCCACATTCTTGCACTTTGTAGCTCAGGCTCTTACCCCTGCACCAAACATGACCCTTTAGCTCCATAGAAAAACTTAAGGGATCAAGTTCCATAAACCTTAGAATTTAAATATGTGAGCCTCATGCCACTAATGCAGCACTTTTAGAGACTTTAACACTAACCTTACGTTTAGGAAGTATGTTTTGGGAGATCCTAACAGTTTGAAGCGTGAATAAGTAATTTCTCTCAAACAAAAAAATGGCATTGAAGCTTCATTTTGGGGTACTTTGCAGTAGGGTGACTTTGTCTCATTTACATGCATATTTATGCATGTAGAAACAGAACAAGAGGTTTCAAATATACACAAAAGAGCACAAAAAAGAGAACTATAACGGATTAGAAAGCCCTTGTGAAGAGATTAGCGGTTCATTGCTTGACCATTTTTTTACATCTAACAAAACCCAACAACTCAACTAACTAGATGCCATTATTGAACAGCCATACTAAACACCAACTTATTTTGTTCATGCATTTCAAGTTTTAACGATTACATCCTTTTAATTTTGAATTCACCTTGCAGATTGTCGAAAAAAATGCATTTCAAGTTTTAACAGATTATATCCTTTGAGTCTTGAATCACCTCACAGATACTTGTAAGGAACATTTAAAACGTTCTAAGTCATTAGCATGAAGTGGGTTTCATTACTTTGTTGAAATTGTGTGGCGTAATGAAACCTAAATTCTCGGTGGCTGAACTAATTACCTACCTCATAGAAAATACACTCAGCTTTATTTTCAGCATCCTTTGCCTCTTTTTAACATACTATTTCTACAAAATATATAAAACAGTCGAATAAAGCTGAAGTCTTGCATCTAAAGGCTTTATGCCATAAGAATTTAGTTTTCTAATGCCTTCTCTAGCAATTCTATCATTGGATACATTTATAGCGTGTACCCTCTTCTTATCCACAGGAATGCAAAGATATGTTTTGATAACTTCTATTTACTTCCTCTTTCCATCTCCTCTTTGGGCCATTCTTGTTAAACACCAACATAATCTATACTCAGGTTGGCACCAATATTTAAATATCTATTCTTACATAGTTTTAGAACTTCCCTCAAGATGTGCCTGAGATGTCCTCGTTTTTGTCAAAATCAATAACCAACCTTTTACTCCTTGAAATTAAAATGTAAGTTCATTTTCACCTCCAGTCAAACCTAAATCATAGGGAACATTATGGTACCTAAATTCAAATTTTATGACTTCTTTGAAATCATGAACTGAATAAATCATCAATTACATAAACTTTGCAGAAGGGTAGAACTTTGAAAATATGAAGTAAAATGAGCCTTGATTTTTTATAGCTCAAGAGGAAGCCCAAGACTACAGTTTTGGCAGAGCAAGAATTCCCACTGCTTGCATAATTTACATGTATGACCTTCCACTCCAAATTTGCTTTTGCATAATGTAAATATGAAGTACAATGTATCAAGAAGAAAGCTACGTGCAATAGTCCATACAATGACAATGAATTACCAATTAGTTTCATGTAATACCTTTATTGTCCGCACAAGCTTTCCTGAAGGGTATTACACTACACGCTTTATTATCCGCACGAGTTTTCCTTCAAGGGTATTACACTACATGCTAGAATTATTAAATTTATCCAGTCCCAGCCAATCTGACAATAACAATCTTGAAAAAAAAAATTTGAAGCTTCGGTTCTTTTCAGATTGAATTCAAAGAACCGTTGGAGTGATTCAGGTATTCATCCGGTGAATGACTTAGGTTGACGTTTTTGGATGTCCCTAGCAACTCTCTCTTCTATAAGTTCAATTGCTAAGTAATTTACAAAGCACAGTAGCAAAAATTTCAAAATGTGAACAGGACAATCAGACAGACAGTCACTCACTATTTGAGCGTGAGATTGAATGGCTTCATAATTAGATTTCTCTGCCGCCAACTCAGCAAGCCGAGTCTGTTCCTGCTTTCTCATGACTTCAAATACCTAAAAAAAAATAATATAGAAGAAACAGTTATTTTAAACTGTATATACTACGTATATATAATCATTTTTTGGAAAAAAGAAGTTTCGGAAAAATATAATCACCTGCTTGGCATGGGGAGAACTGTTGATTTCTCGGAGGGCTTTGGCACCTCTCTCCAACGATTCCGGATCGAAACCGCCTCTCGGCTCGTCGGCCGCCGGCACAGACTTGGTATCCGGTTTGGAAGAGTCGGGCTGCGCTGCTTGCGGAGGAGAAGAGAAGGGGGAGAAGCGGAACGGACCGTCAGCGTACGCGCGGTTGGACAGAGCCGGCAATGAAGCGGCTGCGGCGGCAACTGCCGCCAAGGAGGACAGCCTTGAGGCAGCCATTGACGACTTTCCTAGTTCGATTTCTCGATGTGGTCTTCTTCACTAGTAGGGGATCGAGTTTGAGTCTTTTGAGGTCATGCGGACATTGGAACTGAGGATTAGAGTTCGGTCGGAAAACAGAAAATGGGATGTTTATAACTTCTCGCGCAAGCATAAACCCTTCTCCCGAGTCTTCTAGGGTTTAAACGTTCAGTTGAGAATCAAAACTCAGAGATTATTGTAAATATATCAAGAGGTGAGGGCTTTTCTTGCATTCGGTGACCGTTGATTTGGGCTTTAGCGGTAACCGGCCAAGGTTTGGGCCTCCAACTTAAAACTCAGGGTCGACTAAAACTAAGAGTGCTTCAGTATTAGTGGAGACGAGTTACTTGATTCACTTGGAAGGCCACCTCAGTTTGGTCAGCATCTGTCCTAAATTATCCACATAATAAAACAATTCTATTTCTTTAAATAGTATTTTAATTTGACCACTAAAATAGAGTGATGAAATCATTGAAAGTCTCATTAGCATCTTTATAATAACTGTAAGTGGGATTTTTCGGAAAGGTTGGGCCGAACTCTCAAGCCCCAAATGGATGAGTCCAAACTTCTTCCTGCAAGACAAAGGGGGTTAGAATGGGTTGACCCTAGGTGGGCCGATCACACTCCGAAGATTAAGTTAGCAAGCTTAATCGAGAAGGATGAATGAAAGTTATGTATGTCAGGGGTTTACTCACCATACCTGGCTCTCGGTGCCTTGGATATTTATAGGACTTTCGAGGAAGTGTGTTCTGCTTTAGCCTACCAGCAGGCTCTCATGGCCTGCTGGGTAGGCGTCATCATTGACGCCGCCTGATTATCCACAGGGTCTGGCGCACCGTCGTGAAAGATTCCGGCTAACCGGACGTGCACGTTCACGTCGCGTGGGCTACCGCATGCGTATTAAATGCAGCTTAACTCTGCATTTAATGCGCAGAGACCGCTAGCGGTTTGGGCCCGCTTTTCGTGGTTTGGGCTGCGTTGTGAGGGAGGTCGGCAGTCTGGCCTTCCCGCTAATTCTGATCTGGGCCACCAAAGTGGGCCCAACTTTAACTTGCGCGGATTGGGCCTCATCCATTGGGCTGGGCCAGGGGTTACTCCCCCACAATTGCCCCCCAACCATTGTGTCGTTTGAGATTCTGAAACGGCCAAGGGATGTAACGGTTACCCGGCCACGTAAATGGCGGGGATTTTAAAAAATTCAATGGTGGGGCGTCATCAAATTGACGGCCGACGTGACGCTTCGGCAGAGTGTCATGATTAACGTCGATTTATTGTGTACGAACCGACGGCTCTGGCGTGTATAAAAGACCGATGCCCTAATCAGTTGGGAGATACTTGATCTCTCTCCTTTGCCTTCTGAATAGCGTATGCGTCGGTTATTTCGGCACCCACCACTGTAAGTGTCTTTTGAGCCCGTGACTCCTCTGCTCTTCATTGCGTTCTGTGTCTTGACGGTTGTCCCTTGATGGCATCCCGTCTTCGTAAAATGTTAGATGGTCCGTTGGCCCTTGCCGCGTTTAGGGCTAGGTTTGAAGTCCCGGACGAAATCGGCTTGGAACTGGTCGATCCCGAGAACTATCACATGGGGGAGACCGAGAAAGGGGTACCGTTCCCAGTCATTGCCATAGTAGAAGGAGGGCTTAGGTTTCCCCTCCACCCTCTTCTTCATAAATTCATTGTAAAAAATAAGGTGTCGCCCTCCCAGTTAGCGTCGAACGTATATAGAATCTTCTTTGGCATGCTAGAGATAAATCGGCGCCTGAGGGTGAACCTGGGCCTTGCCGAACTGGACTACTGCTATACTCTTTGTAAAGTCGGAGGCAGTTACAAGGTTTACCTCCGGGTAGTAAAGAAGTCCTTAGAGTTGGTGAAGTGTCTGCCTTCCTCAGGGAAGGGCGTCGACGACGTTAGGGTCTGGGTAACCGGTCCATGGGAGTTCGGCAACGTTCCCGAGAAGGATAGACCGGCGATTCGATGCCCTAGAGTGCCCGTCGATCTAGGTTTGAAGTCGATCTCTCGCACTGTGCGTCATTTTAAGTTTCAGTTCGCAACCATACTAACTCTCGAACTTTTTGCAGACACAAGGAAGTGATTAAAAGCTCGTGACTAGTTGGTTAACTCTGACGACCTCAACAAGGTTTTGAACTACGTTGGCGAAGGTCGACTAAAATACATAGCTCGGGCGGCGCGTATCTTGCTCTCCTACCCACTGCGATACTCGACATTTACTGCCGAGACTGGTGTCCCCCAGAGTGTATTAGCAAGATTAGCGGACGAAGGTGCCGAAGGAGACTTTGAGGAAATCCCTACTGGCATAGCGATCGAGAGGGCGCGCATCCTTACAGGCGTGACAGTCGCAGTTGCTCCTCCCTCTGCCTCACCTGGTGAAGATCGGCAAGAAGAGCGAACCAAATCGCACAGCTCGGCATCCACTTCGTCACCGTACACAGTGCCCAACCGCTGAGTTGAGATTCCCATCGGAACGAGTGATTCGAGCCCATCCCCAGACCAAATGGACGGCATGAGTCTGAAGGAACGGATGTTTGCTCTTGCGGGGCAGCCGCTGAAGTCGGCCACACCTACTCCTGCCGAAAACCCTCCGGCCGAGCTGGTGGTTACTCCCGTGGAGGAGGCCCCTCCCGTGCAACAGAGGCCGAAGACACGGCAACATAGAAAGAGGAGACCCGATGTCACTCCGACCCCAATGCCCAAAAAGCAGAAAGGCAAAGCCACGGTGGATGAGGTCGGCGAGACTGTGACCATCACTCCGGACATTCTGGGCCGTCCTATGACGACAGCAGATTCTATGATCGATCAGCCCGAGGTTGCTTTTGGTGTTATGAAGAGCGTCCTTCAAAGAAAGGACGTAGCGAAGCTGGGCGAAGCAAGCGACTCAGCCGTTTTTATGGGCGCTTTCCATGACTCCATACTGGTAAGACAACTCTGACTTTTTGATGTCTACAGTCTTTTTAGACACTTGCCCTAACAACGACCTTCTTCGATTTGTGTAGGGCTGTCTAAACTCCTTGGAGGCGATGACGCGCTTCCAAAAGCTTGCCGAGGTTCACCAGCAACTCATTGAAGAGCACGGCCATTTGAAGCTCGAGTGGATTGAAGCAAATAAGGAGCGGATTACCTTCAGGAAACAAGCCGAGCAGGCTTCCGCCGAACTTTTGCTGACTAAGGCAGACTTTGAAAAGAGGGACAGGGATCTTACCGACCTCGAGAAGAAGTTTGATGTGCAGTCCGTGGATCTGCACAATGCCAATGAGGAGGTGGAGACCCTTAAGGCTGAGGTGGCCAAGCTGAAGATGGAGGAAGAGGCTATATTGAAGCGGGGTGAAGAGAGGGTAGCCAAGAATTTGGCTCAAGAGATGATGGATCTCAGTCGCACCATATTCCGACAGGGTTGGAATGGTGCCCTTGTTGTGGCAGAGCTGGATAAGGCCTCCGACGTGTGGGGTCTTTGCCCGGACTACTTTGATACTACCGAGGACGGCGTCGTCTGTCCGAAGAAAGTCCTGGCCAATGCCCAATACGCACGGGAGCTTAAGTTAAAAGACGCGGCCCAAGCAGCTACTGCTGAGAAGGAGAGGCTTGAAAGTTTGAAGACCGCAATTGTACCCCCAGAGGATGCGGTAGAGATTTCGCCAGGGGTAACTGCAGAGCCGGGGGAGAAGTCGGCATAGCTTTTCTTTCTCTTTCTCCATTTTTGTAACCATCAATGCCTTTTAATGAGAAAAACTCGTTTGTTGTTTATTACTGAATCTCCTTTATCTGGTTTTGTCGCTTAGGCTTAATTTCTTTCTTTAGCCTTTCTTGGCCGATCTGTCTAATTTGGACAGGATTGACACTCGGCTTTCGTTTTGGCCTTCTTTGGCCGACCTGCCCAACTTGGACAGGACCAAGTTGTTACACTTGGTTTTTGTTTTGGACTTCTTTGGCCGACCTGCCCAACTTGGACAGGACCAAGTTGTTACAGTTGGTTTTAGTTTTGGCCTTCTTTGGCCGACCTGCCCAACTTGGACAGGACCAAGTTTTTACACTTGGTTTTTGTTTTGGCCTTCTTTGGCCGACCTGCCCAACTTGGACAGGACCAACTTTTTACACTTGGTTTTTGCTTTGGCCTTCTTTGGCCGACCTGCCCAACTTGGACAGGACCAAGTTTTTACACTTGGTTTTTGTTTTGGGCAGAATGGTCAGAGTAAAGTCATTTGAATAACTTCATTTTCATTGATTCTTCAGCTGAGCTTTATACATTTCATGGACTGTTACAGTGTTTGGGGTTTCATATCACTGGTAGAACTTCCTTAAGTTGGTCGCATTCCATGGTCGCGGCAATGGTCGCCCTTCTTCGACGGTCTCCAGTCTGTACGCGCCGATGCCGACCTGGGATGTGACCCTGTAGGGGCCTTCCCAATTTGGGCCGAGCTTTCCATCTGCCGCCTTCTTGGTTGCCCCCAATACTTTTCGTAAAACCAGATCTCCTGGAGCAAAGTTTCTTGGGCGGACCCGCTTGTTGTAAGAGTGTTTAAGCTGTCGCTGATATTCTATGAGCCTGATCAAGGCGATTTCCCTTCTTTCTTCGACAAGATCCAGATCTCTTGCAACCGTTTGGTCATTAACACCGGTGTCAAAAGCTGCTGATCTGATAGTTGGTAGTCCGATCTCCAGGGGGATGACTGCCTCCACCCCGTATACCAAGGAGAACGGCGTTTCTCATGTGGACCTCCTTGGGGTTGTTTTGTAGGACCACAAGACATTGGGTAGCTCTTCTGTCCACTTCCCCTTAGCTTTTTCAAGACGCTTCTTGACTCCGTTCAGCATGGTTTTATTTGAAATTTCGGCTTGTCCATTGCATTGGGGGTAGGCTGGTGTTGAGTAATAGTTTCTGATCCCCAATCCTTCGCAAAATGATCTAAAGATGTTACCATCGAACTGGGTGCCATTATCTGATACAATGGGACGGGGCAACCCGAATCTGGTGATAATGCTTTTCCATACGAACCTTTTGGCATCAATTTCCCTGATGTTTGATAAAGGTTCCGCTTCTACCCATTTGGTAAAGTAATCGGTGGCCATGATAAGAAACCTTTTGTTGCCCGGAGCCCGAGGCAAAGGTCCGACAATGTCCAGTCCCCACTGAGCGAAAGGCCACGGACTAGTGATAGTAGCAAGATCTTCGGCTGGTTGGTGGATAATGGGGGAAAACCGCTGACATTTGTCGCACTTCAGGATGTACTGGGCTGCATCCTTCTGCATGTAAGGCCACCAATATCCCTGTGAGATGGCTCGGTGTGCTATTGATCTTCCACCGACATGACTTCCACATATCCCTTCATGGATTTCGAACAAGACGCTCTGTACTTGGTCCGGATGGACACAGTGCAAATAAGGACCTGTAAAGGAACGTCTGTAAAGTTCCTTACCTGGCGACAGCCAATACCTGAGAGATGCATGCTTGATTCGCCGAGCTTCAGCCTTATCGTCTGGCAGCTTGTCTGTGTCAAGGTAAGAAATGATTGGGTCCATCCATGACGGTCCCAGCTTCTCCGCTGTTAGGGCTTCCTCCTCCTCGCGGAAAATGCTGGGTTTGGCAAGGGTTTCCACGTTGATCGTCCTTCTCAAACCAGATTTCAGAGCTGTGGCCAGGGTCGCCAAGGCATCCGCATGTGAGTTGTTATCTCGGCTAATCTGTCAAAGCTTGTAGCTTTTAAATTGGCCGAGCAGTTCCTTGGCCTTTGCTAGGTACAACGTCATTCTGTCGTTCTTCGCGACGTATTCCCCTGTGATTTGATTTACGACAAATAAGGAGTCCGAATATATGACGATTTTGGGAATTCGAAGCTCAATGGCTCGACGTATTTCGGCGAGCAAGGCCTCGTATTCTGACTCACTGTTGGAGGCAGTGAACTCCAGCTTGATGGCTTGCTCGATGGTTAGACCATCTGGTGTAACGAGTACAATGCCTGATCCTGCCCCCCGGTCAATAGAAGCTCCGTCCACGTAGAGTTTCCAATGATCAGATTGTTCCCAAAGGTCCAGGGGGAGTTCGCGTTGCGGTTGGCCAGTTGCTGGGGTCTGTTCTGCTTCTGATGCCATCTCGACAGAGAACTCGGCAATAAAATCTGCAAGAACCTGCCCCTTCACTGCCGATCTAGGTTGGAACTTGATGTCAAACTCCCCTAATTCCACGGCCCATTTCGCAATTCTTCCTGAGAAGTCGGCTTTCCTTAGAAGAGGTTTGAGCTGGTGGTTGGTGAGGACGTTAATGGTGTGAGATTTAAAGTAATGCACCAACTTTCGAGATGCTACTACCAGTGCGAGTGTCAGCTTTTCGAGGGGTAGATACCTGCTCTCGGCTCCAAGAAGGGTTTTGCTGACGTAATAGACTGGGAATTGTTGCCGATTTTCTTGCCTGAGTAGGACCGCACTGACTGCATGGTCTGACACTGCAAGGTAGAGGAAGAGCTCCTCGTGCTGGACAGGCGTGGAGAGCAGGGGTGGTTTGGTTAAGTAGTTTTTTAGATCGGCAAGGGCAGAGTCACACTCAGGGGTCCACTCAAACCGTTCCTGTTTCTTTAGGAGCTGGAAGAAGGGTCGGCACCTGTTCGATGAACGGCTGATGAATCTGTTGAGTGCAGCGGCCATTCCTGTCAATCGCTGAACCTCTTAGGCATTCTTTGGAGCGTGAATGCTCTGAATTGCACTAATCTGCCGGGGGTCCATTTCAATACCCCGATGCGTGACCAGGAACCCCAGGAACTTGCCTGAGCTGACCCCGAAGACACATTTTGAAGCGTTCAGCCGCATTTTGTAGTCTTTCAGGATACAGAGTACCTCCTTTAGGTCCGCCAAGTGGGTGTCGCTCAGTTTGCTTTTTACCACCATGTCATCGATGTAGACCTCGACAGTTCTGCCGAGCTGCGTCTTGACATCTTTGTGACCAGGCGCTGATATGTGGCTCCGGTATTCTTCAGGCCAAAGGGCATGACTCTATAGCAGTAAATACCCCTTGGACTGATGAAGGCCGTTTTCTCTTGGTCGTCGGGGTGAAGTGGGATCTGGTGGTATCCACAGTAGGCATCCAGGAAACTCATCCTTCCGAAATCGGCGGTTGCATCCACAAGCTGGTCAATTTTGGGCAGGGGGAATGGATCTTTGGGGCATGCCCTATTGAGGTCAGTGAAGTCTACACAGACCCTCCATTTGCCGTCCTTCTTTTTTACTACTACGGTGTTTGACAACCAGCTTGGGTAGTTGATCTCTCGAATCGCTCCAGCTTCCAAAAGCTTCTCTGTTTCCTCCAAGACAGCGTCCACATGCTAGGTAGCTGCCCTTCTCTCCTTTTGGATAACAGGTCGGCAATTTGGGTTAACATTAAGGCGATGACAGGCGACGTCGGCGCCGATCCCAAGCATGTCATAAGGGGTCCAGGCGAATACTTCCAGGAAGTCTGTCAGTAACTCAATGAGGGATTTTTCCTTTTGTTTGGACAAAGAGGTGCCGATAACGAAGTATTTTTCCCCTTGCCGATCTATGTATATTTTCTTCAGGTCCTCCACAGCTTTATTCTTGGGCGTCTGTCCCACATCATCAATGGTGGGGGTGTCTTCATGCAGCTCCATCATCTGCACTTTCTCAGATTTTGTCTTGGTCGCACATGCTGTTAGAAAACACCGTTTGGCAGTCACCTGGTCTCCCCTTATCTCGCCAACTCCTGCTAGGGTCGGAAACCGAAGCAGCTGATGGTATGTGGAGGGAACGGTCTTCATGAGGTGCAACCAGGTTCGTCCCATGATGGCATTGTAGGGGGATGGTACGTTAACCACCAGGAATTCGGTTTGTAATGTGATCCCTCCGGCCGTTACAGGAATCGTCACTTTACCCATGGGCCAGACTGGGTCCGAGCTGAAACCGACCAATGGGTTAAGCAACGGTTGGAGGTCGGACTCCCCGAGCCCCAATTGTTTGAACAAGCTGTAGTACATAACTTCAGATGAACTCCCTTGGTCGATGAGCAATCTTCTAACGTCACAGTCCGCCATGCTTAACGTAACAACCAAGGCATCATTATGGGGGATCTGCACTCCAGCGAGATCCTCCTCGGTGAAGGAGATGGACGCATGTGAATTGCCGACCTTGGCTTTCTTGCTGGGTGGTTGTATCTGCATCACTTCCCTCAGGTGTGTAGCCTTCTGCATCTCGGCTCGGTACCTATGTGGGTCGATGGTTCCTGATTTGGCCGAACCGTGCAGCACGTTGATTACCCGAACCGGCCTTACTTCTGGTTCCTTCTGGGCTGCTTCCTGCACTCGTGGTTGCTCGGCTTCAACTTTAGTCTTCTCCCGATCAATGAATTGGTCAAGGTGGCCTGCTTTGGCTAAGTCTTCCAAATGGGTTTTCAGATGCCGACACTGCTCCGTCTTGTGCCCCTTCTCGCGGTGGTAGGAACAGAACCTCTTTTGGTCCCTAGTTGCTGGATCTCCCCCCAGCTTTGGTGGCCACTTGAAGAAGGGCTTATCGCGGATCTGGGGCAATATTTTATAGATGGGGTCTTTAAAGACTGTGTAGACCCCATCAGTCACTCTTTTTCCTCGGTCGATGTCTTCTGATCGGGGCTTCTTGGCATCTTTCTTATTCATCTTTTCGACTGCAGCGCCGACCTTGGTTGTCTCCCCCTGGGGAACGTCCTCGTCTAGCCGCGCATAGCACTCGATCCTCAGCATTAGTTCCTGTATGGTGAGGGCTGGTTTCTTCATTAGGGATTGTCATAAGCGATGCTCCCTGGGAAGGCCGATCTTGAACTGAGTTACAGCTAACTGCTCGCTGCACTCGTCAATCTCGTTATAAGCTTCCCAGTAGCGTCGGGCGTATGCTCGCAATCCTTCTCCTTCCTCTTTTCGCAATGTCAGCAAGAAATCAACCTCCTTCGGCTGTAGGCTATTTGCTATGAAACGGACTGTGAAAAGTTCGGCTAGTTGCCTCCAGTTAGAAATGAATTTAAGTGGCAATTTGTCGAACCACCGTAACGCCACACTTCCCAGGCTGGAGGGGAAGATCCGACACATCAGCATCTGGTCACTGCACCACACTACCATGAGCTGTTTGTAATGCCGAACATGATTAATTAGGTCGGACTTCCCGTCATAGAGGGTGAACTTTGGTGGGGTGAATTTTCGAGGAATTGGATGGGATTCAATCTCCTCAGTGAATGGCGTGGATGCAATCTGGTCAAGGGCCTTTCTCATCAGGTCATGGGCTGTGCGCTCCTTAGTTTGCTGCCTTCTATCCTCCTGCTTTTCATTGTACCACTTTTCCCAGTCTTCCTTCTGCCGATCTCCCTCCGCTGAACTGTCGCGCGGCGGGGTTTTGCTCCTGTCCCTTCGCCGACCCGTGCGCCTGTTAACGCAACGCGCGGTACTAGGTGTGTAACTTCCTCTTACCGGTGGTGCTGGTTCGTCCCTGGCGCCAACAACCTGCTCCCGATCTGGGGACCCATCTCTCCTACGCCCATTCCTGGCAGAGAATGCCTCCCTCATTACCCGCACCTGTGAGGTGAGGTAGGCTATCTCTTCTCCGCGTCGCCGAATTTCCCTCTCTGCTGCACGGAGCGTATCCTCGCTTGGGACCCGCCCACTGGAGGGTGACGGGGCCAGATTCCGAGGATGGTTCCTGCGAAAGTTTCTGTCCCTGACATAGCCCGTATCCCTCCGCATTTCCTCTAGTGCCTCCTGGTGGCTTTCAGCGGGCGTTCGTATCTCTGACCTCAGTATTCTCCTTTGCCAATCTACTGGTGTAGATTGGCAGTGCGCCGAACTGGTCTGGTTTTTACTGGAGGAGGCTCCAAAGCCTCTCCGGTCGTGGTTTTCTTTCCTATGTCTCCGGTCGTTTAGACTCATGGTTTTTCTAAGCCTTCCCACAGACGACGCCAATTGTAAGTGGGATTTTTTGGGAAGGCTGGGCCGAACTCTCAAGTCCCAAATGGATGAGTCCAAACTTCTTCCTGCAAGACAAAGGGGGTTAGAATGGGTCGACCCTAAGTGGGCCGATCACACTCCGAAGATTAAGTTAGCAAGCTTAATCGAGAAGGATGAAAGAAAGTTATGTATGTCAGGGGTTTACTCTCCATACCTGACTCTCGGTGCCTTGGATATTTATAGGACTTTCGAGGAAGTGTGTTCTGCCTTAGCCTACCAGCAGGCTCTCATGCCCTGCTGGGTAGGCGTCATCATTGACGCCGCCTGATTATTCACAGGGTCTGGCGCACCGTCGTGAAGGATTCCGGCTGACCGGACGTGCACGTTCACGTCGCGTGGGCAGCCGCATGCGTATTAAATGCGGGTCAACTCTGCATTTAATGCGCAGAGACCGCTAGCGGTTTGGGCCTGCCTTTCGTGGTTTGGGCTGCATTATGAAGGAGGTCGGCAGTCTGGCCTTCCCGCTAATTCTGATCTGGGCCACCAAAGTGGGCCCAACTTTAACTTGCGCGGATTGGGCCTCATCCATTGAGCTGGGCCGGAGGTTACTCCCCCACAATAACCATTTCATACACGTTACATTAAATTATTATTCCTTTGCTCGAAATTCGAAAAAAAGTTGAGATACGAGTCATACGACTGAACCTATTTTGTTTAGAGAGAGTATGGAGAATTCAAAATGAAAATAGAGACAGGGATGGACTAAGATTTTTCCCAGCCTTTCCCCTCCCTGCCCTACTTTTTCCGTTTTAAATTTTTTTTAAATTTTATATAGGGTGATTTTTTATTGCGTTTACTCTTTGGACGTTTACTTACTTAAGGTTTTTTCACCATTCATCTAATAATATGGAATAGATGTATAATTTTTAAAAATTAACAGTATGCAAGTGTAAACAAATTAAATGGTAAAATGATGTGGAATAGATGTATAATTTAATTCTTAGGAATTGTTTGGTATAAGATATAATTTACTGATCATTTAGATAGAGAATTGAAATGGCTAATCTATATTTTTACAAATTTAAAACTCCTACTTGCACCAGCAATCAGCAATGCTTGTGGTTGGAGTCTTGTAAGAATTAAAGGAAGGTCAAAGAAATACGGGTTGAGGTGATAAAGAAAGATATGGATATCTCAATTGAGGATGTTATGCCTCTTATTAATGATATTCACAACATTCTACATTCTAAGTTCTAGATATGGGTGCTGTGTATCCTTTGTGCCCATGATTGCAAATGGACTTGCTTATGAGCTAGCAAGTTGGGATTTCAGAAATAATATTTTCGAGTGCTCTCACTGCCACTGAGCTGCCCATTTAATTGTCGAGAGCTTTAGAGGATGACTCAGCACATGCTTAGGAGTGAGTTGTAACTTGTAGCTCAGTTTTGGAGTGTTTTTCCTTTGTCCTTTCTTTCCTTGCTCTTGTATTTGACTTAGCCAAAAAAAAAAAAAAGCTCAATTGAGAATATGAATTTAAATTTAACAAACTAGAGTAAATTAATTCATCTCGCCAATCCTAAGTAACTAGGATCGAGTTGAATTGAATTCTTTTTATTAGGTTGTATTAGATAGAAATGGGTTACGTAGAATTATGTGCTCCCTAATTTAAAATTCAGTTTTGAATTCAACTCAAGCTCAAGCTCAACTCAAGATAACTGGTCATACTCGATATTATAATAGCGGATGAAATAGCTCGAACAAATGAATTTTTGACTAATTGATATGCATTTTCACTATCTTCTTGTTTTTTGAAATCTGCTATGCTAATAAGTTATCAACCATTGCCACATTTTGATTGGGTAAATGGCCATGAATAGATGAGCAATCTTATCTCTTTGATGAAAAGCATCCAAATCACATAATAATAACATCATGGATAGAAATGAATTAAGGAAATGTGTGTGAGATGGACTACTGATGGTGCTATTAATATTTTGGTTTTTCTTTAAACAGATTGACCTACGGCTAATTTATTTGTAAAGTAATATCCAAGCATCATCAAGGTTTTTGCTTTTAAATGCATTTTTAATATTTGAATTGAAACATCTTTGCAATAGTTGTTTTCATTATGCAAAAAAAAAAAAAAAAAATGATAATTGGGATGTGCACATAAATCCTCACCACCCTGTTCTTTATTGTGCTTAAAACGGAATCTAACACACGAAATTTTATATATGAAATGGGATTTTTTTTTTTGTAATTAAAAATCATGATCCTTTATTTTTAAGGTGAGATTATTACTCAATCATATCATTATGTACAGAGATTATGTATGAATTTTTTTAGTTTTAGCATTATCCATTATATAACATTACTCATGCTTTCGAACTGCTGCATGTCCTAATGCTGAGCAAAAGGGTATTATACAAAATAATGTGCCAGCCGACAGTTCTGGGCCTTCTGGCTGTGTCAAATATAACCATTTCATAAGAATTGCTAAACGTAAAATTAGCATTAGGCAATCATCCCAAAAAAATTTTATTAACCTGTATCAATAATTCATAACAGAAAATATTCAACTAGAATGTTGTCAATGATATTAACAACTGAAAGATGAGAAAACATGAAATGGCAGGAAAATTAAAAAAAAAAATGAGCAGCGATGATTGGTGTATATTAGTATATATATATCAAATGTTCTAGTAGTTCATTTATAAGGTTCCAAATATCACCATATATATTTGATATATATTTTTATATATCTATGTATATTAACTTGTATTAATATTCCATGAGAGAGAACATTATATATTTGTCTATATCACTGTATACAAATATATACTATTTGTGTATATATATTGTGTATATCACCATATATATTATTTGTTTATATATATCCTATAAAAATGTATAACACCAGAGATATTATTTGTATATATCAGCGTGCATATTATAAAAGTATATAACACCGTATATATTATTTGTATATATTAGCGTACATATTATTTTTGTAGACGTATAATGTTAAGCCTCACATATATATCACCAAACATATTATTTTCCTATAATGTTCCAAATATAACGGTGTATATATATATATCACTTAGGCAACCAGTTTTTAAAATGTTTAAGTAGTTCCTTTCTATAATGTTCTATTACTGTACTAGTAAAACATATGTCAATTATAAAATGTTTTAGTAGTTCATTCTAGATATTTATGGTGTGTATATATGTATCACCAGTTTATCATAGTGTAGGTGTTAGTTCTGTGTCTTTATTACATCTTTCCTCCTGACTCAGCGGCTAGCTTTCTTGGGAGGAGTTTTTCAAGTTTTTCTTGTTGATCGATGCTCAGACTTTGACCACTCCTTTTTCCCGCTTAATTTGCTACAATAGTTTGTTAAGTATGGTTCTCTTATCTAGATTTAAATATTAGAACCAATTTTCTTGTCGAGACCCACTTGGTTATTTTTCTCATCCTATATATCTAAGGTAAACAAAGTTGATTTTGACCCAAAAAAAAAAAATTTCCACTCAATTATCTACTTAGTCACCAATATTTCATTTTGGTAATCACATCAAATGCTGATGGAAAATTTTGAACCCTAACACCTCTTTCTGACTTGAATTTTCATACCAAGTTAAGTTACCACCTAAAAGCTTAATCCTTTTGAAAACTAGAACTTATAACTGTAATCTCTTACAGCACCCACCCACCCATCCACCACTTCTTCCCTTCAACTGAATGTCCTTTATCTGATCACTTTGCATTTTTTTGGGTTGACATGTCATCCCAATTTTTTTTTGGTACAAATCTTATTTTCTTAATAGGCTTTCAAAATGCCGAATCATCTAATAGACATTGCAAATTTATACTTTAGTACAATACAAAATGACATGCAGTGAATGTATTTATTACTTTAGTATGAGGAATATTGAAAGAAAATAAAGAAAAGTCAGCTGATGAAAAGGATAAAAAAAGGGAAGCAAATGGTCTGCAGTAAAAGGCAACAAAGAGCCTAATGAGAAGGGCAAAATAAAGCATAAAGTTATTTGTGGGCTAGGTGAGAGTTCCAATATGGAGATCATTAGATTTTACAGGGATATAATCGAGCATTACAATACTATCTTGGAAGATAGGATACATAGATTCTCGACCACTACCCTATCTAGTTTTGTAATTTTATTTTATTTGTTGATTTGATTGTTATTTTGTTAATTTGACAGTAAAATAAGGAAATGGATGAAATCAGCTAGTTGGTTTATGGCATGTGGGGAACTTGTTCATTGCTACGCTGCGTTTTAGAGTATTGTTGGTGTAATTTACTATCAACATGGTAGTAATACTCAAAATATGAATTTTAAGGGTTTTTCAAATATTGTTTGTGCATATTTTACAACTGGAAACCTCTCTCTTGCAAGTTCGAAATGAGGCTTTAGTAATTGGGATTTTTAGGTAATGCCTGAGACCTTTTTTCCACACGTTTTCATGTTGATAAAATATGTAAACATTTGATGAATTCTTGGACAATTATGCTTGCTTGAAAGAATCATGATTTAGTTGGCAAACAATAACAATCTAACTATTCTTTTGTGCACTAGCTCTCACTTTTATGTTCTTCTCTTAAGAAAAGTTATAGTGACTTCCCATGTCTGTCATCTGATCCCTAACAGGATGGCCCCTCCTCTCATTCTCAACACTCTCTCACCTAAGTCTGTTTGAAACATCTTTTTCGGTGACAGTTTAAAACTCTATCTACTGTGGTTTTAACCTATTGAGGTTTCATCCCCCACACTTCCCTTCCGTGTGGTTTTAACATAAAATGGTGCATCATAAATCATATATATATATAAGTTGTGTTTACTCATATATTTTATCTCTCTTTTAAGTGTCATCTACGTGGCACTCTTATATTTTTAAATATCACGTCACAAGAGTAATGAAGATACTTATCAATTATTTTATACGTATAAATGTATATGAGTTCCCTATTTGTTACAGAAGTCCTATATGAAAAAATTATATTGATCCACCAATAAAAACTTAGTTTTTTTAATAATAAAATTCTTAAATGGCCCACTAATTTTTATTGTAATCAAATAAAGTTCTCAATTTAAGTATGAAGTCTTAACCAATACAATATTATATTTAAAGATGAAATCTTAAGCAATTAAGTTCTTACAAATTATTTCCTGCACAATCTTTCAATAAATTATCTCAAACAATAGTTTATTATCAAATAGTCATATGCACGCTATGTATACAAATACTGCACTTTTATACATGAAAGTATATGATTTAAATTAATATAATTAGTTAGACATAAGATAATATTTTATGATAGTTATATTAATATAAACTCATAATTTCTATGATGTTTTTGTAAATCTCCAACAATAAAATATAGTATATAAATTCATTATGTCTATCTCTGTAATTTATATTATGACAATTCTATATTATATATGATACGTTTCTCAATTTATAACATTGAGTTGTCATTCCATATGCTAGAGGTGATCACTTTTCATATATTGTACCGGTTGATACCTAGTGTTGTATAAATTGTAAGGTCCTCTCTCTGTACCCGTGTAATATTTGTGTTACAGTTCATAACTTGTACGTTTGGGTATGTTTGGTTCATGCATATGGGTAATTGATTGGTAGGCGGGTACAGTGAATAGCCTGTAATCATTTTGTCCCATTTCAAAGCAAGATCAGGGAAGCAGCATGTTGTTGCATTGATTTTCCGTAGGGCAGTATCATAGGTGTAACATTAAAATGGTAAGGTAACTTAATAACTAATTATCAATTATTTTATTTTAAAGAAACCTTGAACTGTAATCATAATGTAATAGTAATTTTCATGGGGTAAGTTATAAAATCCGAAAGTTCATACAGAATTCTATGATTAATGAGAGCCTTTGAAAAAAAAAAAAAAAACAACCATCCAAATGACTCTTAACTAAAAAAAATATCATTGTCACATCATGTTGATTGGAATTTCTGTATATTTTTTTTTCAAATTATGACTCAAAATAGTGTGTTTTTATTTAAAATGAAAGGATTGTAAACAAGCACGTCATTCTATATGAAATTTATGTACAAAATTAAATTCGTATAGCATTACTCATGTATAAAATAAATAAATAAAACACTAGTTCCCTTTATTTTTTTTTGGTTTTTGATTTGGAAATTATTTTATTTTTTTGTACATAAAATAGTAGGTATATATGTTATTCCACATATCGACCAGCAAGTATTGTTCTACAGCACTCACAGTCATCTATGGATATTCCCGACCCCAATGCAAGTAAAAGTCTTGTACGAAACCAACGAGTCATTGGTTCAGTAGTGGAATCTCAAACTTGATGGGTGGCTTGGGTTCGAGACCCCATATGACACATTATGGACAACTTTACCACCTTAGTCCCCAACACACTTTCTAGTCAAAGGACCTTTGGTGTATTTGTTAAGGCGACAAATGTTTGGGTTGCACTGAGAGACAAAAAAAAAGAATCATCTACAAATTTATGGTCAATACCAATACCAATAAATGGGCTACGATCAAATGACAGGGCATTGAAAATATTACAGAGCAGTTTCGACCCTAAGTATAATTGATGATGCAGCAATCTCGTGTTGGCTTGCCCCCAGGTCCGAGATGAACTGCTCATTGATCGGCCGGTGATCTCTTGCGCTAAAACTCACCGGTGTGATGGGAGTCAATGGCCCTCCAGTGTTCAAGTTAGATTCAAGGGGGTTCAAACGTGGGAGGGGAAAAATCTTTAGGGTTGTGTGTTGCGTACCTGCGAATTGGCCGAAGTTTTTCCCATGTATGCTTGCATGGTTGGGGTAGGTGGTCTCTCCACGTGGCAGTCTCCGAGTGAGGGATCAGAATGGTGTCAGGACACTCAAGTGGGCTATCCCCACACTCCAAGGTGGCGTGTGTCAGAACGGTGTCAAGGGTGTGGCGATTGCTGCAAGTACACGCCATACCCACGCCCTTGATGCATGCCAGGGGGCTGGTGTCAGGAGCGGGCCCTACAGGTGCGATCGGGCGCCAACCCGATTAGGGGGTCGTTATGGGCATCCCTTCTTGCTCAGGAAAGCGAGGACGAATGGCCTAAAGACCTGGTCGGGAAACAACTAGGCGGCACAGCAAGGACCCCTGGTCTGGTCGGCTAATCCACATCACCAGATGCCCCCAATTCATCTGGCCATCCGCTCGGGGTCAAAGGAATTCCACCGAACGGCCCAACCGCGAAGTACGGAGCGCATTTACGGCGGGGGCGGCGCCATAATGACGGGGGCTGTCGCATCGCTTCACGAGCCCCCACGTGGTGGCCAGGGAAAGGTTATCAGCAGTTGAAAAGACACGCCGCATCTCAGCCGTTGGCGTCCCATCTTCGCAGGCCATCTGGGCCGTTGATTTCAAAGATGGGGGGGAAGTTTAGGGGAACAGTTGCCCCCCCCCCCCCAATTTTCCCTTAGCGCTTTTCACCAAACACGCACAGAGAGAGAGAGAGAGAGAGAGAGGAAAGAAAAAGTAACTTCGTTGTCCCCAGCGTCGTCCCCTTGTCTCCGGCCAATCGAAAGGGCGTTGTTCGTCGTGCGGTATCGTCGGCTTATTCCGGCACTTGTCGTTAGAGCTTTGAAGAGTGGTAAGCCTCGTCTCTTGGTTATATGTAATGGTTGGCGACTCATTGCGTCTGGGTTTACGAAAAGAGGGCAAAAATCCCCAACCTTCTAGGGTTTGATAGGCCGGAGTTTGTGAAGTCGATATTCGAGGAAGTAGCCTTGTTATTTAAACCCGTATTGCTTAGGATTGAAAACGAGAAGCGATTAGGCACCATGGCGAACCCAGAACACGTAAGTTCGGATTCTGAGAAAACGGACTCAAATAGGTACGAGACAGTTAGGCATAAGGCTGGAGAGGGGGCCTCTGCTAGTGACTCCGGTGAATTTATCCAGGTTCTTGAGTCAGGTCAGGCGGAGGCCATTGACTCCGATGCTATAGAGGGAGGAGAGTCGGGAGAGGACGATCTGGGGTATGAGGCTGTTGGGGTGTCCTCCGTGCTTACCAAGGAGAAGGTGGAGGGTCTATGGGCTGCCTATCAAATCCCACGGGGTTTGAAGCTCAGGATCCCGAAAAAGAACGACTGGGCGTGCTCGGCCAGGGAGGGCGAGATCACGATGTATGAGTGTGCGTTGGCTGGTGGCCTTCGGATGCCCTTTCCCCAGTCTGTTAGGAGGATCCTACAATGGCTTCGCCTATCTGCGGGGCAGATACAGCCGAACGGGTGGAGGATCCTGCTCGGCTGCTCTGTCCTCTGGCAGATCGTCCATAAGAGGGACATTACGCCAAAGGAGTTTCTGTTCTGCTACAGGCCAGCGAAGAGGGGCACGGGCTGGTGGTACTTCTCGGGCAGATCGAAGGAGTACAACCTGATCAACGATCTTCCTTCTTCAATCATGAACTGGAAGGACTGGTTCTTCTTTGTCAGTGGAGACGGGTGGGAATTCCAACTTTAGGAGACCGACTTCTCTGCTCGGGTCCCCAGGCGATGGGGTCACCTGAGCAAGAAGGGTATGTTCTTTCTCTACCAAACTCGGCTTCCATTCCTTTTTGTTTTGAAGTGTTAACGTCCTGACTTAGGTTGCCTTGGGTGTCAGGTCGGGGCAAGCCCAAAATATCCAAAGAGGTGAAGACAGCCATAAGGAAGGTCCAGGAGCACGATGTCCATAGTCAAAAAGACTTGGTCACTGCTGAGGGCCTGTCAAACTACTTACTAGGTCCTGAACCCACAAGGGTGGCCCTAGCTGCTAAGCGAGAGAGGAGTGAGTGCTTGGTTACTTGTAGTCCTTCGGTGTCGCCTTATTAACATATGTTCTGCTTGCAGTTGGTGCGGTCATTATCGACAGTCCGGCTCCCCTTACTGCCCCCCAGACAATTGCCCCCACTGAAGGTCAAGCCGCTGAGGAGATGAGCTTCAACGTTGCAATCCTGAAGAAGAGAAAGGCTGGAGGATCCGAGCCCGAGCCGAAGCAGTCGAAGAACGCTGACGTAGAGCCAACTAGGAAGGACCCCGCAACAGCGAGGGCGAGTGAGCCGAGGACAACTGAAGCGCCTTGGGATCTGCCCCTTACGCCGCAAACCGAGAGAAGGCGCAGTTCAACCCCTACCGTTAAACAGCAAGTCAGGCCAAAGCCACGCCCACTCCCAAGAACGTTATCAAGAGCCCAGAAGAAGCGTGGGCAAGGGCGGCGGTTGCTGTAAAGGACGCAGACTTTCAAAGGATCGACAAATAAACTAACAACCGTCTGGTGAAAGACATGAACCACGATCTCCTCAGGGTACATGCCCACTACTAGGTCTTTTCTTTTTTGTTCTTTTACTCTGTTCTGAAATATAGTCTTTGCCAGTCTGTCACCAGGAATATCAAGATAGGCCACCGTCTAGCCAGCCTAGAAAGGGCATTCAACCATGAGAAGGGTACCTGTGCGGCTCTTCTCGCCGAGGTGAACGGGATGAAAGAGGAGATCACTGCGGCTCGTGTCATAAAAGACGAGATCGTTGTTGCTCGCACCGAGAGGGATTCGGCAGTGGCGGACTTGAAGAAGGCCCAGGACGAGTACAAGAAACTTGATGCCACTACTAGCAAGCTCATACTAGGTCTTTCGGCCAAGTAGGCTAAATGGCAGGAGTTGGAGAAGGAGAAGGCGGCGTTCAAGGAGGAGCTCAAGAAGGCAAAAAGTGATGCGGTGGAAGAGTTCCAACAGGGGGATGACTTCCAGGCCCTGCTGGCACCGACTTTCCTCCAAGGTTTCGAGCATGCTAGGGGTCAGGCTTCAAGGAAGTTCCCTGGTCTAAACTTCTCCATTCTTGAGCCTTCTGAAGAGGCTCCCCCAAGTGGTGAAGTTGCCGCGATGAGGGCTCCTGCTCTTGTCGTCGAGGCGGGCGCCGAACTTCAAACAGGCGTGCCTCCTTCTGAGGGGGCTCAGCAAGATTCCACGTCTGCTACCGAGGGCGACCAGCAGAGGGGCACTAAGCCCTCTTTCGAGCAGGTTCGGTAGGAGGGCAACGGGAGGAACGGAGGGGCGACTGGGGTGCCGGATCAGACATGAATAGACTCCTCTATTGTAGCTGTTTTCTTTCTTTTCTTTTTTCTTTTTTGTAATGGGCGTCTTGCCTTTGTACATGTGATATCATCAATGAAATTACCTTTTGCTTTTAAATTCTGTGCCCATTACATTTTCAAAACATTTGCTTGGAGTGACTTGTACAGTGCTTGCAAGTACTAATGAGGACCTGATCGGAAATTATAGTCGAATAGGTCTAATAGATAGATCTGCTCGGCCATTGGCTGGGCAGACTCGAATTCTATTGCATCGCCAATTAAGGCCCGCTGTGTCTGCTCGGCCCTCAGCCAAGGCCTTCTGGCTCTGACCGGCACTTGGCCGAGTAGATTCTATTTCTGCTCCATGGCCAATAAAGGGATTCTGGGTCTGCCTGGCACTTGGCCGAGCAGATTCTATTTCTGTGCCATGGCCAATTAAGGCTCCGGCTCCACTCGGCACTTGCTCGAGCAGAATCTATCTGTGTCATTGCCACTTAAGGCATCTGGACCTGCTCGGCACATGGCCGAGCAGAATCTTTCTGTGCTATTGCCACCCAAGGCCCTCTGGCTCTGCTCGGCACTTGGCCGAGCAGATTCTTTTTAGGCCATTGCCACTTAAGGCACTCTGGCTCTACTCGGCACTTGGCTGAGCAGATTCTTTCTGTGTCATTGCCACTTAAGGCCCTTTGGCTCTGCTCGACACTTGGCCGAGCAAATTCTTTCTGTGCCATTGCCACTTAAGGTCCTCTGGCTCTGCTCGGCACTTGGCCGAGCAGATTCTCTGTGCCATTGCCACTCAAGGCCCTTTGGCTCTGCTCGGCTCTTAGCCGAGCAGATTCAATGTCGATTCCATGCAAGTAGGTAAATTCATAGTCGATACACGTAGACAATTTGCTGAACAGTCGCTTTTATTGATATTCTTGAGAGTTACAAGTGGGAGCCTTTCAAGAGTAGTATTTCCTTAGGTGTTCTGCGTGCCACGGGTGCGGAAGCTCCTTGCCCTCTGAGTTCTTCAGCCTATATGTCCCCTTTCTTTTACTGCTAATCACCTAGTAGGGTCATTCCCAATTGGGTCCGAGCTTGCCTTCTCTGGGGTCCTTGGTAGACTAGCTGACTCTTTTCAATACAAGGTCCCCGGTCGCGAAGTCTTTTGGTCGAACTCTGAAGTTGTGGTACTGGCGCATCTTTTGCTGGTAGGACGCCACTCTCACGGCCGTCTGTAGCCTTCTCTCCTCCAACAGGTCCAAGTCCACATTCATGGCTTCGCCGTTGGTCACGGGGTCGAACTGCACCGTTCTGGGACTAGGGAGTCCGATCTCTACTGAGATCACGGCTTCCGTGCTGAAGGTAAGCGAGAACGGCGTCTGACCAATGGATACTCTTTCCATCGTTCTGTAGGCCTAGAGGATGTTGTGGAACTCTTCTGCCCACAAGCCTTTGGCCTTCTCCAGCTTCGTCTTGAGGATCTTCAAAAGGGACCTATTGGTGACTTCGACCTAGCCGTTCGCCTGAGGGTGCTCGAGGGACGAGGCATGGTGGCTTATCCCTAGGTCGGTGCACAATTTGTTGAACTGTCTGCCTTCAAACTGCTTCCCGTTGTCTGTGATGACGGCCTTGGGGATTCCGAACCTGCACACGATATTCTACCACAAAAACTTCTTCATTTTCTCCTCGGTAATTTTCGGTAGGGCCTCTGCCTCCGCCCACTTCGTGAAGTAATCGATCGCCACCACTGCAAATTTCGTCTGTCCTTTACCGAGCGGCAACGGACCCATAATGTCGATCCCCCACTGGGCAAAGGGCCAGGGAGTCTGGATTGGAGTCAGCTCTTGAGAAGGCAGTCTCAGGATGTTGGCGAACCATTGGCACTTGTCACATTTCTTGACGAATTCCTGGGCATCTCTCTCCATAGTGGGCCAATAATAGGCCGTTCGCAATATCTTCTTGGCGAGGGACTGACCACCAGAGTGGTTCCCGTAGACCCCCTTGTGGACCTCCTGCATTATATAGTCTGCTTCTTCCTCATTGGCACAACGAAGCAGCGGCATGGTGTGCCCTCTCTTGTATAGTATCCCGCCTTGTATGAGGTACCTGCTCGACCGGTATTGAATCTGCCTCGCCTCATTCCGATCCTCAGGCAGGGTTCCCTTCTCCAAGTAATTTCTGATCTGGTTCATCCACGAAGATTCGGGCACAATTTGGTCGACTTCCGGGCTCTGGATGCTCGGTGAATCAAAAATCTCGATAGGAACGTTCGGGTCGGACTTATTGGACGAGGCTTTTCTGGGCAGTCGGTCTGCCTCTTCATTGTCCAATCTCAGGACGCGTTCCAAGAGTATCTTCGCGAATCTCCTGGCCAGGCTCTTCGCCACTTGGCAGTATTGTTTCATATTGTCTTCTCTTGCTTCGTACTCTCCCTGAACCTGTTCCACCATGAGCTGAGAGTCGCTTCGGACTACTATCTATTCTGCCCCCATTCGCCGAGCCATTCTGAGACCGGCAATGAGTGCTTAGTATTCCGCGACGTTGTTAGTGGCGGGGAACTTGAAGCGAAGCGCGTACTCCATCTTGTAGCCGTCCGAGGTGACGAGGACCACTCCAGCACCACCGGAATCGTGAGTGGACGAGCCATTAACATTCAGGACCTAGTTGCTGTCTGGCAGATCGGCGTCAAGGGTGGGTTAGTGAATTCTGCAATGAAATCCGCAGCCGCCTGCCCTTTGATCGCCAGTCGGGGTCGATAGTGGATGTTGAACTGGCTAAGTTCAACAGACCATTTCACTAATCGCCCTGACGTTTCGGGCTTGTGTAGTATGTTCTTCAGTGGCTGGTCAGTGAATACCACAATCGTGTGGGCTTGGAAGTAGGGCCCCAGGAGCCGAGCTGCAGTTATTAGCGCGAGGGCCAAGAGTTCCATCTTTGGGTACCGTTCTTCTGCTCCACACAAGACACGACTGGTGTAGTAAACTGGCTTTTGGACCCCTCCTTCTTCGCGGACAAGAGCTGAGCTCACTGTTGTCGCCGATACAGCCAAATAAAGAAACAACTCCTCCCCCAGGACGGTTCGGCTGAGCAGCAAGACTGAGCTCAGGTATTGTTTGAGTTGACCAAAGGCTACTTCACACTCCTTGTTCCATTCGAACACCTTGCGTAAGATCTTGAAGAACGGCAGACACTTGTCCGTCGACCGAGAGATGAACCTATTCAGGGCAGCAACACGTCCCACCAGCCTTTGAACATCTTTCGTCGTTCTGGGCGCCTACATGTCGATGATGGCTTGAATCTTCTCCGGGTTGGCCTCAATCCCCCTCTGTGACACCATGAAGCCCAGGAACTTGCCCGAGGCGACACCGAAGGCGCACTTGGTGGGGTTGAGTTTCATCCGGTACTTGCGAAGTGTCTGGAACGTCTTTTCGAGGTCCCGCAGGTGGTCGGTGGCCTGCTTGCTCTTTACCAGCATGTCATCCACGTAGACCTCCACATTACAGCCAATCTGCGACTTGAACATAAGGTTGACCAACCGCTGGTATGTGGCCTCTGCATTCTTCAACCCGAACAGCATGATGTTGTAACAATAGAGCCCCCGGTCTGTAATGAAGGCCGTGTGCTCCCAGTCATGCTCCGCCATCCGGATCTGGTTATATCCTGAAAAAGCATTCATAAAGGTTAGCATTCCATACCCTGCAGTAGAGTCGACGAGGAAGTCGATGGTTGGTAGTGGGAAACTGTCTTTGGGGCACGCTTTGTTCAGGTCGGTGAAATCAACGCACCTCCGCTTCTGCTTCACCGGCCTGGCCTCGGGGTTGATGTTCAAGTACTGGGCTGCTACTTGGGTGTCAATCCCGGGCATGTCTTCATGAGACCAGGCGAATACGTCAACATCGTTTCTCAGGAACTCCTGCAGTTGTTGCTTCAACTCCTCGGGTGCGGCAGCCCCTATCCTCACCGTTCTGTTCTGCTTTGGTTGCCCGACCAGGACATCTTCTAGATCTTCTGTTGGCTCTCCCCTTCTGACTTCCTCCTCATCCCTTGGCTCGAGCTTTTCGATGACCAAGGCCTCCCGGCTGGGTTCTCCTTTGAGGGAGGCCATGTAGCACTCCCGTGCCTCCTTCTGGTCGCCCCTTGCACACCCGACCCCCGCGTCGGTCGGGAACTTGATTCGGAGATGATACGTGGAAGCGACCGCCTTAAACTGGTTCAGGGTCGTTCGGCCAATGATGGTGTTATACGCTGAAGGGCAATCCACAACCAGAAAGTGCACCATCTTTGTCGTCCGGTGTGGCGCTTCTCCAAGGGTGACTGGTAGGGCGATGGATCCGAGAGGGACCACCCGATCTCCGATGAAGCCTACTAAAGGACAGTTGACTGGCTTTAACTTCTCTTGGCCAATCTTCATCTTCTCAAAGGCCCCCCGGAACAGGATGTCCGTCGAGCTTTCGCTGTCGACTAGAATTCTCCAAGTTTTGAAGTTAGAGATCACCGCCGAGACAACCAAGGGGTCATCGTGTGGTTGGTGCAGCTCGGCGGCCTCTTCTTCTGTGAATGTGATCGTAGGACCTTCGATCTTCGTCTTCTTGCTGGCCGCCCCGATCAGCATTACTTCTGCTTCGGTTCAGATGTCCCGAACGTGTTTCTTCCTCGCCGAAGAGGACTCCCCTCCTCCAGGGAATCCCCCAACAATAACCCTTATCTCTCCAATGGGCTGGGTAGTTGTCTCGGTTCTTGTTGGGCTGCGTCATTCCACCCATGCTCGGTCTCGACCGGCCACATAGCGGCTAAGCCTCCCCCGTTTTATCAGATCTTCGATCTGCTACTTCAGGTCAATGCAGTCCTTCGTGTCGTGACCATGATCGCGGTGGAACCGACAGTATCGCCTCTTGCTCCTCATATCCGAAGGCGTCTTCAAGGGCTCAGGCCATTTCAGGTCCGGGTCGTCCTTGATCTCCATCAAGACATCCTTCAGCTTCATCGTGAGGGGGGTGAATGTCTAATCGAGGCCGCGGTAGTATTCGCGCCTCTCTTCTCCTCCGTTCCTCGATCGGTTGCTAATTCGGCTTGTCTTGGCCTCCCTCTCGTCGTTCGAGGTGCCGCTCGACCTCTTCTTCTCCGATCGCGAGGCGCCCCCTTCATCATTATCGCGACTCGCATTCATGGCGTCCTCTGCATTCATGTGTTTCTGAGCACGGAGCATCAACTCTGCCATATCCTGGGGTGGTCTCTTCGACAGGGAAAAGAGGAGTTTCCCACTTCTCAGACCGCTCATGAACGCCGTGACAGCCACCTTATCGTCCACATCATCCACGGCCAGAGTCTCTTGGTTGAACCTTCGTACATATTCCCACAGTGTTTCCTCCTCCTTCTGCCTCACAGTCAACAAGTAGGCCGCAGGTCTCCTCTGCCTCTGGGCCCCAATGTAGTGGCTCACGAAGAGTTTGCTGAGTTCTTTGAAGGTGGCGATCGACGCCGGCTTTATTTTATTAAACCAAGTTCGCGGCGAGCCCTTCAGCGTGATGGGGAATGCTCTACACATGATCTTGTCCGGCACCGCTTGTAGATGCATGAGTGCTCTGAATGTCTCCAGATGGTCCATCGGGTCCTTGGAACCATCGAACGCGTCCAAGGTCGGCATTTTAAACTTTGGGGGGAGTGGAAATTCCATTACCTTCTGCGTGAACGGGGAGGCCGTCCGACCAATGAGGGCGTCGATGGTGTTTGGGGCCTTTGCTTCCACCGCTGCTAACACTCCTGCCATTTGAGCTTGCATGGCTTTTAGTTGCTCGTCCCAAGCATGGGAGCTTTCCCCTTTGTCGCCTACCATCTCGGTCCTCGATGGAATGGTGTGGCTCGTTTGTGCTTCGTCAATGTTGGGCTTGCGGCGAAGCAGAGGGTCCTTAACTCGCCCTCCATTGCCATTTTCGCCGCCGTTGGGGAGGACAAACGGATCCTTGTCGACCTCCTGCTCCTGTTGTTCTTCGGCCAGCGGGTTGGGCTGCGGTGGAATCTCTGGTGGAGGAGGAGGAGGAGGAGGGTGGTTTCGTTGAAGTAACACCGCATTCTGACTGACCAGTTGCTGCATGCTGGCCATCATGTCAGCCACTGTCTTCTCCAAAGCGGCTATCTTTTCTGCACTAGAATCGGCCATCGAAGTTCCTTCAGGGAGGGTGCTAATCCCAGACCTAGTTAAGACCATGAAATGTCACGAGAGAAGTCGTTTCCCACAGACGGCGCCAGCTGATGATGTAACAATCTCGTGTTGGCTTGTTCTCAGGTCCGGGATGAACTGCTCCTTGGTCAGCCGGTGATCTCCTGCGCTAAAACCCATTGGTGTGATGGGAGCCAATGGCCCTCCGGTGTTCAAGTTAGATTCAAGGGGGTTCAAACGTGGGAGGGGGAAAATCTTTAGGGTTGTGTATTGCGTACCTGCGAATTGGCTGAAATTTTTCCCATGTATGCTTGCATGGTTAGGGCAGGTGGTCTCTCCACGTGGCGGTCTCCGGGTGAGGGATCAGAATGGTGTCAGGACACTCGAGTGGGCTATCCCCACACTCCAAGGTGGCGTGTGTCAGAACGGTGTCAGGGGTGTGGCGATTGCTGCAAGTACACGCCATACTCACGCCCTTGATGCATGCCAGGGGGACTGGTGTCAAGAGCGGGCCCTACAGGTGCGATCGGGCGCAAACCAAATTAGGGGGTCGTTATAAGCATCCCTTCTTGCTCGAGAAGACAAGGGCGAATGGCCTGGAGACCTGATCGGAAAACGATCAGGTAGCACAGCAATGACCCCTGATCTGGTTGGCTAATCCACATCACCAATAATCACTTGAGTAAGCGAGTTCAACCCGCTGAACCAACCCACTTCGGTGGTTTGATTTGAGAATTATAGGCCTTAGTTGACTTGTTCCTTAGAGGTTAGAAGTTGGAACTCGAGCCTCATGAGTTTGAAACACGCTTGTGTTCGCACGCGGACATCACCATTCACCTTCTTGCGTGTTGCACTGGTTTACCAATTGAACTGTTCGCTGTCCCATTCTCTAAATTGCTAGATGAACGTTTTTGGCAGACGTGGATTTCCCTCTAAGTCTCGGAAAACAAACTATGGTGAATGCAAGATCAGGTCGGCCATCAAAAACCTAGTGCATCTCTGCATTTTGTATATGTGCAATGTATATATGTTTGTTACAATATTATGTTATGGCTCTCGGATTTCATTTGCCCCACCATTAGAGTCAAATTAAGTACCAACGTTGCTAAGAGAATTATTGGATTACGATATTCAAATCAGAAGACCTTAGCTGACTTGTAATTGCTCAAACAGAGAAAACAATATGTAATCTTGTTAATGGGTCTAGTACAACTTCATTGACCCAGAAAATCAATTACAGTAGTGCCAATGGCAGAGAAAAGACTCAACCAGGAAAAAACACAGTACATGTCCTTATTGGCCGTACAACATGAATACAATTACACAAAGTTGAAAACAAAGAGATTACTAAGATGAGAGAGAGAGTAAAGTCTGGGGAAGCTTATAGAGAAAGCGCTGGTTTATTTTGTTTACAATACTGCAGTTGATATTGTATACACATTTGATGCTGGGACTACTACTAGCTGTAACTTGAACATAGGTTAACCTTCTTTACGTTCTTCGTGGGCCTGTTTGATAGGATATTGGGGGAAAATTTTCAGATTTTGCTTACAGAAATAGAACAAATTTTCAGAAATGTCATGATTGAAGAGTACAAAATAGAACATCCAAAGAGTGGAGAGATAATCAGTTAAAGTAGTGATGCTACCAAAAGCACCAGATAGGATAGAAAAGCACAAATCAAAGCAAAGACAAAAGTGATAAATGAATAAAGGCCACAAAGGAACAAAGAAGAGGGAATAAGATATTGAGTTGGGCATGCAAGAGGATCTACGTCGAAATCAGAAGAAAGAGGCCAGTGATTTGTATGTATCTGACACGGGAATTGTTTGATCTAGAATTTAGAAAGCATAGGACCATGGAGTCATAGACATGTTATCTACAACAAAGAGGAGGATTAGATCTCATGTGGGTTTTCCTTGAATTAGAATCAGGATAAGAAGTTCAACAAAGTGTGGCCGGGAACATTTTGGTGAAGAGGACTTTGGCTTAAACAAATGAGGTTATTAATGGACCACATTAAAAAAGGCACTTGAGACTTTTTTATCATCTTCTTCATTGGTTTATCTCGTGGTCCCATAACGAACATTTAATTCCAGAGTGACCACTTGAAGATGGCATGACATCTAACTAGAAGTCTTCATTATTATTTAGACACAGAAAATTATTACGTTTGCATACTTGTTATGGATCCTTAATGGTAAATTTGGATGGCTACACGGAACACCGGAGACAGTTTATTGAGATGGCACAAGAATACTGAGGAAACTGGTGATGAAAATCTAGCTGCAAAGTTATTCTTTGGCTAGTTATTAGGTAGAAGAAAGCAGCTAGTGCATTACCTGTGATCAGAATATTCACTGCCTTAGCGGTTGTTTCCAGTGGATCTGTAATTGGGAAATGGGACGCTTCCTGACTCAATGTGCCTGAGGTCCTCTACTAGGAGGTCATAGTGTCTTTTCACTTCCTCTGCAGATTTTCCACCCACTGCCCTGGCAACATTCTGCCAGCGGTCCGGGGTGTCCTTGTCATATACGGCCAGGGCCTTCTCAAATAGCTTGTTTTGCTTTGGTGTCCAACAGGTGCTGGAGCTACGTGAAGAAGAGAAGGAATTAGATGCCATTAGAACTAAGAAGGCAAACTGGGTTTTGGCTGGTTCTGGAGAATGGCAGAGGTCAAGTTTTGTGGTGAGGGAGAAATTAGTCTAGTAAGGAAAAGGATTGGAACCCAAGCGGCAATGGAAGAGTGACTAGATTGAATCCAAAAAGAAAAAAATGCGAAGGAAAAGGAAAAGAAGGATTGTTCTAGTCAAGGAAGATAACTTGAAGTCAAGGGATGGTATGGGAAAGATGTGATCAAGGCGGCTCCTTATAAACTGGAGGAAAGGGGTTTGGGGTTCAGCCAGTTGGCGAATATATCTTGCAAAAAGGTAGGAGTGACCCATCACCCTCAGGAACCACAAAATGGATCAGTACCGTGATCAACACATGAAAGAAGAGAATCAGTATAAAAAAAAAAACATGCTTACATAAGAACTATTGATTATCCAAATATTCCTTGTTAATAATATTTTCACGCAATTAAATTTCTTGGGCAAGTTATTAGCTAGTGGCACCGAGAACCAGCATCTAATTGCCGGGGACACAAATTATTCTCTTTATCTCTTTTGCATTTTGACAAGGACTGATTATCTCTTCCTTTTTACCTTTTTGGTACGGCTTTGTCTTTTTTCTTACCTTGTTTTTAGCCTCATGTAGTTGTATAATAATATCAAATATTTTCCTGTAAATTTTCTTTTCAAACATGATGAAGCTTTGTGGGTGAACTCATGTGCCTTTGGAGCTGCAGTGCCTGACAGATTCAAGTGTTTGTTATATTGCTATGAATAAGCTATTTGTGACAAATGGGCTATGAACCTGAACAACATGCCAAAAGGAAACGGATGGCTCCCCACACGATGACAAAATTTCTTTTGTTCCATGAATAACCGAGCCAACAGCTGTTGCCTTTTGGTCTTTTTGTTAGAAATGCAATCTCAGATCAGAGATGCCATATCAGTTCATGCGTGTGTATAAGCAATTCAGTTGCCACTCATGGAGTAAGGCAGAATTGTGTTCTTAATGAAGATATTGACGCCACTAGCTTCTTCAGTCAATATCTGAATATTGATAGCTGAGATCAATAGTTGACTACAAAGATAATAATGATGATAAGAGTAACAATGAACATATCAACAGCAACTAAAGAAACAAAAAAAAACAACAACAATATGAAGAAATGGGTGCTTTAGACCTTTTCGATAGATAGCAAGTGTTATAACTTACTTGTCAATCACTGAAGTATGTTTGGACAGCAGTTTTTTTCCTTTTTTTTTTTTTTTGTTCCTAATCCAAGCATGAATGATCTTTTAGCATGGGTATAGATTGACAAATTTGTGAAGAATTTATCACAATTGGATCAAATTTTGGAATGATGACTTAAAAATGGTATGTAAATCATTGTGATGTCCAAAGAACGAGGTGGTTAATCAAGGAAAATAATTACTTCCCGTTGAACATCATCCCTCAAGAAATAAATAATTTTTGTTTATTTTGGAAGCCAAATGCAATGAGAGCATGAAAGATGTATCTCATTTGTTAGTTTCTATTAAGAACACTTCAAAGTCTCCTATGATGACTCTAGCCAATCAAAATCTGTATCTAGTACTTGTCACAAGAACTTGAGACACTATGTGGCATGGTTACAACCTGGGATCATGGAATTAAACAGAAATTATGATAAGAGTTGAATGGGGTCAAGACAAAAACGCCCCTGCCATGCTGATGTAGGGCATCAGGGAGGCAGGGGATGCTTTAATTTTAATCACAAATGGTCATTTTCTAGGTCTCCTAATACCATGTAGGATGATCTCTGTGCAGTAGAACCTAGAATCTTTCTTCTCCTTTTTTTTTTTTTCTGCTCTTAATATGGCTCGAAAGCATCTTAACGGGGTGTGGCTAAATAGTGGATCTCAGTTCCTTCTATGTTTAATATCTAGCCTGTACGGATTGTACTCACATATAAGATATATGTGGTTCCTTTCAACTTTCGGCAAAGTAGACAGAGAAATTCCATGTTGGGAGGCTATGAGTGTTAGCTTTGGTGCTTCTAAATCGTGGAAGCTCTTCTTGCTGATGGGTCATATGGACTGTGGTTGTTGATTCTTCCATTTGCCATTATTCTGACTAAAATATGGACCAGATTTATTGCAGGAAAGTAAATAGCTACCTGGAATCTTAGTCTTTCCCAAATTGACATGATATCTTGGCATGTCCCAAAAACCTTATTTGCTTATCAAGCAAGTTGGCTGCAGGCACCAACATTTTGTAAGTGGAAGCTAGCATTCTCTATTCTTCACTTGAAGGATTGTTGACAGGTTTCTTGATTAAAGTAGGAAAGAAGGTATTGAAAAATGACCAGCTTTCAAATGCTTCCTTACCCGTTATTTGTTTTGAATTGTTTAGCTTAAAACTGATAATTTTTTTGATTAAGAGCACAACAGGTGCTCTGTGTTTTGTTGCATTGTTTCTATTATAGTGCCTCCATGTTTGACAAGTAAATCTCTTCCTGTGAAACTGCCTTGAGCATATCACTCCAGATCTCTCAGGTTGGCAGGTAAGAAGACTACATGGTTGAAGAGAGAGAGCCATGGGGAAGGATTCTGTTTAGTGGGATTCCTTTATCTACATCAGCTTTCTGACATTCGGAATCCTTATCATTTCTAATCTTCGTATGGGACCCTTGGAATCCTTTTTTCTCACTGATGTAGACGCTGTTCTGTTTTCTTGTTGCTACTCCTTGTTTGTTTTGGTTATTGATGGTTTGCGACTGATATCTAACTAGATCCTTAATAATATCAAACTCTAGATGCTATGGATGGTTTGAGCTTAATTATTCTTCTGTCTTGTTTTATGTCAGCAAAGCAGAAATATATGACTTCCGGGATTGAATGGATTTTGGGAGTGAGAGAAGTTCACTACTTGTACCTGGTCCATGCACAATCTATCAATAAGCAAGAGCACCTCTTTCAAGACGATCCTTAAACCAAAAGAACAATCGGCCAATCTAATTTTAAAGACTAGGATCTTTTGGTGTGGAGTTGAGGGATCTTTCAGTGATCTGGTTTCCAAGGATAAGCAGATAAACATATGAGATTCATGTGCCTTCTAATTGGTGTTAACATACATGTGTGTATAAAGGAAACTCAAGGTGATTACGGGTCTGTGGCTTGAATCAGTTGGACAAGTTACATGCAATTATTGCTTGGGAAAACAGGGACAAGTTTTGGATGTCATGGAGGATGACTGAGAAAAAACAATTCAATGATCGAATGTTTTGATCACTCATGCAAATTGGTTTTTGTGATTTGGGTACCATAGCTTTCAAAGCTGTGGTTTGTGTTTGAGGGATAAGAAAACATTAACTTGTACAGCTTCTCATGCTGTGTTAAGCTGCTAAATTTGCCTATCCATCCAAATGATGAGTTATGTTATTTCTTTTGAGTCACATCTGTGTATTGTAGAGAGCATTTTATTAAACTTTATTCTGTTAAAGTTGCCCTTTATGATTGGTCACTTTTTTTTTTTCCTTTGTGCTATAGGATATCTAGGCCATCGACCGACTACTCCCTTGAACTCGTATAGGGCCACTGTTCAACACAAACCATGGAAACTTCATCTACAAGGGGAAATACAGAGGCATGCATGAATGATTAGTCACTAGTTTTGCCTTGCCTATTTTATGTTGATTCCTAGCATACCTTAGGTGGGATTACTGTCCAAATTCCTATATGTTAATGGACTGTCATATTGTGATAGTCCAACTAGGGAGATTTACACATGAGTTCTAACTTCTACCTGCATTATAAATTAGTTCTAACTGCTTGCTTTGGTTTAGGGTCATAAGATATTGAAGAACAGTTTCTATTTTATGATAGACATGTTTGATTTTGATTCTTCAAACTCTATACACTTGAGGAAAAACATAACCCCATCAATCATGTAGCAGCTGATATTGGCCCATTCATGTAAACAAACATGAATAGTTGGTGGTATCACAGATTCACAATATACAGCAATATTAGATTTCTAGTTTGAAGGTCTCCATCCCTTTCTAACTTCAGGTGGAGAGAGTCTTTTACTTATGCCCTGTAGAAAGGAACTTTATTAGATAAAAGAAAAAAACATAGATGAGGAATAATACTAAAGTTTATATTTCTCAATATTACTAAAGTTTCTATTTATCTCAGAGAGGAAAAACCATGAATATTACCAAAGTTTCTGTTTGTCTAAAAAAAAAAAAAAAAAACTATTTGGTCAATATTTTAGGATAAAGAAAATTTTGTTTCATTAAGCTTCAAAATTAATTAGTACTGAGTCTATTGGCAATGGGTGCTCCAGGAATTTTGCTGAGGCAAGCCAAAACAGAGTCATCTTACTTATTACATAAATGTCTTCTGCTATTAAAACATTACGATAATCTTATGTTAAAAAATGTTTAGTTGATGGGGATCAAACGGAGGCCTTCCGCACATATTTAAGAAGGAGAAAGAGAGGGAGAAGTTGGGAATTAATTTAAGGATTTTTGTTGATTTTCATTCTAATGCAGTTTTAGGAAGAGGGTCCGAGAATTTAAAAAAAATATTTGGAAATTAAATTTCAATATGCTCGCCCACCCATCAATGAACTTATTTTTGACATGCCGCTATTTTCGGCATTTGCATTATTCGGCTCATGCCCATTCAGCTTGTTCCAAAGCCCATAAAGGGCCCACAAGAATTGGAGCCTTAAAAGCGCAGAACGCTTGGCAAATTGCTCTATTAATCCCAAGAGGCTCATTTAGGCTGCTCCTTCGGGTATAGAAAATATCTAGTCAACAACTTGACATTGTTCAGGCCTTAAAATGATTGGGTCTATTCTTTAAAGTAGAGCCCAAGACCTTTGGTGGCTTGGCACAAATAGATTGGCTTGACAGTAAAAGCCACTTTGATGTGCGCAAAGGGCAAAGGTAAGAAATTTATTTTTATTTTTAGATTTTCTTTACCGTCTAATTGGTTGATGCATAGTCAAACCTATGTCATACTAAAATGGGAAAAATTTCAGTTCCTAATACCTATGTTTTTAAATAGTACTGCTATAATAATTTTTACTTTTGCTACGTATTTGATAAGCCTTCCGTTATCAAACTTAAATTTAGGTGACAGATACTACCACTCAATTTCGTCCTTAGAAATAAACATAAACGGTGACGCATGGAATGATTTCTGCTTTAACCGCCTCTTTATTTTAGCCGCCATCATTTTTTTCGCAGCCCCCTTGTCTCTCTGTTTCCATTTTTCTTTTTTTTATAAATAGAGATGCTTAAAATCATTCTAGACACAATTAAAAAAAAATAGAAAAATTAGATAAAAAAAAGAATGAAGAGAGAAAATAGAAGAAAGAACAGTATAGTTAAGTTGTAAATATCATGTTGTATTATTATTTTGTATTAGCAATAAAGTTTTGGGTAGTCTAAAAGATCAACAATAAATATTTCAGAAGAACAAAATATGATAAATATTTTATAGTTTCTGAAAAACTATTCACTGTATATACTTTGAGTTGATTTATTTTATATGCCTTATATTCTTTACTTTTATAACATAAACAAAGATTTTGAAGAAATTATTGGTAGGTAAAACAATGGGTTGGTGGAGGGCACTAGCCAATGGTGTGGGGTTGGGCACAAAAAAGGTCTGGGCTGGTAGGTAAGTGAGAACCTTCAGGAATCAGGACTAGACCCTAAGGGAGACATACCCATATGAATGGAATGGAGATCCTTCCAACACTACCCCAACCCCATGGTCTCCTCCTTTAAAGAGTTAAGCCTTAACTCAATTATTTCGAAGATGCCAGAAGCTCTCTCATTATTATACAATTTTGCTTTGCTTTTCCTAAACATAAGATAAGGATGAACCTCTATTTCTCCATAATGTATCCGTATCTCCATCAAAGATTCTGTGATCTACGTTTTGACAACCCTCATTGGCACACCGCTGGGGTGGGCTAGTGGTTGGCTTAAGGGATGAAGCTATAAGGGGGCAAGGAGGGGCCATGGCCCCTCTTAAGGTTAAAAAAGTCCCATTAAATTTAATACAAATTAACGTTCAAAAATTTTAAAATAGTAAAATAGCCCTTCCTAATTTTAAATATATTATATTTAATATCTCATGCAATTTGATTGTGGCCCATTTTTTGTTGCTATTTGAGTTTTTTTTATTTGTTTGTAATTTGTTTTATCCGTGTCTCAAGTTTTATGCTTAATCACATCTAATTAATTAAAATTTAGAATCGTTTTTAGTAGAAATAACACAAGTTTCTATTCTTTTATAAATTGATTAGACTTATTTTTACTTTTCTAGTTTTTACTGTTACAACAGAACATGCACTTTCAGCTACGAATGTTAAAACAAAATTTCAGAATAAGATGTGAGATGATTTAAGCTTGAATTGATGTTATATTATATTTTGGTAAATTAAATGTAACTTGGATTATTAGTTGTAATTTTTTATAGATCTATTCTTGGTCCCTTAAGATGAATTCCTAGCTTTGTCCTTGGTTAGCTTGTTCTCTCAAGTACGGTTTCTTCTACCGCCCCACTACAGCCAACGATCATTCATGAAATTTACTTGCTCGCGAATGGTAATCTTGTACGAACTGAAAAAGTAGCACGTCAAATGCTTGAACACTTTATAAAAAAATAAAAATCTTCTTAATTGGCAGGCAAGTGTGATCTATGACTTAGAGACTATAGTACCCACCTCTACAAAGGCTTGCTCCAAATCACATGCGCCACAGCATGCTCATCAGGATTGCCTGGTCATTTCAGGAAGTAGAGAGAAAAAGGCAAAGATATCAAAATGCCCTATTTTTTAAAGTGAAATCCCAGACATTTATTTGCAGTGCTTGGGTATTTCAAATTTTCTTTAACTGCTATATTCTTTTTCTTTAATTTTTTTGGTCTGGTGGGGTTTTTGTTTCTTTGTTGCCTTAGTTTGGCAAATACAATCAATGTTTGAGGGTCCGTTTGGTACAGTTTTTTTAAATTTTTTTGGTTTTGTTTTTTTGAATTATAAATAAAAAGCTAGAATTTTCTAGCTAATTCTAGCTTTTTTACTTATATAAGCTAAAGATAATAAAAAACAAAAAAAAGCAAAAAAATTAAATAAATATTGACTTTTTTACTTATAAGCTAAAAAAAATAGACGAAAAAACTGTACCAAACGGACGCCAACATAATCCATGCACATAACTAATGCATATATTCCTGTTCATGAAAACCGAATATGTCCTTTCGAACACTTGCTAGCTTCTCCTTATTCTCAATTCTCTTGAAGATTTCAATGCTTCTTGTCTTAACTTCACTAATGTTTATTTACATTTGTTTTGTCTAAGCTCTCTCTCTCTCTCTCTCAACATTGCATGTGGAAGTCATGGTCCTCTCTTTTTGATATGTATAAATGGGGCATATCTTGATGCTGATTGGCTGATATGATATGGATGTGCAGTGTAACTCTAAAGTTTGATCACCCCATGTCGCTTTGCTTCTAATCATCATTTATGCACAACATTAATTTCTACAGCTTAGGTGGATAGTAGTCTTGCATGAAATTGAAACAGGAGTGTATTAAAGATTTAAATTCTAAACACCTGTAGCAAAAAATAGTAATAAATATATGGGAAACACTAATAGTTAACTATTACAAGATTTCAAGTACAAGCAAGAGCTTCTATCGAGGTCACCGCTTAAATGTGATTGGAAAATTTGTGTGCCAAAAAATAAATTTTGTGCATTCTATTTATATATGGGTCGAAACGTTTGACACAATGATGCAAATGATTGGTATTTTTCTTCCTGTTTTCCATTCTAGCAATGCCAAACTACAATTATGTCGGTCCATTTGATGTAAATCACCAGTCAAATGAAATTTAGGAACTTCAATTAATCAATGAACCTCGTCCTAATGGAAACGAATTGCAGTACCATAAATGTTTAAAAAGTAATTTTTGATTAAACTACAATTGAAAGCTGGAGTAGCTCAGTTGGCTAGAGCGTGTGGCTGTTAACCACAAGGTCGAAGGTTCAAGCCCTTCCTCTAGCGTTTTGCCTTTTATTCTTATTTTCTTAACCTACTCATAATAAACAAAAAAGAAATTCAGTTTATTTTATTTTCCTATATTTGACATGTTATGCTATTTCTGAATTTTAAATTTGGGTTTAGATTTTAAATTTACCAAATTAGTAAATGAAAATAATTATATATACATTCTATTCTTATTTTATTAACCTAACCCAAAAAATAAAGAAATTTAGTTTGCCTTACTTTATTTTCTTTTCCAATCTTTTTACGTTTCTTTTCCTTTTTTCTCTAATAATACTTCATTTTCTTTTTATATATTTTCTCATTTCATTTCATTTCCCAAAGATCCCGACTCTTCCCATTTTAAGAGTTTATGTTGCTACGGTCATCATTAGTGTAATCAAATATTGTCATCATTTTTTACCAATATATCTTAATGTTTTTTAAAATATGAAAGTACTATTTATGAAGGTCATTATAATATTATAGGCATCATACACCTAGTTAGTAAATACTCTTATTATTTAGCATAATACCTGTATTTATGTAGAAATAAAAAAAAATTCGCTTTTTATCTAAATCTAAAACTTAACGAATAATACTCGGTTTTTTGAGTTAGATAATATAGTACACGTGTTAAACGTTTCACGTATTATATTTTTGAAAAAAACTTAATAAAAAATTAGATGTAATTTAATATAATCTCAACATATTATTAATTCTATACTTATTATGTAATTATAATAGTGCAATTATTGACTATTAAACTCATTCAATTTTTATAAATTATAGAAAACCTTGTATGGCTCATGATTTATGTATATTTAAATTATCATGTCACATATATTTGTAATATTTTCTAATACTTGATATATTTAAATTATTACACATACTTTTTCTATAATTTTTTATTAATACTCAAAATATTAAATTAAAAATTATTATTGATAAATTAACTCATTCTTATATCAAGTATTGAAAAATAAAATAAGACAAATAAAATATATCTATCTACCACTTTAATTTAGTTGTTTGTTAATAATATGTTTTAAAAAATTGCTATATATGAGACAAACATACTACCTATTAACATGTACAAGTAGAAATTACTTATAAATGTTATTATTTCTTTTGTCTCAAATTTTTAACTAATGTTCATATAATATCCGCATAATTATATAATCATATTTTTTACGCTCTCGTATTTTTAAGCTGAATTTTGTTATCATATTTTTATTAAAAAAAATCATATTAAACCAATACGTATTACATATCGTTATTTTGTCGTCCTGTATTTTACTAATTATGAATTTCACACATACATAAAATGAATTTCATTTTAACAATTTTAATCATGTGATTTTATATGTAAAAAATATGACACAAAATGATATGACAGTGACAATTTTATACAAAATTTTTATAAAAAATAATGTGTCTTAATGAGAGTTTTTTACTTCAAAACAAATACTCACCATAATGACTCTTAATTATAAAGTAACTATTATCACATTATTTTGTATGAATTTTTTTATAAAAATAATATTTTTCATAATTAAAAGTCATTAGGGTGCGTATTATGTTTTGAAATAAAAAGCTAAGGCTCCCAATGAAATTCCTCAATCGAATTTATTATTTTTTATAAAAATACTCAACCAGGTTTTGATTGCCCTCCTTTCTGTCTATAAATTATCACTCGCACCACATCGTCAGAAAAAGGCTTTCCAGTCGGTGTCTGATACGCCGGCGATCTTTGCATCTTCTCTCACCGGCGGTTGTTGGCACAAACCACTACAGAGGCCGAGTAGCTAAGAGCTGAGACTTCCTGCCTTTCGGCGGTCAGATTTCTATCCATTCCTCTCCGTCATCTCACTTGCAGGTGATGAGAAGAGCTTTACCAGAAATGTTACGCGGCGAGAATCTTTGCGCCGGAAACGGTACAGACATGAGCCAGCTCGAGGGAGAGATTGAGAATTTGACACGTCAGCTCCAGTATCAGCGACATTCTCATCAACCTCAGCAAAGCTGCGCGGTCGATAACAAAACAATAGAGTCTTATTCAATGCCTCAGTTTTTCTGTTTGATCGACGACAATTCGCCTGAATTTGGAGATTGCCGGATGGCTGGAACTGAGTTCGTCGGAGATACAACGAGAATTGCCCCTTCGGAGCTGGCGATTTGTAGTTCTCTTTATATGGATCACTCTTTCTCGTTGAATTCTCACTGTACGAAGGCAAAGGAGATGGCGGCGGCAGAGGAAACAGGCGGAGGTTCGAATTCGACAGAGAACACGGCGTCCATGATCGGAGGACGTAGCTTGAAGAAAAGGAAAGCGGAGCTCTGTGCCGTGAAATCACTATAACTGCAATTCATGTCAATTCATTGCTTCACTTCCTTTTCGTTACTATTAAATTTGTTCCAAATTCATCGTCAATTCAAGTGGATTTTCTGATCGATCAATGCAGTTTGATGTAGCAGAGGACTGTAAAGACAAAGAGATTGGAGAAGAATCAGAGGCTGCGGCAAACGGTAACATGGAAACCAGCTCAACTGACAATTCAAAGGACGATTCAAAGGATTCTGATAAGCCTGATTACATTCACGTTAGGGCACGCCGTGGCCAGGCCACCGATAGGCACAGCCTAGCCGAAAGAGTGAGTTCCAAAATAACAGTCTGCTTTCATAAGAGAACTATCTTTTGTAATTGTAGATCTTTATTAGCTTTTTTGGCTTAATTTGTTGTTGATGAACTAATCAAAAGGCCAGGAGGGAGAAAATCAATAAGAAGATGAAATATCTGCAAGATCTAGTTCCGGGGTGCAGAAAAATCACAGGCAAGGCTGGAATGCTCGACGAAATCATTAACTATGTGCAATCTCTTCAAAGACAAGTTGAGGTGTTTAGTCTTATAGTCTACTCATTGCCAATTCTGTTAGTCGATTACTTCAGATTCTGATGATTTAGTTTTGTCGATTCATTTGACAGTTCCTATCGATGAAACTAGCTTTCTTGAATCCAAGACTCGACTTCAACATCAATAGCTTCTTCATGAAAGAGGTAAAATCCCAAAAACTCTTCTTCCATGATTCCATCTCACCATCGTCTTGGATTTATATTTTTCATTACTTCGGATTGCAGCAAGCTCAAGCCCTCTCAACTTGGGAAACTGATTTACACACCCTTGGCAATGCGGAGTTTCAATAAGAGAGATCAACTGCTTTAATTTTCTTCGTCTCCACCGTGTGATTGATCAGTATAGATATTGTACTACGAGTATGAGCCTGCGCTTGAAGGAAGAAGGGGACCGCACCGGAAGTACCATTAAAGCCAGATGGTGATGGAGGAAGAAGGGACTAAAGTAGTTTGGGGACTAAAGTAAAAAAAATTGTAGCTGTTATATTATTCTAGTAAAATGTTTTATACAAAATTTTTGAAAGAATAATATTTTTTTTTGTTTTTTGCAACAAGGTGTCTAAGCTTTTGGTGGATTATTCTCTCGAATTCATATAGAATCATTGTCTACATGTATTATGTAAACTATATGTATTACATGAGAAAAATGATATTCTTTTAGAATTTGTATACAGAAATTTGTATCAGAATGATGTGACAATGGTAATTTTGTAATTAATAAGTATTTAGGTGAGTTCTTTGTTTTAGAGTGATAGACATACAATTTAACTACTTTATTCTGATGATAAATTCTGTATGATTTTTCTGATTGTATAACATTATCCATTACACAAATAAAAGCGTGGAAAAAATACTTGAGATTTTATGATGACAAGCCAACCACCTCACCTTTAATTGTTCCTTTTGATGGTTGCCTCAGGGCTCTCATTTTCCTTTGCAGGGTAGAGAATCCACTGAATAGGACATACCCAAATGGGAAATGAGATAACAGTTATGAGGATTATCAACTATTATTTGTACTGCTATAAGCAATTTATTACACAAATAACTGGGAGTTTAGTTTTAATATACTGTGGGTGTATAATTTTTTTATATAAGTGTGCACCAAAACACAAAACGTGTCTTTTAGAGTTTAACAATAGATACATATGCCTTTTTATTAGCTCGTTGTATCATTTGTCATTTCCTCTAATCTATAATACTATGTTTGGATGTTGAATATAGGAAGTAAAAATAAAATAAAAGGGAAAGAAAGGAAATTACGTATGCATTTTCATTTTTTATGGGCAACCGAACGCAACATTGATTTTATTTCTTGCGACAAATACATATTCATTTATTACTCAAAAAAAGAACTATAACTTATTTTTCTTTGTTTTTTCTTCATATCTTTGTTTTTTTTTCCTTTCCAAAATTCCACATCTAAAAGTGGTGTTGAGAAACAGAAAAGGTTGAAGACTTGAAGGACCGCTTTAAGGTTGGGCTGGGCCCATTGATTGAGAAAAGTCTAACGGCCACCCAGTTTGGTTGCCCATCTTGTAAATGTGTCCTCGGAATCCTTTTTTTTCCTCCACTTCCACGCCTCCTAAACTTTCTTCCTTCTTCACCCCCATGGCCTATTATCGGTCCACAAAAGATGAAAACGGAAAGAAAAAAATTCGTCACTTTTCTTTGCCATTGCAAATCAACAATTGGTCACCAAGCAAATACATGGAATGGATGGAAAATTAAATTTTCTTAGGGCATATTCCATTCTTAGGGCATATTCCAGCCGTGATGTCTCACAGTTATTATTTGAATTACAAAACTCAAATGCTTTAATTTTCTGTTAATGGATTAACTTTAGTGACAACTCATTATGCTTTTTCTTTTCTTTTTTTCCCCTATCTTTCATGGGCCAACTTAGCTACTTGGAAATTTCCTTGTTATAATCTCATCCAATTGCTTTTCACAATAATTTTCCTCTTCCTTTCTTCAATTGGGAAATATTATTGGGAATGGGAAGTGTAAAAGGGATATAAAGTAATGAATTTATTGAAAAGGCTCCATCATTTTCAAAAGTCACAAGAACTTTTGCAATTCTCTACACCTTCAAACCAAATATGTTTGTATTTCTATAAGATGAAATGAAAAAAAAAAAAAAAAAAAGATTTGACTCACATCCCTTTTGTTCTCAAATCTTAATACCTTTGTCATACTGTCATCAATAGGTCATTGGTGAACATATTGAGAATGTAAACTTCGTATGCTTAAAAACAAAAAAATATTATGGAGAAAAATGAGAAATGCTTGGGAAACATTAAAGGCCAGGGATCCATGATCTCTAGACCACTATAAATTGCATGGGCCTGCCGTCTATAGGTTGGATGGAGTGGGGGAAATGTTGGGACATAGCTCGAGATAATCTAAAATAATTTAATTTTGATACACGGTTAGTTTATAATTTAATTTCATGGATATAATTGCCATTTAAAACAAATTCCATTCCCTTCTGTTTCCTCTAATTATGGAGGGAAAGAAAAAATACTTAAAAATATGAGAATTGTCTTCTTTCAAAACCTCTCAATCTACATTTCCTTCTCTCCTTAAAAATTATTCACATGAGAGTAGATTAATTTTTTCCTTCCAAAACGTTTCCTTTACCTTCAAACCCCTCAACCCAAACCGAGTGTAAAGTTCTCTCTTTCTTTCTTCTAATGAATTTTCCTATTTACTAGTAACAATGATATTGGTAAAAAAAAGGGAAACAATTTAACCATTATATCTACTAGACATTAATTACATGTTACTATATCAAAGATATTTACCTTTTTCATATCTTGACAATTTTAGAAAACATGTATAGGCATCATATATTTGAATAACATTATATGATGATGTAGTAAATTTGTATGTCCTTCCTGATCATTGGTGCGAACTGTTGGGGTGATAAATCCTCTTGCTTGGGAGATCAGTGTGGTGCCTGTCAAAAACACTCAGATGTCAAAGTTAAGCTAAAGGAAAATGGGCAGGGTAACCATGCTCAAGTGTTGATGTATCTCATACCTTCTTGAAGATGATGACTGCCCTTTTTATAGGAGTGCTGGCTTGGATCGTGGGCGCCTTCATGGGGGAGCCAATCGTACCCTCAAATTATGCACCCGCCATAGTAGGGATGCGTCGTGCCTTGATATTAGACTCTATGGACCATGCCCTCAGTCGTGGGGGAATCGTCCCAATCATGGGATCGTGGGGGCTAATCATCAGGCGAAAATCTTGGGGGGGGCCTTAATGGCGGCGCCTAGTGCATCACTGGAGCTCTGCCGTTTCATGTCTATTAGCAGACCTGGTTTGGAGGAAAGCTCGGGTGGCCTGGTCTGGAGATGTAGCCCGAGCTCATTTAGTCTGTCCATGGGGGAACAGACCAGCTACACTTGTATTATCAGATGCTCCCAATTCCCTTGGCAGCCCAGGTCAGCCAGCAGGAATTTCGAAGAGTCGCACGACGCCGCCCCAGAGGCGCATTTATGGCGTCGTAAAACCGCCATGATTACTATGCTTGCCGAATCGATGTGACCCTTGGCGTTTATGCCATGTGGCTTCGGGGGGTTGGCTCCGTATATTGATTGGACGTTACCAATATCAACTGTTCGATCTGAAAACCCTGGGCAGATCCACGCCGTTGATTTCGAAAAGAAAGAGCCTATAAAACCTTGGCGGTTCACCAAAGGGCCCTTCGTTTTGCGTGTCTTTTTCATATTATTCAGCAAGTGATTCCTCTCATTCTCTTCCCCTTTTCTTCTACCATTGTTGGTTGTTCGAAGCGAACTCAAACCTTCTTCTCAATCTCTCTACTCACCAAAGTATTCAAGGCGTGTGGGTGTATGTTTTGGCTTCTACAAAAGGCCATCTGGTACTACGAGTGGAGAGTCGGGGCTTTTTACCCTCTAGGGTTCATAGGCAACCCCTTTTTTGTCGAGTCTATGTACTGGGTTATCTTAGAGGCTTCCAGGTCTACCTTTGCAACCCTACGCGAAATAGAAGACTTTAGGATCATGAACCCCACCCAATCGCGCTGTCATCTAGCTCTGAGCGTACTACTTCGATGGATTTAGATAGGGTCAGGCTATACGAGGCTTTGAGTGCCTCTGTGAACTACTTTGGGGCCGATACTAGGGCTGTTACCCAAGAGGTAAGGCCAACAAGGGCAAGGAGCCCTGTGGCTATTGTGGATGCCTTTGAAAGTGCCCCCGTGGCTATGGCCGAAGTCAGGGCTGGGTCGCCTTCTGCCCCCTTGGCTATGGCCGAGGTCGAAGTTGGGTCGCCTTCTGCCCCAGAATGTAGGTACGAGGCGAGGCACTTTGCCTCTATTCTAGATGGGACAAAAGTGAAAAAACTCTGGTCTACCTACCAATTTCCGACCTCCATGAGTTATAAAGTGCCTAGGAGCGAGGACAGAACGTGTTTCCCTTGCCCTGGTGAGATTGCAATGTATGAGAGTGCACTAACCGGGGGGCTGAGGTTTCCCATTGCCCCTCCTATTAGAGGAGTCTTGAGCCGGGCCAGACTAGGTCCTGGGCAGCTCATGCCCAACTCATGGCGCATACTGGTGGGCTGTGCAACCTTGTGGCAGGCTGCTACTAACAAGGAAGAAATCCTAACCCCCGAAGATTTCTTTTTCTGCTACAAAATAACCGAGAGCAAGAGCTTGGGTTGGTATTACTTTTCGGCTCAAGAGGGTCAGCCAACTCTAATAACCAATCTCCCAGTCTCCCACAAGCGCTGAAAGGAAAAGTATTTCTTTATGTATGGCGAGGGTATAGAGATCGTCCACTGGGAGGATGTGACCAACCAGACCCCTCGTATATCCAGACAATGGGGTAGACCAAGTAGGAAGGGTAAGCGACTTTCGTGCTTTTATTCCTGATCCCTTTTTAGGGTAGTGGTCTGACCATCATCCGTTTTTCTTTTATTCAGCATGCCTTCCTGTACTAGAGGACGAGTTGAGGGAAGGCCGCTTAACGAGGTTGAGGGAGCACCCAGTCAAGAACTGGGCGCCCCTTGTAGTTGGTGAGAGTTTGGCAGCCTACCTCTTAGGGCCAAACCCTTCTATCGAAACCCTTCGCGTTGAGAGGAGTGAGTCTGGTATGTTTGTTGCAGCTGCTTTCTAATGCGAGTGCATTGATTTCTGCTTTGTGTGCTTTGCAAGATAGGAATCAAACATGGGCTTCGACAAGAGGAGTATGGGGTCCTCTGCGAAGAAAAAGTTCGAAGAAATGGAGAGGGCAAAGGCCGCTAGGGAGAGACCCAGCAAGTGCCATCAGCCTAGCTTTGGGGGCAAGACTGTTGAGCAATCCCCTGACAAGGGTCCTACGGTGGTTGGCCCCACCCCGGTAGCTAAGGCTTCATCTGCTGCCAAAGCACCTGGTCAGTCCTCTAGGGCTGGCGCTGGAATGCCTCCGCCTACTGCAGAAAAACCTACAAGCCCTTCACCTCCAGCTCAGCAGGGCGAACCCTTCATTGTGGAAGATGTCTAGGCTGCCTAGGAGAGGATGAAGCAAGTCATTAGTATGGAGGACATAGGTCCCTTCGCGGACTGGAACAACGCCCAATTGACAAGGAGTCTAAACCACAATGCGGTCAAGGTGATGATTCTGGTTAACTTTTGATGTCTGATTGCTCTTGTTTATTGAAACTGATCTTCCCATCCTTTCGCAGTTGCATGTGAAAGCGCTCTGCTTGTCTACCAGCTTGAAGGCGAAAACAACTGAGAGCTCCAAGAAAGGCTAAGTCATTGAGACCTTGACTGAGACTATCAACGGTCTAGAGAAGAAGGTCAAGGATGCTAAGGAATCCAAGGCAGTCGCTGAGGCAGAGAAGACTGCCTTGTTGGACGAATCAGCTGAGCTCAAGAAAAAGGTCGAGGCTCTGACTTTTGATGCTCAGGCCTTTGGGGCGATTAGGGACTCCCTTGTTCTGAGGGTAGCTGAGCTAGATGGGTAGCTAAAAAATGCTCGGGGTGGAGCTATGAAAGAGTTTAAAGCTGGGGCAGCCTTCCAAGACGAACTCAACAAGGCTTATATGAAAGGTTTTGTTGATGCTAAGGTTGAAGCAAAGAAGCTTTTTCCAGACCTGAACTTCTCTGCCTTGAAGCCATCTGATAACATTAACTCCCATGTGCCTGGAGTAGAAGACCAGACCCCTGCAACAGAAGAGGGTGATGAAGCCCAATCCTAATCTCATTAGGACACCAATAACCCTTGTAGAGATTTTTTTTTTTTTTTGTTTTTACTGCTTTTGTAACCGCTTTGGATCAATAAAAATTTCTTTCACCAATTTTTTGTGTTCTTGCGTCTGAATGCTTTAGGATGAGTAGTTTGCATGAACTCTTTGACTGGCCCTAAAGGGCTTCAATCATTCTGGTCAGTCGAATGATCTAACCGTGGTGTTAAGTTGGTTTGTGAACCATGGCCTGGTAAGCTGTGGGGACTGATCGGTTGGGCTTGATAGCCCTATGGCCTCTCGACTGGTCTGGTCTGGTCAGTCTTGGGACTGACCATTTGGGCTTAGTAGCCTTGTGGCTTTTCGGCTTGTTTGGTCAGCCTTGGGGACTGACCAATTGGGCTTTGCAGCCTTGTGGCCTTTCCGCTGGTCTGGTCAATCTTGGGGGACTGACCAGTTGAGCTTAGTAGCCTTGTGGCCTTTCAGCTTGTCTGGTCAGTCTTGGGACTGACCAGTTGGGCTTAGTAGCCTTTTGGCTTTTCGACTTGTTTGGTCAGCCTTGGGGACTGACCAATTGGGCTTTGCAGTCTTGTGGCCTTTCGGCTAATCTGGTCAGTCTTGTGGACTAACCAGTTAAGCTTAGTAGGCTTGTGGCCTTTCGACTGGTCTGGTCAGTCTTGGGGAACTGGTCAGTCTTGGGAGACTGACCAGTTGGGCTTAGTAGCCTTGTGGCCTTTCGGCTGGTCTGGTCAGTCTTGGGGGACTGACCAGTTGGGTTTAGTAGCCTTGTGGCCTTTCGGCTTGTCTGGTCTGTCTTAGGGACTGACCAGTTGGGCTTAGTAGCCTTGTGCCCTTTGGGGCTTGTCTAGTCAGTCTTGGGGACTGACTAGTTGGGCTTAATAGCCTTGTGGCCTTTATGCTTATTTGGTCAGCCTTGGGGACTGACCAATTGGGCTTTGCAGCCTTGTGGCCTTTTCGCTGGTCTGATCAGTCTTGGGGGACTGACCAGTTGAGCTTAGTAGCCTTGTGGCCTTTCAGCTTGTCTAGTCAGTCTTGGGGACTGACTTAGGGATAGACCAGTTGGGCTTAATAGCCTTTTGCTTCATGGGTCATGCAAGTAAATGATCGTTTCAAGGTCTCAAAGAGCGAAAATTTCATTAATGAAGGCTGGTTACATCAAGCGTAGTACTTCCTCAGGTGCTCAACATGCCAAGGGTTGGGGAGGTCTGTGCCGTCTGTTCTGGTCAACCAGTAGGTTCATTTTCTGGAGAACCCCTTGACTGTGTATGGCCCTTTCCTAATTTGGCCCGAGTTTGCCGTCACTGGGTTTTCTGGTTGACTGGTTGACCCTCTTGAGTACCAGATCTCCTTCCTGAAATGCCCTGGGTTTCACCATTGCGTCATGAGACCTGCGCATTCTCTGTTGATATGCGGCTACCTCCATGACCGCTTGCAATCTTCTTTCTTCGAGTAAATCCAGGCTTACCTCCAGGGCTTCGTTGTTAGACTCTGGTTCGAAGTGTTCGACCCTAGGGCTGTGCAGACCTATTTCCACAGGGATGACTGCTTCAGCTCCAAACATCAAGGAAAAGGGGGTATGCCCCGTTGCCACCCTCTCGGTTGTTCTATAAGCCTAAAGAATGTTGGGAAGTTCCTCTTCCCATAAGCCCTTTGCCTTGATGATATTGAACAAAGTCCCGTTGGTGACCTCTACCTGGCCGTTGGCTTGGGGGTGTTCCAAGGAAGAGAAGTGATGGCTGATCTGTAGGCCTGAACACAATTGTTCGAACTGCCCTCCCCCAAACTGTTTCCCATTATCTGTGATGATTACCTTAGGTATCCTAAATCTGCAAACGATGTTCTTCCATAAGAAATTCTTCATTTTTTGCTTAGTGATGGTGGCGACAGCTTCAGCCTCAGCCTACTTGGTGAAGTAGTCTACTGCCACAACCGCGAACTTGGTCTGGCCTTTTCCCAAAGGCAAAGCCCCTACTATGTCAATTCCCCATTAGGCGAAAGGCTAAGGCCTCTGGATGGGCGTTAGCTCTTAGGGCGGTTGCTTTGAGATATTTGAAAACCTCTGGCACTTGTCACACTTCCTCACAAAATCTTAGACATCCCTTTCCATCGTGAGCCAGTAGTAGGCTGCCCGGAGGATCTTCTTGGCCAGAGCTCTCCCTCCTGAGTGGTTGCCACAGACCCCTTCATGCACTTCTCTCATAATATAATCAGCATCTGCTTTTCCTGTACACCTTAGCCAGGGCAAAATGTGTCCCCTTTTATACAGAATACCATTGATGAGGGCGTACCTGCTGGTTCTCTACTGGATTCTCCTTGCCTCAACTTTGTCCTCTGGTAAGGACCCATGCTCCATGTAGCTTCTGATTGGCGTTGCCCACTCCACTTCTTGTTCTACCTGGAGTACTTCTGGGTTTTGAATGCTTGGCGAATCTAATACTTCCATGGGGACTCCAGGGTCATCTTCTTGAGACGAGGCTATCCTGGCCAGTCGGTCTGCCTCCTCGTTCTGCAGTCTTGGTACTCGTTCTAGTAATATTTTGGGAAATTTTTTGGCCAGGCTTTTGGCCATTTCGCAGTACTCTTGCATCTTTTCTCCCCTGGCCTCATATTCACCTTGGACCTGATCTACTATAAGTTGAGAGTCGCTGTGCACTAGGATATGCTCTGCCCCCATTCGCCGAGCCATTCGAAGGCCAGCTATCAAGGCTTCATATTCAGCCTCGTTGTTGGAGGCGGGAAATTTGAACTTGACAGCATATTCGAGTTTATATCCTTCTGGGGTGACAAGGACGACCCCGGCCCCACTTGCTTTTTCAGTGGAGGAGCCGTCAACATTGAGCATCCATTGGGGCTCCAGGGTATTGTCAGTGGGGTAGGTTGCTGGGTGGGTGAATTTAGCAATGAAGTCTTCTATAGCCTGTCCCTTAATCGCCAGTCTTGGTTTGTATTAGATGTCGAATTGGCTGAGTTCTATGGACCATTTGACAAGTCTTCCCGAGGTCTTCGGTTTGTGGAGGATCTTTTTCAATGGCTAATCCATCAGGATAACTATGGTGTGGGCCTGGAAGTATGGCCTTAACCTGCATGCTGAAGTTACGAGGGTGAGGGCAAGTAGCTCTATTTTGGGGTATTGCTCCTCAGCACCCCTCAGGGCCCTACTTGTGTAATAGACAGGCTTTTAGACTCCTTCATCTTGCCTCATCACCCCTCAGGGCCATTCAAAAGCTTTACACAAAATTTTAAAGAAAAGAAGGCACTTATCTGTCATCTGGAGATAAATCTGTTCCGTGCTGCTACTTTGCCAGCCAGTCTTTGAACTTCTTTGGTGGACATTAGGGACTGCATGTCTAGCATTGCCCTGACTTTTTCAGGGTTAGCCTCTATCCTCTGGCTAGAAACCATGAACCCCAGGAATTTGCCAGAGGCTACTCCAAATGCACGTTTGGCAAGGTTCAGCTTCATCTTATAAGTTCGCAGGTTTTTAAACGTCTCTTCCAGATCTGTCAGGTGGTCGGTGGCTTGCTTGCTTTTTACCAGCATGTCATCTACGTAGACTTCCATGTTTCTCCCAATCTGATTGCTGAACATGCGGTTGACGAGCCTCTGGTAGGTTGCTCCGGCGTTCTTGAGGCCGAACGACATCACTTTGTAGCAGTATAGACCTCTATTTATGACAAACGTCGTATGCTCCTACTCATGCTCTGCCATCTTTATCTAGTTGTAACCTGAGAAAGCGTCCATGAAGGTTAGCATTTCATATCCAGCTGTTGAGTCCACTAGCTGATCTATTATGGGTAACAGGAAGTTATCCTTTGGGCATGCCCTGTTTAGGTCAGTGAAGTCCACGCACATCCTCCATTTCCCGTTCGTCTTTTTGACCATCACTACATTGGATAACCAAGCGAGGCACTGGGCCTCCTTTATGAAGCCAGCTCTGGTCAATTTCTCAACTTCATCGACTACTGCCTCGTTGCACTCTGGGGCGAAGGTCCTCCTTTTCTGCCTGACTGGTATTACCATTGGGTCTATGTTCAAATGATGGACAATAACCTAAGTATCGATGCCCGGCATGTCCACATAAGACCAAGCAAAAACATCGGCGTTTTGCTTGAGAAAAAACCTCAATCCTTCCTTGAATTTCTCGGGGGCTGTCGTTCCGATTTTTACTATCCTGGACTGGTCTTGCCCATCGACAACAACCTCCTCGAGTTCTTTTACCAGTTCTCCCCTCCTGATCTCCTCATCGTCTCGAACCTCTAGCTCCTCAATCAGCATGGCCTCTCTAGTCTCCCCCCTAAGGGATGCCATATAACACTCTCTAACGGTCTGCTGATCACCCCTGGCCTCCCCAACTCCTTGGGAAGTGGGGAATTTGACCTTCAAATGGTAGGTGGAAGGTATAACTTTGAATTCGTTGAAGGCTGTTCTGCCCACAATGATGTTGTAAGCTAAAGGGCAATCCACTACTAGGAATGTTACCATCTTGGTAGCCAATTGGAGTGCAGTTCCTAGCATTATTGGTAGGGCTATGGAGCCTAAGGGCGTAACTCTGTCGCCAGTGAAGCCGACCAGGGGGGAATTGACCCATTGTAGCTTTTCCCTGCCGACCTTTAACTACTCGAAGACCTTTTAGGAAGAGAATGTCTGCCGAGTTGCCACTGTCCACCAAGACCCTCTGGATCAAGAAATTGGACACCACTGCTGATATGACCAAAGGGTCGTCGTGAGGTTGGCATATGGCCCCAGCCTCTTCATCAATGAACGTGATGGAATCATGCTCTGCCCTGGATTTTTTGGCTGAACGATCTATGGACATGACTTCCCTTTGGCTCCAGGCTTTCCTAACGTGCCTTTTCCTTGCGGACGAAGACTCTCCCCCACCTGCAAACCCTCTAGAGATAACCCTTATTTTGCCCATAGGTTGCTGATTTTGCTTTTCCCTCTTTGGGCTTCTTCGCTCGGCCTGCCTTGGGGGCTGTTTGCTCCTCTCATCACATCTGCCCCCAGCGATGTACCTGCCTAATCTCCCTTGCTTGATCAAGTTCTCAACCTGCTGCTTAAGATCGTAACAGTCCTCTGTGTCGTGGCCCTGGTCTTGGTGGAATCAGCACCACTTGTTGGTTGGCCTCTTCTCTAGGGGTGGCCTCATTTGTCCTGGCCATCTTAGCGATGTATCCCCCTTGATCTCGTAAAGCACTTGATCCAAAGAAGTATTTAGCGAGGTAAAGTGTTGGTTATACCTGGATGGCTTAGTCCTATCGCTCTTTCCTCATGGCTTCTGCTCTGCCAGTCTAGGGGCTTTCACTGCCCTGTCGTCTTTCTTCTCTTCAGTTGTCCTCTTCTTGTCCAGGCTAGGGGTGGCATTCTCCGGGTCTTCCCTGGCTTTGAGGGTATCCTCTGCGTTCATGTATTTCTGTGCTCGGAGCATTAGCGCAACCATGGTTTTGGGCGCCTCCTTGGCTAGGGAGAACAGGAACTTGGGGGTTTTGACGCCTACAATGAAAGTTGCTACTGCCACCTTCTGATCCAGGTCATCCACATAGAGAGTTTCCTGATTGAAATGGGTGACATACTCGCGCAGGGTCTCCTTCTCGCATTGCTTAGTGTTGAACAGGGAGGTGGAGGGCCTCCTTTGTCTCTGCCCCCCGATGTAGTGGCTAACGAATAACCTGCTTAGGTCCACGAATTTATTGATTGTCCCAGGAGAGATCCTGTGGAACCAGATCCGGGCTGGGCCCTTAAGGGTGGTAGAAAACGCCCTGCATATGATCTCGTCAGGAACCGCCTAAAGGTCCATCAGGGCCTTATACGTCTCAAGGTGATCCAGGGGATCCTTTGTGCCATCGAAGGACTCCAACGTGGGCATCTTGAACTTCGAGGGTAAGGGCATCCTCATTACTGCTGGTGTGAAGGGCGTGTTTGTCCTGTTTACTAGTTCTTCTACCGTGCTGGGACCTTTCTCTTTCACCGCCGCAATCACTCCAGCCAATTTGGCCTGCATTTCCTTCAACTGCTCATCTCACATTGGGCGAGTTTCGCCAGTGTGCTCCGGAAGCACCACTGTTGCTGCCTTAGACCGGTCGACGTGGTTTTAGGCTTCGTCGACATGGAATTTGGCCCCTCTTGGGAGAGGGTTCTCCCCAGGAAGCACCAGGTCCTCTACTCCCCCGCCGGCATCGCCTCCTCAGTTCCTTCCCACAGGCTAGTTTGCGGGCATCGGTGGGTCCTCTAGCGGTGGAGGGTCCACCATTGCCAATGCCTCCGGTGGCAGTGGCAATCTCCTCTCCAACTCCCAATTCCGAGACTGGAACTGGTTCATGGAAGCCATCATTTTGATGATTTGCTTCTCCAAGGCAGCGATTCTGGCGGTGCTTTGATCCTCCATTACTCCTTCTAGCCTAATTGATACAGCACCGGATCGGGTCAAGACCATGAAACAACTAAAGTGTCATTCCCACACACGGCGCCAATTGATGATGCAGTGAATTTGTATGTCCTTCCCGACCACTGGTGCGAATTGTTAGGATGATGAATCCTCTTGCTTAGGACACCGGTGTGGTGTCTGCCAAAGACACTCCGATGACATAGTTAGGCTAAAGAAAAATGGGCAGGGTAACCATGCTCAAGTGTTGATGTATCTCGTACCTTCTTGGAGTTGATAACTGCCCATTTTATAGGAGTGTTGGCTTGGATCGTGGGCGCCTTCATGGGAGAGCCAATCGTGCCATCAAATTATGCACCCACCATCGTGGGGATGCGTCGTGCCTTGATATTAGACTCCATGGACCATGCCTCCAGTCGTAGGGGAACCATCCCAATCATGGGATTGTGGGGGCTGATCATCAGACGACAATCTCGGGGTGCCTTAATGGTGCGCTTGGTGCATCGCTGGAGCTCTGCCGTTTCATATCTGTTAGTAAGCCTGGTCTGGAGGAAAGCTCGGGCGGCCTAATCTGGATAAGTAGCCCGAGCTCATCTGGTCTGTCCATAGGGAGACAGACCAGCTACACTTGTATTATCAGATACCTCCAATTCCCTTGGCAGCCCAGGTCAGCTAGCGGGAATTCCGAAGAGTCACAGGACGCCGCCCCAGATGCGCATTTATGGCGCCGTAAAACTGCCATAATTACTATGCCTATCGAATCAACGCGACCCTTGATGTCCATGCCACGTGACTTCGCAGGGTTAGCGTCGTATATTGATTGGACGTTACCATTATATAAACTAAATTTTTGTATATAATTTTTATAAAAAATAATATAACTGTTTGTCCTTCATTCATTTCAAACTAAAATGTGCAATATTATGACTTATAATTTCAAAAAATACTAACGGTTTACTTTGTTCGAAGGGCATTGTAAATGCTTTAGTTTTAATTAAAAACCACTTGGATTAGGGTTTTGTTCGGAGTGGCAGTGGAACCGTAGAGGGGATAGTGAAAAGAGAGTGTTGGGTGGAATCGGAAAGCGATCGATCGATCGATCAATCCCGAAATGGCGACGGAGTCATCGGAGGGAGAGGAAGAAGGGAAGCTCATCGGAGGGAATCAGCACCTAGTGGTCGACGACGACCTCCGCGAGATGGCCAAGAAGGCCGCCTGGAGCGTCAGCTCTTGCAAGCCCGGCAATGGCGTCACTTCCCTTCGCGACGACAACCTCGACACCTACTGGCAGTACATGCTCTCTCCCCCCGCCCTCTATACATTAGACATACATGCGTGTGTAGGCATATAGACAAACACCTTGACTGCGTTTGGTTTTGGTTCAGATCAGATGGTGCGCAGCCTCACCTTGTAAATATTCAATTTCAGAAGAAAGTGAAGCTCCAAGTGTGTATATATTTGCATCTGTATACACTTTCTCAATCTCTCGATTTTATAATATTCTTGAATTTTCTTGATTTCAAGCCGTAGAAATTGTTGTTTTTCAGTTAGTGGTTCTCTATGTGGATTTCAAACTTGACGAGAGCTACACGCCGAGTAAGATCTCTATTCGCGCCGGCGACGGATTCCATAATTTGAAGGTGAATTCACTTACTCAACTTGCAATTATGCTTATTATTGCAACGATTTCGTTATTTGGGATAACCTAACTTCACATTTTGGGATTGATTCAAGCACACAACCGCACACATAAACAGTGTCACTTTCATTTTGGATTGAATTGTGCTTGATAGAGTTCAGTTTGGTTCTGCCCTTTCAAATGCACCTAGGAGATAAAAACTGTCGAACTTGTCAAGCCAACTGGTTGGGTGTACATATCATTATCTGGAAATGATCCTCGGTAAGCAATAGTAGCTCCGATTCCACATTTCTTTATCAGCCATTGATTTTACTAACTACTCGCAGATTAAATTTCTTATTGTGTTCATTTTATTAGTTTTCAGAGATATTGCTTTCTTGTATAATTACTTTTGCACACTAACTTGTTAGTATCCATTTTATTGGGGTGTGAAACTTGACAACAGCCTTCACTAAAATATTGGTCCAACGAAAATTTTAATACACTTAACCAAAATTGAATGTCATATCCATCTTGTTGAGTAAAATTATATAGATTTTATATTTAAAATAGAAGTTTATTCTTGTATTGACAAGAAGTGAAAGCTGGAAAGTGTGGGCAAAGAGAGTATGGATGAGAAGATAGAACCCTCTTTTCCCCTCCATATTCTTTTGACAGCAATAATGGGTTTTGACTCCTACCTTCTAAGCCTTAGTAGCCCCCTTGGTGGCAACAGGCCAAGACACCAGTTCTCATAGGGTAGAACTTGTAAAGAAGACCTTTGAATATACATTTTCTACGTTATATATCTCCTGTTGAGGAAAATTGAATGATTGTGCACAAAATAAAAACTTAAACATTATTGTTGTTAAGAAAACAAAAGAATAAGGCAATGCAATTTAGGTTATTGCATCATTGAATATCAATAGTTCTTTTGGTAGCATCCAAGCTATGGATCCTATTTTTCCTCTTATTTGACATCTAGCTTTTGTTGAAAGAAATAATCTTAATATTTTTTCTTTTCTCCCTAATCCTCTTAAGATACTGTTGCTAGTTTGTAACTTCAGTTTCTTATAATCTCAAAGGAAAGATGAATACTCTTGTACCTTGATGATGGATTTGACAAAAGAACCTCTAGTGCACGAGGTTTCTGCCGGTCTCTGGGGACATCATATATATATTGTGAAAAACAAAAGAGATGGACTAGTGGAGAATTCTTGTTGGTTCTTTGGAATTGCTTAAACCTTTTAATGACGTTAACAACT
>CM065383.1:14420000-14515000 GCA_033060915.1 Euryodendron excelsum
GTTTTGATATGCTCCCAATTCCATCTTTCATCTCCTTCAGCTCGCGTACAATGCTTTTGAAGGACATCTCTACTGAGCAAAACAATCAATCCTTTCTTTCAAATGTTCAGCTGCAACCACATCAAAAAGGAAATATAAATGCAAAAAGAAGAAAAAAGTTTTTCCATTTCATTATCCAGTTTTTCTGAAAGTCAGTCTGCTGTTGCAAGTGGCACTTCTGACTATTTTGATTTGAAGTAAATTCCAAAAAAAAAAATTCATGAAGATGTTTCAAAGAAATCAAGATGCAAATGAGACCTACTTGAAGAAATTTTAAGCACATTCACATAGTTGAACAAAGCAACATTGTGGCATTGAAACCAGATAAGTATTTTAGCATTTAACAAGACCATATATAACATTTCTCTGAACTTCCCACAAAAAGAAAACAGAGAATTTTCCAACTTTCACAGTCCTGCGTGACTTCTCTCGTCTATTTATCAAGCCATTTCTAACTTCTCTAATCTATTGTTCAAAGGTGAGAGAGAAATCGATTGACGCCTAAAAAAAGGAACAGAATCAGCACAAATTACAGCAGGTAAAAGAACATAAAAAAAAAAAATTGAAGAAAATAAAAACTAAGCACCAGGAGAGAAAAAAAAATCAGATCCACAAAATTCAAATTCATTCACTTCTCTCAGGATAACACTACAATCTGATCAACAATGAAAGGAAAAAGAAAAAACACGGGGAAATCACAACAAAAGCACTAATTATAGAGGAGAGAAGAAGATGGCGGACCTGCACAATTTACAGTAACAACGACCCAATCGGTCCGAGATAGCTCCAGAAATCGGCGAGAGCTCTCTGGAATGCTCGGATCGGAGATGAAGGAGGTCAGATCAGAGAAACACGGCCAAAATCGAGAACACCGACCATGTTCTCCGACTTCGTCTATCTCAGAACCTGAGATCTCCTTCGCATCTCTCCTTCCCCTCCTTACATTTGCCGGCACCGCCACCAACACCGCCGTCTTCCGCCACAGCCTGTCGACGGGAAAATGGGTCGCGAGGGGACAGGACCTCACACGGCTTCAATCAAGTGCTCCCCCACCCAGATTTTCACGCCCTCTCCCTTAAAAGCGGATTGGGACTCAATTTTATCCCCTCGATCCGGAAAATATTAATCTAATTTTCCGACACGGAGCGAGACTACGGTATGCTCATTCACACTGCAAAAAAGCCATCTCCTCCTCCTCAACGAGAAAATATTCAGTGCAAGTGTAACGGTTCATCATAACGTTACATCAACCATGATGTTCACCATAATCTTACATCAACCATGATTGTGGGATAATAATCGGATATATACATACTTTGTTGAGCAATACTTGCATCAGCCAGGCCAATGGTAGGCTATGGTGAGGTGACATACATTAGTCAATGTCTGACCAGCTTATTGGTCTTTTTGCAATATACTTGTCAATATTTTATCGGCAATTGTATCGTTTTTGCCGTTAGTACGATATGTACCGGTATCGGTACATCATCGAATATTGTTTTGAATTTATCACTATAAGTATTATATATTTATAAAAATATACATTTACTTACAAAAAAAAAAATAATAATATAAAGATGTTATCTAACCAAGTACATTTTTAAGAATATTTAAGCATATATTAATTGTCTAGTATATGTTTAACTCAAGTTATAATAGAAATTAATCATCAAACATAAAAAAAATAAATTACTCAAAATCTGGTATCATGCGATAAATTCAGTAGTGGTTGGTATTGCCTAGTACGGTTTGGTATCGATTGGTATTTGCCAATATCTTGATTGGTACGGAATTCAACATTCTTTGTACCATGTTTTATGATAGGTACGATACATATTACTGTGCGATATAGTATTGATAACAATGTTCAGTAATGTAGTCTCGAGGGGTAGCCAATGGAGACAAGGACGAGATGTAAATTCAGATGTTCTGAATTCAAAACTTAGCATCTTTTTGGGCTAGGTCATCCCTAGTCTTAGTGTGGATGATATATGTTTGATCAGATCGAAAAAGAATTAGTTGAGGTGTACATATATGAGCCCGGACACATTATAAAATACAAGCAAACCTGGTTTTACTAAGGTTTAACCAAAATTACTACATAGGGTGTCTCATATGTAAATATTTGGACTCATAAGTATAATCGGGCAAGCACATTATAAAATTAGAGTTTCTTTTCTTATTTACTTGGCAAAATTGGAATCTATAAACTTTTTTCAAAGTGCATTTTGCTATATGTGATTTTGGGAGAAAAAATGTCTGTAATTAAATGGTACAAAGTTTTCCATTATTCATGCTTATCAAATTATTTAATGTGACATTTATTCCCTTAAAAGTCTCCTCATTTGTAAAAAATTAATATTATTAACATAATAAAATATCACATGCCACAATTTAGTAGAAATGAGTACTCAAAATCAGTATTACATGGCTCCATGACTTACTATCAGAGATGACAATTGAACCCGAAAATCTCGAACTCCACTTCACCATACCCCTTAATAGAAAGAGTTTAGAGTATGAATAAACAGTTTAGGGGAGCATATGGCAAAGGAAAGATAATCTGATGCAAGTTTCAAATGAGATAGGGTTTAGGTCACCCCATCCCAAATACTCATATTGTATTTATTTATGCAAAATATCCTTATTATATTCTTATTCTTATATTTTAGACTATTTCTTTCTTAATTTTATATTATATTAGTGTTTGTATAATTTGCACTATGTTTATTATAGAAATTTATTTTTATTTTGACATTTTATAAGAATTAAACTCGTTTCAATCAAAATTTTAATTAAGTTAAGTAGAATGGACAAGAGATAAGGAGATTCAATCTATCACAAGTTTGAAATGAGATATGGATAGAGTTTTTTTATTAACAACAAGATAAGATTTAACTTATTCCATACCTAACCCGCCGGATTGCTCTCTCCACTTACTACTACTTTTTTATTTTTTTTTATTGGTGATTTTGAGTTTGCTATCCAAATGCCTGAAGGAATGGTCGATTTCAGGAAGTAATACGTGGATAATAAGGGACCTCAAAGCCATACGACGAATTTTCAATACCGCTATCGTATTGGAAGAGCTACGAACTTATCCATTATATATATATATATATATATTTTTATAATTATCTATTGTACTTTAATGAGCACAAACTTACCTAGAAATTATACTAAACTAAATAATAATATAATAAGATATTTATCTCTTATGAATTCTCTAATATTAATATGAATAGCTTATTTTTTATCAGATCGAATACCCGTGACCCACACCAAGCTCTACCCTCGGAGAGGAAAAGTTTTATTACGAGTTATGCTATATATGCACAAGAAATGTATGTAATATGTATGTTATGTTTGAATTTTAAATTTGTAAAAAAAAATAGATAAAATTATTAAAAAAAAGTAAAAAAAGTCAACTTCTTCTTTTTGTTGAGTTATGATAATTAGAAGGAAATAAATAGATATTTGTCACCCAAGACAAAAAAAAAAAAAACTACATCTCGTTTGGTTATCTATTTAGAAAACAGAATACGTATTTACAATATTTTTTTTCCCCTCAACAAATCTAAGACCCAGAGATATAGCATTAGGAGATCCAAACCTCACACATGCATAAATGGTTAGCATTAACCTTGCATTCTAACTATGATTCAACTCTTCATCGAGCAGGACTTCAACCAAAGGTTAGCAGCCTCTGCTACATATATACAATACACCCAACATTTAAATTTGTCAGCCAAAGCAACTCTCATATCTGTACCAAGAAATGGAGGCCTAGCTAGTTAGCCAGCCATGCAGAAAACAGCAGCAATGAATGTGAGGTAGTAAATTTGAGGTAGTTGCACTCTAGAAACTAGCTAGAAGGATCGATTGTACCTCATTGTCCAGGCTTGGTATTGCTTAATTAGTTGCCTGGATCTGGATGTGGAACCCATCTCCAATCTTTCTGTAATGACTGGATCGATCTTCCCAAAGGAAAGAGTATGAGCTGGAATTTTGTCGACAATGGCCCCGACGATGTTGACCATACGGGCCTAGTCCAAATCGGTTGTCATCTTCGACAAGGATAAGGTTGGGGGAGGGAGGACTGGAGCCAACCCACGCATCAACAACTACGTACAGTGGCGGGCTCTGAAATTTTTTTTAAGTGGAGCGAAAATTTTTCTTAAGTAAAATGATCAATTTTAAAATAATATAATGAATATGATAATTTTTAAAATTTTATATATTAATATTAAATATTTTTTATAAAAAAAGGTTCAAATAAAAGTAAATAACAAATTATAACAATCCTCTTCATTATTTTATATTTTGAAATCTTTGCAAAATAGTTGTATTGTCTACGTTTTGAATATGCCCATTTCGATGTATGATATCAAACAATCGTTCATCAACTTATCTTCTATGTAATTGTGTAATGGAATCTTAATAATCTTCAATGCAAAAAAAGATCTCTCAATCAATGCAATTGCAACCGATAAGATCAATGTCAACTTTACAAGTAAATTGACTAATGGGTAAATACTATCATTTTTTGTGTGAACTAATTTTTGAGTAAACTCACAATTCTTTATCACTTCTAAAAATTAATCATTAGAACTTATATCTAGAATGCAAGTCTCAAATTAATTATTAAGTATCATAAGTTCAAGTAAAAAAAAATTATTAAGATAAAACTTAAGATAAAATATAAAATAGGTCGAGTTAAATTTTTTTTTTTTAATTTTAAGAAGGACAACCGCCTACCCTCAACTGGCTAGATTCGCCCCTGACTACTTATATAATATATATACATATACATACCATTTCCATTTTCTTGCAGCTGACAGTTGACAGGCCATTATGGCCATTGCCCATGGCCAAACCATCTCGGCCAGAGAGAATTTTCAGAAACTCCATGCTTTTAGAACTCCATGCGGGACGTGTATACATAAAACCTTCTGTTAACTTATGTTTGGAAAATGAATAAACTTTGCACGTGACAAGTACATTATATTTTTTAAGGGCAAAAAAATATAAAATTCAGTTATTTTTTTATCTAAAGGCTTATGTGTATTGCATGTGAGTCGAATACGGAGTTTCTATATGAAACTTAATTACATTATACATCATAGAATTTTAATTTAAGGGCAAAAAAATATATACTTCACTTATTTTTTTATCTGAAGGCTCATGTGTATCGCACGTGAGTCGAATACGGAGTTTTTATATGAAACCTAATTACATAATATACATCATAGAATTTTAATTTTCTTTAATAGAAGATAAACAATGCACGCACACAAGGAGAGAAACCTACACCCGAGCAGGAGATAGACTGATACAGTCATGATTGTGGAGCCATTTAAGAGGAATTTATAATAGATTATCAAGGAATGTGTAAGATTTTACACATTTATCTTTAAAAAATGCCATGTACTTGTCTTATGTGATTATTCTATCTATTTCTACAAAATATTAACATTGTAATAAATTAAAAGGTGTTAGGGTTTACTTCTTACAAATAAAAATAAAGATTCTAAACTGGAATTTAACCTATGTACTTGTGTTTAGTCGTGCTTATATTCCAATACAAAGCCCATGTATTGATAATCTGGAGCAAATAAAAGTAAGAACAGAATGGGTTGTGAACTAGTCAAACCACGGATAATGCTGGCTAGCCTAGCCTAGCCTAGCCTAGTTAATTTCAACTGGTTTTGGCCTCATTTCGAACAGCTGTGGATGTGTGTATATATATATGTTTGAAAAAGGAGTAGGTGCATGCAATCTCTCATTTATCAACATTGTTGTGGTACTATGCCAATGCAAGTGTACATCCACTAGAATAAATCAGTATTTTGGCACAAAGCTTGTGTCCTAATATTGTTAGAAACCATTCTATTTCTGAAGTAATAGTTTACAAAGCAAATCCCTTTTTTTATGTCTTGTCATCTCTGTTTTGTCTAATATTGTTCTTTGTTGTTTGCTTGTTCTTTGTTTGATGATGGAGCTTCATTGCAACCTCTGTATGTGTGTGTACATTGTGCTTGTGTCTAACTTGGTTTGGTGGCTCTTGTTAGACCTTACCTTAAAAAGGAATGGTCAGACTCAGCAACATTTAAAGGTTTCAGCCCCATGCCACCTCATCTTACTTTTCATTTACTTTATTTTTCCTCAAGACAAACAACAAGAATCAAACCCTAAGCCCATCATCTCTTAGTTTTGTTTATTATTGTGCTAAAACTACTATACTGTGTATATATATGTATATGTATATGTATATGTATAAAGGAATTGCTCATGCCATGGAATGCTTAGCAATTTGAGGGTTTTTGTGGTGAGGAGATGGAGAATAAAATAATATATTACCTTTTTTTGTTGGGTTGGTCAGATTTAATATATCATCTTCTGCATGCAGAATACTTTTTTGCGCTTGTTGGCCGGGGTGGATGCCCAAATTGGGCGGTCATACTATTTACTATCTAGACCTACAAATGGCCCCAATAGGCCTGCCCGGCAAATAATAATTTGCATTTTTTATATGAGTAATGTCATACAAGGAGAAAACTCATACAAAATTTTTATATAGAATGATGTGTATAAATAAAAGCCTCTCACGTCAAAATAAAACACCCACCATAGTAGTTTTTAATTATAAAATTACGATTGTCACATCATTCTAGTGCAAGATTAAAGTTTCTCTACAAAAATTATAGAAGATTAGCATTTTTCTTTTTACAATATCAGCCTAAGAAAGGGAAGAACCCCACTGGAAAACAATGCCCATGGTCAAATATAAGACTTAATTGAATGCACTGCAGGACCAAGTTCATTATTTTCCTGTGACTTTCCTTTAATTTTCTCGGACGCCAAAGCAAACAAGTGAAATAATGATGGGGGACTAATTGAAAGTCAATTCCTAATTAAAATTGAATGAGGCTATAGCCGCTATACCACTTTGAATAATGTTTATGGATACTGGCATTTGGGCTTGAAATGGTGGAGCTGACCCTCCACCACATTAAAATGTTTCATTTAAGTTTAAGCTACGACGGGGCCCTATTCTAGTCATGCATGGCCCAATTAAGTCTAAACTACAGTGGCCTATTACCCCTTCGCCCAAGGTTTTGTTTTTGTTCAAAGGCATTACGCCATGCACCCAATCGTTTCAAGCCCAACATAGATTTTACATTTTCATTTTTAATTATTGGTTACAGCTGAGGCGGACCTTGGCCACGGCCCAAGGTTACACTACTGCTAGTTTGCGTTGTGATTCACGCGAGTTTATACTTCAAATTATATTTGTCAATCCAATATCGATACCATTTTTGTTATTAATACAGTTTATACCAGTACTCGGAGTATATCGTTTCAAATTGACCCTTATAAACATTATATATACAGAAGAATATCTGGTGCATAGAAACAAAACAAAATAGCCAAAAAAATGACTGAAAAATGCCAAGAAGTTAACCAAAATGAGACATCACTATTCTTGATCCGTTTTTACTACGAAATGGTAGATGTTGTTCGCGTACATAACGGCATTACTAAGCATGGCTCAAACATAAAAAAATTAGTGTGAAAATAATCTTCCCGCACTTGAAAGCAGTGACATGTTGGATCTTAAATTTCATAAATAATAAAGCAAAATTTAATATTTTTTATAATTCATATTTATTTTTTTCTTCAATTTTCTAACCCAACCAAGTAAAAGAAAAAATATCTTCTTTTACTTCTTGTTATATATGTGTTACCCGACAGAAAACTTGTGCATTGATCTTCCTTTCCTTTTCTTTGTTTATTTTTTTTTTTTTGTGGATTCCATAGTTCACTTTCTTGAAGTCCTATAGGTTTCAAAATTGAAATACATGTGTATATTTAGAGGAGAGAGTAGAAGTATAAGAAAGAAAAGAAAATAGGAAAAAGAATATCCGAATTTGTACGAGGCATAAATAACATAGCGATATGCATACATGCGGTAGTCAATCGAAGGAGTGTTGTGGGCTCCGTTTGTTGCAAATTTCGCGGATTCGGAAACACCAATTTTTCTCAGAAAATGGCGAGAGTCTCCATGAAGTGGTCTATCCCTACCATTAATTCCTCACCTTCAGACCTTCGGCGAGTCAACCGGTGAGTTCGGACTGTCCGCATTCTCTCTCTCGCGATCCATTTTTTAGCAGCTGTTCAGTTGAGTAATTTTGATTCATAAGCATATCAAATTATCTTGATCTAGATTTACTGGTTCTTATTACGAGACCTCCTCGATTCCTTCGTTCGAATATTTTGCAGACACTCAGTTATGGCTTTTGCGAGTTCGAAGAAAGAGACTTCTAGTCTCGGAGTGCGAGTTACAGAAGGAGAAGGAAATTTACCCAAGGTCGTGCTCACTTCTCCTCATGGCAGGTATGAATTTCTTGGCTGAATTATAAAATCCACAACATTAAATGAGATTCTGTTCCGTGGTATCAATTTCTCATCGTTGTAATGGAGAGTGCTAGTTTTGTATTTGTCTCTTCCAGCTTCTTAAATGACATTCTCTTGAAACTGATGATGTTTGATGTGTTAAGCAACGCATAGAAGTTCCTAAATTCGTCTTACTTTAATTTTTTCTTCTTTTGGATGGACTAGACATAGGCACAAAGTAGTAAAATCAGCCTGGGAATCACTTGGTTGAGAGCTTGCTGGTTTGATCACACTTGACTTTCTATTCTCAATATCCGTTTTGAAAAATGGTGTAGTATGTGGTGGTTTGTACACACCTTCAAATTTCTTGGACGATATGTTATAAACATGGGTGGTAATTTCACTTCTTAATCTTCTAGGACTTTGTGGATAGAATTTCTTCTAGAGAGTAAGCTTCTTTCTTCGTTCTTCTTATATATGTATATTTATTCTGTTTTTTGTTTCGCCGGGGGGGGGTTGTTTGGCGGCATGAAACAAAAGAAGAATCCTCTTAAGTAAGGGTCCCAATCACCCGATGCGACTGATGGCACGGGCCATTGTTAAGTCTTGATTCCAGAAGTTAGATTTATGAGAAATAAATTCACTGGTGTCCCTATATGTACTTCAACACCATGTGGATGTTCATTCATCCTTAAATCTCAAGTAGCAAATCTACTTGCTAGCTCTAATTGTAGCATTGTGTTTTGGGGTGGTGGACATTTGGTTACCTGGGCTATAATGTAAGGTTACCATGAGGTCCTTAAACCGTTTAGGCAAGAAAACCACCGAGAATGACTTCCATCTCTGTGACTTGTCAGGCCAACTTGTTCCTGGATTATGGTCTGACTTTCTATAGTTGTTATTGTTATTGCTTTTGTGCTTTCATTAGGTGGTGAGGTTTAAACTCTGTTCTTAATTTGTCAATGAACCCAGGATTGCTAACATGTGCTAATTCTCACAATCTACAATATTAGGCATGGAATCCGTGTAATCCTGTCTTTTATTTTAAAAATACAAGCCATAGTCTAATTCTGGTTCTTGGTTGCAGTGAGGCGGAATTATATTTATTTGGAGGTTGCGTCACCTCTTGGAAAGTTTCCAACAAGGATCTTCTTTTTGTTCGGCCAGATGCTGTATTCAATGGGCAGAAACCAATCAGGTTGTTTCCTGCCACTCTCACAGCCAAAAATTAATATTACTACCTCTCATACTAATTTGCTCCAATTTTGGAATTGGTTTCAGCAATACATTGAGATTACTGTTATGTCGTTGCTGTTAATTATAATAGCGGAAGTTTTTCCTGTTCTTTGCATTCAAAATTATAGACCCTACAACCTTAATTTGGTGGGGTCATAATGCAAAGAAGAATTTATATATCTAGCTGCTACTACCCTTAGAATCTGGAATTCCTTTTTCTTTAATATAGAGCATGTACTTTGAGTCCTGTTATTAGATAAAGAGTTGAAATTTGTTTTCTATACTGACTATGTCTCTACTGGGACAGTGGAGGTGCTCCACATTGTTTCCCACAGTTTGGACCTGGCCCAATGCAGCAGGTATGGCTCTCTATCGTTCCTTGGACAACCACCAGAGGACTCCTGTTGCTTTTCATTTCCACACTTTTGATTTCGTCATTTTATCTTGATTATGTTAAACAATTGAGGAAGAAATCTTAGATAAGCCTAGTCGTGGTAACGCCACACTACTCCATCTGCCGTTGTGAATATTATCAAACAGAAATCGTGCTTTTGGTGAGTGAAACTTGGGTATGATGGGTCTACCACATGGATCCTTCACTATCATCTTAACGGTAGGCCTTGTAGCTTATCGATGGTGAAATACCAGAGTAGTCTTCCCTTTCTAGTTCGCAGTGAGGCATACAAGAATTAATTGATGTTACTAGTATATCTTCCTGTTTCAAATTGATTTTGAGCTTTGGAAATGCTTATGTGTTTTACAGCATGGATTCGCAAGGAATATGAATTGGTCAATTGTTGATTCTGAAGATGTGGAAGGAAATCCTGTTGTTACTCTAGAACTAAAGGATGGCCCTTACAGTCGTTCCATGTGGGATTTCAGCTTTCAAGCTATGTACAAGGTCAATCTATAGTTTTCCCTATATCCAGAAACAATGTTCCACAAAGAGAGGCTGATGATTTGTCATCTGACCTGTAACACCCACAAGTTGATACAGTTTTATGAATCTTTGTTTTAAGAACTCTTTGACAAATGTCTAGGTGACTCGAATGTTTGGTGCCACCATATTTTTGTAGTTTAGATATCCTCATGGTGCATTCCATTGAGTCATGTAGGAATTATTGTTTTCATTTCTTTCATTTGTTTGCAGGTCATTCTTGATGCAAAGAGCCTTTCAACGGAACTCGTGATTACAAATACTGATAACAAGCCTTTTTCATTTAATACTGCCTTGCATACATACTTTCGTGTAAGTATCTTCATTCCATGCTTGGAAGATCCAAGTACCAACTTTGTTGTAACAAAATTTAGATTTTCAATTTCCGAACTAAGGTTGTAGATGCAGAACTTGTGATATTCCAACAAATCCAAGAATTAGGAATAATTCACCGAATGAAATAATTCATGAATGAGGAAGGGATACCTACTCAAGAATGGATGTAGAAAGTAATGAATGCTATAGACGACAAAGATATATAGATCTCAACAGATCATGTGTGGCAATCATAGGATGCAGCAAATAATCCGGAGCTTATCCCCTGTATTCATTTTTTACCCAATTTAATCCAGTTACATGTGCTTAGAAACTCCTGGAGAATTTTATTGGCATGGTTTTGCTTCTATCATGCAGGCTTCTGTAACAGGAACGTCAGTGAGTGGTTTGAAAGGTTGCAAAACACTGAACAAAGATCCAGATCCTAAAAATCCAGTGGAGAGTGTGGAGGACAGGTTTGTGTCAAAATCATACTACTCTTATCAGGGAAATGTTAGGCTCTTTGACCATGAAACTTGATTATTAGAGGATTTAGTTTCAAGATTAACTATTCAATGTGGAACCTATAACATTGTGTTTGTCGGTTGGATTTGGATGCAATGATACCCTGACACATTGTACTGTATAGTAAGAGAGTAAATGCATGCTGTTACACTAGTTTTTGTGTTATCACTGAACGTTGGTAAAATTATAAAATTACCCGTTCACAGAATTATTGTCTTGGCTACCTTATGGATCAACTACATCCTTCTAATTCTGCATATAACGTTATCTTTTTCAAGATCTTTAAGTTTCTACGTGAATATCTTTAAGTTTCTAGATCTTTAAGCACTAGATTTTCTGCAATTTCCTAGCTGATTCTATTTATAGAGAAGAAATTAATGTTTGGCTTACATTATATAATGAACACGATGCACCGAAGAACAGAAAATGCCAGAATCCTATACACAATACAACCCATAATACTCAAATACTGGATCCAACCAGCATAATCCAAAATGGAGAATTAGATAAATCCATTTTAAGTTTTTGCTGGAACTGAATTATTGGAAAATAAAGTTTTGTGGCAAACTCTTATTGCATCTTGTGACAGATACTGTCCTTTCTTCTAACGGTTGATTTTCACAACTCAGGGAAGTGGTCACTTTTCCTGGATTTGTAGATTGCATTTACCTTGAAGCCCCTAATGAGCTACTGCTTGATAATGGTTTGGGAGATAAGATATCTATCCAGAATACAAAGTAAGTAATTGGGAGACCCTATGCAATGTTTCTCCTTTTGTATTGAGCAACATTTCTGCATTGTCTTATTTGGCTTTGTATCCTTGTTGGTCATGCAGTTGGACAGATGCTGTTCTATGGAACCCATATCTGACAATGGAAGCATGCTACAAAGATTTTGTTTGTGTTGAAAATGCTAAGGTATTAGGAGTACTCAATAAATAGACTTGCTTGTTGAGATCGCTCTGAAAAAACCATTTCACAAGGCTTTCGAATTATCTTCTCTTCCACCTAGTCTAGTGGTCATTTTTCTGATTGAGCAGTTTTCAGATGCTCTTCCTCATGCATCAGACTTTGTCTACAAATTCATTCTAAATTTTGATTATGTTTTCGATATGATGACCTCAGATCGGAAAAGTCCAGCTCGAGCCTGCACAGTCTTGGACTGCTACCCAACGTCTAAGCGTTGGCTGAAGCGTAGCTGAGCATGGTTTTCCAAGCTTGTAGAGAAATTTTCCTTGTTTCTTCGTCTTTCCTTCTCTTTTTGGACTCCCGTTTGAAGAGTTGGTACAAAACCAAGTATACTTGCCGATGCTAATGCTAATAATTTTTCTTTTTTCTTTTTTGGTTAATGCTAATAATGTTAATATGTCATCTCAATGTGTCTCTGACAGAGATTATCATTTTTAATCATCCATCAGGTATTCCCTCATTTTAGTTTGTTGTACAATGACTCTCTCTCTCTCTCTCTCTCTCTCTCTCTCTCTCTCTCTCTCTCTCTCTCTCTCTCTCTCTAGTGCGCTCACACATGCACACACAGACACCGATGAAGATCCAGGTACCCCAACAATACGAGTCCCATAAAAATGCGTACGTAGTATAAAAAAAAAACATTCAAGAATTTTTCAAATAGCCCTCAAATATGCATCTCAATTGAAATGAGAGAGATGCGTTTAAAAAATCAGCAGCAGTCAATGCAGTACAGAGCCTTGAGCTCAGAGAAGCTCATAACGAAGGAATTCACAGACTCAGACCCCTCTCAACAATGGCAACCAAATTACAGAATGATCTTCTAAACTATGCCATTTTTGAAAAATTCATTTTCAAGAAGACAACGTTGCAATGAAGCATACCAGCAAAATGATCAGCCCCACAGCCCAAACCCAATACACCCATTTCTTGCCCCCCTTCTTCATCTGCTTGGCATAGAAAAGAGTGTTGGTTCCACCACTGACAAAGCTTCCTGCATTAGCAACATTCTGCTCGATATCATCGATCTTTTCGCCTTGAGCCTCGACCAAAACAGCCATATCAAGAAACACCTGATGAAGATTATTCAAACTCCTCTGAATGTCCATCACAGCTTCATGCCTCTCTTCATTCTCCAAATTCAGTTCTGTCCTGACTTCAAATATTTCAACTTTCCCCCTTCCTGACACCATCTTTTCGATTGATTCCTCGCTCGGCACTTCACCGGTTGCATTATAGTATCTCCTCCTCAAAAATTCCTTGTGATCATACAGAATTCTGTCTCTCAATGTCTGGAAATCATTCATCATGTCCCTCAGCTTTGTTCTCAAGCCATTGGTGACAGAAATCCTCGTTCGATCGACTGTGCTTCCTTCTCTGAAAGCCCCAGAGATTCTGCGATTATCCAGGTTTGATTTGTCGAGGACTTCTAGCCTCGCCTTGACAATCTTGGCCTTGCGAAGCAGAGCAACCATGTCCGAGTCCATCCGGTCTCTTACCCCGCGAAGAACCTTGGCACTGTGAGTGGATTTTGTCTCTTCATTTAGGTTTTGAAGATCGGAAAGGAGATTAGTGATCTCTTCCATTTCGGACTTAATGGCATCAACTTCTTGGAAGAACTGAGTCAGGTTTGCTAATTCTTCTGCGTCGACTGTGCGGCTGAGTTGGCCTTTCTCTATGTCTTTCTCGGCTTCAAGGTCCATCTGAGACTGTTTCTTCAACTCCACATAACTTAGAAACGACTTTGTCATGAGATCATTCATCTTTGCAACGAATTTTCGAGACCCACCTACAAAAAACTCGAGAAAATCACAACACATACAGTTGAATATACATACATATATATACATATAACATATGTATTGTCTTGAGAAATAATGACATATTGTTATACCCTATACTGCAGACTGGAATTAAAGACCTGTTTCTTGGGATCCACTGGTTTTTATTCGATGATCGATCACCACCAAGAAGTCTGAATCAAACATCAAAACATGTGAAGAAAACGTCAAGAAAAATAGTGATGACTATACGTAGAACAAAAAATAATTAACAAAAAAAGCAAAAGAACCGGAAAAGTACACCAAAATGGATTCAAGCAATCACCGTGAAAGCTCTGATAACTAGAGATAGTTGATGAGAATCAAAAAGCAGAGACAGAAACTGAAAGTGGGTTTAGTCGAAATCTTGGAGAATACACCTCTCTCTCTCTCTCTCTCTCTCTCTCTCTCTCTCTCTCTCTGTGGGTTGTGAAGATGAATGATCGGTGCAGAAAACAGAGTTCTAATGAGAAGAAACTCTGCACGTACTTATAGGAATGACGAGAGGGATCGCGATCGTTCGCTTTCAAGTTTTCAAACTTCCGTTAATTTGGAAGTAGCCGTTAAATCCTTTGCCGCTGAAATCGGCGGTTCTTGTAACGAAAAAACGACAGCGTCTTCATGCAACAAATGCAATACGGGTTTTGTTTTCCATTTGGCTACTTTCCTTCTTAAAATGAAACCCTTGTTTGGATGCAGTTTTTACCCGCCTTTGGATTTGATTTCTGGCTTTTTGAACTATATGCCTTTGGGGTTCATCATTGATGATCATGTGATCTTAATTTTACATTTGGTCAATAGTGCAACTTTTAGTGAAAGTTAGAGAAAAATGAATTAAAAGTTTTTTTTTATTGCAAAAACTCAAATCTAAATTAGTGTGAAAGGGATAGTTTTTGAAAATAGTTTGGACATTGATGATGATGATAAATTTTAGGCAAATTCTTTTCTGTATAGACCAACCCTGAGAATTGGAATAGGACAACTTGCTATCCCAATTAGCACTCAAAACAAGTTTAGATCAAATCGGCCAGGGTTGAATTTTTCTTTTTTTTGATAATCAAGAACATACTATATTATTAGTGAATTAATGAGGAAGAGAGAATATTAGCAAGTCAAACCCATGACCAATGAGCCACAGGCGGGGTAGGCTAACCAACAGGCCGACCCCCCTCCTCTCTCTTTACCCACTGGTTCTTTCTGGTTGTAATCAGCTGTCATAAAAACATGCAGGGATCATAAACATTGAAAATACAACAGCTCCAAAAACGCAGTTGAACGATAAACAGTAACATGTTTCTGCATCACAAATGAGGGCAGAAATTGAATTCATAGAGGAAGAAAAACTAAGGGCATTAATCAGAAGTTCCAGCAAGAATGCAAAATTCTCCTTTCAACCTGTAAACACCATCTTGAACTAGACAACAGATTTGTCTGAATATTACAAACACAAGCCATGGGCTGGGGGGCAAGAGAATTTCAGGGGAACTTCCTAGGGCTCAAATGAAAAAGAATCTGCACAAACTACCCCCACCTCATTTTGAATCTGGAATTCATTGAACCTCGATGTTAAAAACAATTAAGTGTTGATTACAAAGTTCTAGAGGATCATTCCTTCTGATTATCAACTTCTTGAAACAAATTCAAAGTAAAAATATATAAACAAAAATTGCCTGGCCCCAAAGCCAAAAATCCTGTTCAGATCCACAATACCTTCTGTTGAAATGAATTTCTATTCCACACAACAAAATCTAAGCACCACTGCACTATAATTAACATTGACAATACAAGGCCCACCCATTAGTTTACAAAAACAATGCAAATAGTTAAATATAAATAAACAAAGCTCCATGCCTCTACAGCACTGCAACTAATATAAAATATAGGCATTTTGTAACCGACTACGACTAACATTCTGAAACATTTTTTTTTTTTTTTGGTACATTGGAGGGCCATAACTACGGAGGAGGGGAAGAGTGAGTCGATCCCATGACCAGAATCGCAGGGTGGTGCACCACTACCATTGGGCTAACCCCGAAACATTTTTCAACTGCATTATAAACACAAAGCTATGCAACTTAACAATATTGTAACAATATCAAGAATTATAAGAACAGATTATTCATTTAGGAATTAAAAAACAATGTTGCTTGGCACATGCACGCGTGCAGGAGCAGACACACGCACAAACAAAAAGAGAGGGAGGAAACTGCCCTCTGTTTTCAGACAAACAGCAATTTTGCCAAAAAAATTGCACCCACCATGCATTAAGTCCCTGTCAATCTAGGTTCTTTACCTATTAAAACTGAGAAAAAAACATAACGAGCGTTCACATTGGTCTAAACGATAGATCTCAGCCATTGCATTTGCTAAAAAAAATTTACCCAAACTACTGTAAAATTTTCAAAACGAATTACACGAGTCCAACTTTTATGCAAGTAACCTCATACCATGAATCAGATGGTGCTTTTTGTTCCATAGGAGATAGGGATATGATATGATCACGCGAGTATGCAAGAACAGATGAGGAGAATAATACACCAACGGAAAAGACTTACATCAATTATTTTGTGCCTTGACAAAGTTAGAATCAGGATTGTCCAATATAACTTTTCTTCTTAATGGTGGAACGAAGTTCTTTTTTGTTTTGGATAAGGGCTTCACCAAATAAGTAATAGGGAAACAACCAAAAAATAATAAGTAATATGGTGAAAATATGTTCAAGGGAAAGAAAAATACCTCTCATGGTGTTCAAGATACCATCTTTATAATTGACCAATTATCCCAAACAGAGAAGAGAACACATGCAAACAAATGAGAAATAAATAATAATAAAAACTAGAAAGAAGAAGGAAATATAGAGCTGATACCGTAAATATAATGATCTCTTCTTTACAAAAGACAATACAATAGACACAACAAGATGAATGCTTTTATGGGCATGAGTCCATACTGAATAAACGTGAGTAGTCTATCATGTGGAAATTCTTCATCCCTGTTGGCATTTACTATTTACTATCTCACTAAAAGTACTGTGTATACAGCAATTTTTTTGCCCTTTTTTTTCTTTTGGTACAGATACAGCAACAAATTTTAGGGTAAAGACGACCGCTTCTAAGTTTTGCTAAGACGACTACTTCTAAGTATTCCTGTTATCCTAGCTGAAATTTCCGGACCATCTCAGCCTCAAGCCTCCTCAATCTGGTGGGTCTCAACTTGTCCCTGGTAGACTCTTCAGGAACTAGATCTACAACTTCAATCTGCACAGAATGAGGCTTTACCTTCGATGATTTTCTGAAAAATATACATACAATTCACACCTCAAAAGGCTCCCTAGACTGAGAATTTCATGTTAAAGACATATATATATATATATATATATATCTACCAGAACACACACCTTTAGTTGTGAAAGGCCTCTCTCAGCTCTCTTCTTATTTACCGACAGACAGCCCACCCGGTAATGTCTCCTTGCTGCCAAACAAACAAATCCATTCAGTTAAACTACCAGCATAATAAAAAAAATATAGAAAAAATAAGAAGGAAAATTTTTGTCAATCTCAGCTCAATTCAAAGCCAGACTTGCAACAGTTGATCATGATGCAACAATGATCCAATAATGTTAAGGGAAAAATGAAGGCGTGTTTGATGAGATCTAATATCCAGAAAAGGCAAAACTCGACATTAACCGCGTGCAAAACAATTATAAGTTCTCAAATATTAATTAAAGCTCCACATATGTTCTCAAATATTAAGTTCTCAAACATTTATTTGTTTATCGAAATAAATAAATGAGTTCCACCCCTTCACACACACACCACCCTCCCATATGTTATACCTTAATGTAATCATCTACGCTTTGCATTCTTCTTTCAATTGGCTGTATTAGATCAGAATACTGCAAAAGTGTTTCTAAATATCAAATTACTACACAAATTTAAACTGTAAAGCAGCATAAGATCATAACCCAACGCCCAAAACACACACGGGTGGTCTAAGATCATTACTGAAGCATTCTCTGAGTGTGAGGAGAAAGGCTTGCAAAACATGTTAAAATACCTAAAACTAGATGAGGGGTTTGATCGCAAATGGTTGGTAATTAGACCCTGACTAGACCAATATTATTTATGCAGGAACATATACATACACGTTATGTATATACCTGTTCATTGGTCAACATGGGTCCATCACAAAGTCCAACTACAATGCGAACCCTTGCCAACTCGCCGCTGCCTACAAGAAACAACACCTCCTACCATTTAATCAGTCACATTCACACACATACAAATGTATACTTTTAGTTAGAGAACGGAGGGGAGAACCTTGAGAAAAAGACGGTGACCGTCGTGCAATTGGCCGAAGGTGCCTACAAGAACGACGGCTCCAAACGTATTAGGTGGGTAGATCCTAGAATTTGCGGCTGATGATTCCTCCGAAATCGACATTAAAAATCGTGAGGGTGAAGAAGAAGAAGAAAAAGAATAGTTTTTGCTGCTGCAATTAGACGCGTGGCTCTACATGCCAAACAAGAATGGAAACAAATGCGTTTAATGCTGATTTCAACGGAATCTTTTATACCTAAGAAAATGCAAAACGTCTTTCACTATGATGGGATCGATTTTTCTATAACATCAAAATCTAATTTCCCAAATTTTGTCGAATTTGCGAGCGTGCGTTTCGTAAAAAAAAGTAAATTATATATATTTTTATTATATTTATATTTTATCTTATGAAAGCAATACATGCTTGAATGATCAAGAAGATCTATTCCATAATTTCAGAAGAACTATTTAATTATTATATTTTGTCTTATGAAAAGAGAAAAGCGAGAGACATGCTTAGAAGAGGAGAGAGAGAAAAGAAGAGAGAGATATCCCTATAATTCCAGAAGAAAAACTAGTTAAGTAATTATTATTTAATTTCCAGACTTTTATATTTTGTTTTATTAGCAATACTGTGTTTTGTTTGCTTCAAGAAATTCCCATTTAGAAGAACTATATAACAGGTTATATTTTCTTTATGCACGATGCTCTAACCAATTGATATATCGGGAAGTACTTCATTATATTAGTGAAGGTACTCTTCATTATATATTTCTTGCTTCAAATTTATTTAGTTTTAACATTTTCAGCACGAACTAACCAATTTTACGGGAAGGTCACTCATTAATATTTCAGTTCATTTATCTTTATGACAAAATTTATATTTATTTTGTAATTAATGAATGGTGATGCATAGTTGATGAATAGTAATTTTTTGAAACTTTGTTTGTCTATTTTTCTCAGATCGTAAATATTTGGCCTATGATGTTTATAGATCTGGAATCCTTATTTCAATACATTTCCATAGACATGTGACTTGACTATATTTTAAAATCTAGATTGAAAGTTATAATATGGGTAAAAAATAATAATATATATATTTATATATACATATTATATATAACACTATACAGCAATAGTAATTTTACTATTGATGCATAGTGTTAACAAATTAAATTTATTAGATTCGGATGTGTGAGATTTGTAGTGTATCGCGATTCTAAAACTTTGTTATCTTGTGAGTGTAGCATTCTGAAAATGTCAAACATCATGAAACTAGAATTTACAACTCTTGACATTTCAGGCAAGAACTATTTATCTTGGGTAGTTTATGCTGAGATCCATTTGTGTGCAAAGGCCTTGGAAGCATTATAAATGAGGAAAATGACGAATCCCAGCAAGATCGTGTCAAAGCAATGATATTTCTTCATCATCATATTTACGAAGAATTAAAAACTGAATACCTCACGGTAAAAAACCCACTGACACTATGACAAAATTTAAAGGAGAGATATGCACACCAGAAGACCATGTTTCTCCCCAGAGCTCGTTATGATTGGATGCACCTGAAGTTGCAAGATTTCAAAACTGTTAGTGAGTATAATTCTGCAGTATTTAAAATTAGCTCACAATTGAAACTATGTGGGCAAACGATTACTGATGAAGATATGTTAGAAAAAACATACTCTACATTTCATGCCTCGAATGTGCTCCTGCAACAGCAATATCGAAAGCGAGGTTTTAAAAAATATTCAGAATTGATTTCATGTCTCCTTTTCGCTGAACAAAATAATGAGTTTCTGATGAAAAACCATCAGTCTCGCCTGACCGACTCTGCACCATTTCCTGAAGTAAATGCGGTCTCATTTTATGAACGTGATCGTGGTTGTGGACGTAACCGCAGTCGTGGACGCTGTAGAAATACTTTTCGTCGTCGTAGGGGTTATCGTGGAGGTTATAACAGTTATACTTCTTCAAGTTCTCGAATTAAGCACACTACACCACACCACCAGCAGTGGAACAACTCGTGGAAGAACTCTAAAACAAAACAGGAAAAGGGAAAAGGTTTACAGAATAAACCTCCCAAAACTTATGAAGATGTTTGTTACAAGTGTGGTATGAAAGGGCATTGGTCACGTACCTGTCGTACGCCCAAACCATTAGTGGATCTTTACCGAGCATCAACACAAGATAAAGGAAAAAATGTTGAATGAATTTCACAAACTTTGATGACTCAGTAGAAATCACTCACCTTGATGTTTCAGATTTCTTTGAAGATCCTGATGGAAAAATAGATCACTTAATTAGTGATGGAAATGTCCACACCAACTAGTTTATATTTTTGTCCTTTTAAGTTTATTGTCATCTTGTATAATATTTTTCTAAGCATGTTTCTGTTATATAAATGTTTTCGTTTTCTTATTAAATAAGCAATTTCATATTTTGTATAGAAACATGGAATCTACCAAAGCATTAATAGCTTCTAAGATGAACGATGAAAATATATATTAAGTAGACAGTGCAACAACTCATACAATTCTTCGAGAGAAAAAATATTTTGTTCGCTTAACGTTAACTAAAAATAACGTTAAGACAATATCTGGCAGTACAAAATTAATTGAAAGTTCCGGAAGAGCCAATATATTGTTGCCAAAAGGAATAAAACTCTATATTGATAATGATATGTATTCAACTAGAGCTACAAGGAATCTGCTCAATTTTAAAGATATACGTAGTAATGGATATCATATAGAAACAACAAATGAAGATAATAAAGAATATCTTTACATTACTTCTGTTGTTTAATGCCAGAAGTATATATTAGAAAAACTTGCTACCTTCTCTTCTGGATTATATTATACAACTATAAGAATTTTGGAATCACCTAAAGTGATGCACCAGAAGTGTTTTGACTCAAAAAATTTTATACTTTGGCATGATCGTCTTGGTCATCCGGGATCAACAATGATGCGTCGAATAATTGAGAACTCTCATGAGCATCCGCTAAAGAACCAGAAGATTCTTTTGTCAAGTGATTATACATGTCCCGATTATTCATAAGGAAAATTAATTGTGAGACCATCCCCGTCAAAAGTAATAGTTGAATCCCCAACCTTTTTATAAAGAATTCAGAGAGATATATGTGGGCCAATACAACCACCATATGGACTATTTCGTTATTTTATAATTTTAATAAATGCATCCACTCGATGGTCATATGGTTGTTTGCTTTCTACTCGTAATGTTGTATTTGCTAGGCTTCTTGCTCAAATTATCAGATTACGAACACAATTTTCAGATTATTCGATTAAGTCAATACGACTGGATAACGATGGTGAGTTTACATCTCAAGCTTTTGATGATTATTGCATATCCATAGGAATTGATGTTGAACATCCCATCGCACATACACACACACAAAATGATCTAGCTGAATCTTTTATCAAACGCCTTCAGCTTATAGCTCGACCTTTACTTATGAGAACAAAATTACCTATTTCTGCTGAGGGACATGCCATATTGCATGCTGCATCATTAGTCCGTGTTCGACCCACTGTTTACCTCAAATATTTACCATTACAACTTGTTTTTAGTCAACAACCAAACATTTCACATCTATGGATTTTTGGTTGTGCTATCTATGTACCAATTGCGCCACCACAACGTACTAAGATGGGTCTCCAACGTCGACTTGAGATTTATATTGGTTTTGATTCTCTATTTATTATTAGATATCTTGAACCTTTAACAGGGGATGTATTCACCGCACGTTTTGCGGATTGTCATTTTGATGAAACACTTTTCCCATTATTAGGGGGAGATAAAACGCAACTAGAAAAACAGCATGAGATTACTTGGAATGCTTCCACGGTATCTCATCTTGATTCTCGAACAAATCAATGTGAATCCGAAGTTCACAGGATTATTTATTTACAAACGATTGCAAATCAATTATCTGATGTGTTTACCGACACTAAGAAGATAACAAAATCATATATACCAGCTACTAATAATCTAGCACGTATTGATGTCCTTGTAGGACAATCTGCTAATATAGCAGCAAATGAATCTCAAGCACACATGAAGCGTGGGAGACTTATTGGTGCCAAAGACACAGTTCTTAGAAAGAGGAAAGTACAAATGCACAAGCAAGTCAGTATTCCTAAAGAAACCACAGTATCTAAACCTCCAGAAGAAGGAACTCCTGTAAAAGAATTCCCAGAAGAGAAACTCCTGAAGAAATATCCCCTATAGAGGATCGTAATGAGAACTCAATAAGTTATGTGAATACAGGATAAAAATGGAATAAAAATAAACTTGTTGTCAACAACATACTTTCATTTAGAGTGGCTCTTGCAATTACAAGAAATAATGCAGAGAATGAACCACAGACAATTGACGAATGTCAACATAGAAGTGATTGGCCAAAACGGAAAGAAGCTATTGAGACAGAATTAAACTCATTAGCACAACGCAAAGTATTTGGACCCGTAGTCTAAACACTAGAAGATGTAAAACCGATTAGATACAAATGGGTATTTGTGCGAAAACGAAATGAGAAAAATGAAATCGTGAGATATAAAGCGTGACTAGTAGCACAAGGTTTCTCGCAGAGACCTAGTATTGATTATGATGAGACATACTCTCCTGTAATGGATGTCATTACGTTCAGATTTTTAATTAGTTTGTCAGTCTTAAAAAGACTGGATATGCGTCTGATGGACTTCGTAATAGCCTACTTGTATGGTGAATTAGATAATGATATATATATATATATATGAAAATTGCTGAAGGATTTAAAATGTCTGAAGCACATAGTTCATCTAGAAGTTTATATTATATCAAGCTTCAACGATCGTTGTACGAGTTAAAATAATCTGGACCCATGTGGTACAATCGTCTTAGTGAATATCTATTGAAAAATGGATATGTGAATAATACAATTTGTTCATGCGTGTTTATTAAGAAATCAGAATCTGGATTTGCTATTATTGCAGTTTATGTCAATGATCTAAATCTTATTGGAACTTCTAAATAACTGACAACATCTGCTCGTTATTTAAAGAAGGAATTTGAAATGAAAGATCTTGGAAAAACTAAATTTTGTCTTGGATTACAAATTGAGCATTTATCAAATAGAATTCTCATCTATCAATCTACATATACAAAAAACGTTCTGAATCGATTATATATGGATAAAGCTCATCCATTGAGTTCTCCCATGATTGTCCAATCACTAGATGTACAAAAGAATCTTTTTCACCCTCAAGAAGACGGTGAAGAACTCCTTGGTCTTGAAATACCATATCTCAATACTATTGGAGCTCTTATGTATCTTGCAAATTGCACAAGACCCGATATTGCATTTTCTGTAAATTTATGGCAAGATATAGTTCTGCACCAACTCAGAGACATTGGAAAGGGGTGACGCACATATTCCGTTACCTTTGAGGAACAACAGATCTGGGATTGTTCTATTCAAAGGGACCATAATCAGAGTTAGTTGGTTGTGCAGATGCTGGTTACCTCTCTGAACCACATAAAGCACGACCACAAATTGGGTATGTATTTACCTATGGTAATACTGCTATATTTTGACGATCTGTGAAGCAGACACTAACTACAACTTCTTCAAATCATTCTGAGATCATCGCAATTTACGAAGCAAGTCGAGAATGCATTTGGTTGAAAGCAATGATTCAACATATTCAAGATAGTTGCGGACTATCCTCGATCAAAGATACATTAACAATATTATATGAAGATAATGCAGCATGTATTGCACAAATCAAGGGAGGCTACATCAAAGGTGACAGAACCAAACATATATCGCCAAAATTCTTTCATGCACATAAACTCCAGAAAAACTGTGATATTAATGTCCAGCAGATACGTTCAAGTGACAACTTGGCAGACTTATTCACTAAAACACTCTCAACTACAACATTTGAAAAATTGGTACATAACATTGGCATGAGTGGTCTTAAAGCTATAAACAATTAAAGCTATCAACTTTAACTTCATACCAGATGTATGAATGAGGGAGAGTCGCGTACTGTACTCTTTTTCCTTTGCTAAGGTTTTTTTCCATGAGGTTTTCCTAGCAAGATTTTAATGATGCAGTTGTAACATATCCTAATATGTATTGCAGTCATCCAAGGGAGAGTGTTGTGAGGTCATGGCTCAACTCATCTCATGGTGGATGAGCCGCCTCAAATGCTTATAAATAGTAGTGGCCGATGGCTTTATGAATAACCAAGAAAAAGAGAAACAAAGAGAAAGAAGGAGAGAGAGAAAGACAGAAAAGAGAGAGAAGAAAGAGAGAAAAGAGAGAGAGAGAGAAAAGGGAGAGAGAGAAGAGAGAGAAAGAAAAGATGAGAAAGAAGAAGAGAAAAAGAAAAGGAAAGAAAAGGCAAAGAGTGTAGGTAAATTATTTGCATTTCTATTGTCTTTATATTTTGTCTTATAAAAGCAATACATACTTGAATGATCAAGAAGATCTATCCCTTTAATTTCAGAAGAACTATTTAATTATTATATTTTGCCTCATGAAAGGAATACATACTTGGGTGATCAAGAAGATTTATTCTCGTAGTTCCAAAAAAACTATTTAATTATTATTTGACAGTTCCAGATGAACTTATTTTATTATATACTGTGTTTTGCTTACTTTAAATTCATTTAGTTTATAACATTACCATTATTGTTGGCAAAAAGAAATTATAAATATTTTTAATCTTACAATAAGGACAGGATAAGTGCGTAGACCACATCACAAAACAAGTGCAAATCAAAGCGTGTGTTAATAGTCTTCAAAAATTCACACGTTTTTTTTTTCTTTTTGGTATTAAAAATATTCACAAGGGTGATAACTCGAACCCAAAGTAAGAAAAACAGCGAAGATTGAGGATGAATTTTACCAGAGCTGATTCTATTGTGAAACAGGTTCCTATTTGTTTGTGGATCGGCTGACTTGTACTATTGGTTTTGAACCAAATAAGCCTCATTCTACGTCTAACAAGTGAAAAAAAAATTGGGAATGAAAGAAAATATGCATAAAACTCCACAAGGGGCAATGTTATTAACACGCTTTTTCATTTAATTCCATCGAGAAAAATATTAAGAAAGTTGTACGAATCAAGCACCAAGGGCCTTCAACTACTCTTAACCCATGAAAAAGTAGCATTCAAAGGACAATAAAGAAGCAAAACCACAACGGCCTTGCATACTGGTTTCAGCTAGTTATTGTCAGATTCTTCCTTCATACTGTTTCGGACCATTTTCAATTTCCCCGAACAGATTTAAACCACTGGGAAAGTAAGAAGAGCGACGATCAATGCAGTGGACATTTCAGAGTAAGGGAAATAAATCTAAATCTATTTCAGTTGTAGCATTACAAGTAACTCCAGCCTGTCTAGGATCCCTGCTCACAACTTAGTGAGTCCATCAAATTTTGAATGCTTGAATCCCAGTCGCAAGTGTTACCAACTATGGAGGAAGCAATTTCTTGAAATACTCAGATGTTATAGATAATTAGCTGCATGAGGAATGCTGAACAAATAACCCTGATGGGCTTCAATGCAGTGGCCCTAGCAGTTGAGGAGACCAGAACAAGGGTTTCAAGCAGATAAATCTCTATTTCTAGGTTTTACATTTTGTTCGCCATGGCTAAACACTCTTTCAAGAAATTCTGGAGCTGTGATGAGTACGTGTTAGGGAAAGTCCGGTAATGGTCTACGTGAGCGGACGAGCCGAAGTTAAAGGAGCACACTTCTCTTCCCATACTCCTCTGCTCCTCAATAAACAACTCTACTGACTGAGATGGAATGACTTTATCTGCTGTACTATACAGATAAAGCTGAGGACAAGGAGGCTGGTTCTTGGAGAGGGTAGAGATAATCTTTGTCAACCTCCTGTCAAGGAAACAAGGAACTTTTGTTATGCTTGCTAGACTTCACTTCTTGTGATCAATTTCTGAATTAGCAAACTAGTCATCATCGGGGGATCAAGAATTTGGTCATCTCAAAAATCAAAAACAGAAGTATAGTCCGCTCATAAACAGAAATACTCACTGATTTACATCAGGCAAGTTAAGAAGAAAGGAGAAGAGCTTCTCAAATACTACCAAAAGTATGGTTTCAATTAACAAAGGCTCCTTTTGTTGTGCCTTGGAGAGACTCACTTCATTTTCTATTCCTTCTCCAGCCTCAATAGAAGGATATGCTGATGAGCTGCGCTTTTTCAACAGGGCAGCAGTAAATCCAGCTGCCCAGACCTGCAAAGGGTGAAGGTGGATTTATGAACTAATAAACCTACCTAAGCTATCAGCGAAAAACGAAAAGCCAACAACATCCAGCATGTTTTATTCTCAAGATTCAACAAAGAGAGCAATAAACTGAAAGTCCAAAATAGAATAAATAAACCAAAGTAAAATCAAATCATGCTTGAAACCTGGGACTGTCAAATTGTCAATATAAAAGTTTGTGGGTTTTGGCCAGATGGAATTTTCCTATCCTCTGGGACCCGGTAGATACCATCAAAGAGGCATGATTGTGAAGTACCTAGCATGAGAACAATTTTACCACTAGGCATGATCTCAGCAGTTATCAATTGGATCAGCTCAAATCACTTCGGAGTCTTTGGAATAATGTTTGTTAGTATGAATTGTAGCTCTATTTTCCAACTGCTTCAGATCACTACATCCCATTTTCTTTCCCTTTTTCTCTTTTTCCTCTTCCCTATTGTTTTTTGGGCTACCACCACATGGCACTAGAAATAAATGGAAATTTTCTAAGAGAGATGCGAAAAAATAAGCCAAACTTATACGAATACAATGCTGGTGGTACAAAAACTCGACATGTTGGTTATGCGCGTTAGCAAAGATTCGGATGTTACATGAAACATTAAAAATAGAAACGAATGCTTCTACATGCAAATACAAAGGTCAAACAAAGGAAGAACAAACTAAGATGGGAGGAGCGTCTAGATGTAATAGTTCACCATACATGCAAGAATGTGCTTGTGAATATTTAACTTGGCTAAAGAAAATGTGGCTGACATAGCAATATTTGCTTAAACTACTCAAATATTTGATTAAAGGTATTGTTAATAATGGACATAGAAATATTTGCTTCAACTACCCAAATATTTGATTAAAGGCATTATTAATAATGGTGATGGACACCTACGTATCTTAAAGGTTATAAACAAAAAATAAACATGGGTGGAGATCTAGCTCAATTTACTGTATCAGTTGATCAACACAGGTAAGCAAGCATGTAACTGCAGTGGAATTGTCAAAAAGGCCACGAAAGTATTGACTGTGATTTTTTTTTTTCTTTTTTTTTGAGGGGGGAGTGGGGGAGCAAAATGTTGTGTAAATTGATACACAAAGGTAAGAAAGAAACCCATAATTCCTCTTAGCAAAATATCGCACGGCATCCATTATGACGGTTCTGCTTCAAATGGAAATGACATTGAACTCAAAGCTCAGCAACAATTGTATGGTCCATACCTCCAAACCAGAAAGGAAAAGAGATTCCTAGGAAACAAAGATATGACCCTGTTCTTTCTTGGAAAGATAGGACGAGAGGGAAAAATGCATTAAGTTAGAAGAAAAAGAACCAAATCAAAGATCGGAAACTACTATGGGGCCATTGATCTGGAGATAACCAATCAAATACTTACCTGAATGAAACAATGTGAAGAATTCACTGGTGCAAGATAAACAAGGTGAAAATGCATTTTACTACCCTAACTAAAGCAAGGACTTTGTCTCAAATTTCTGAATACATCAAATTTTAAAAGTTATCACAAATTTTTAACTTCCAAAATCAAATAATAAACAAAATTCATATTTTGTAATAGTAAAACACAATTTGGAAACCTTAGGATTTATATCTGGGTCCCCTCCTGAATCAACGACACATCCTTTGATCTTCATCAGCAAGTCCTGTCTACCTTGCAAATTCTCAAGAATGGCTCCATAGCTGCATAAACACCAAAAAAAAAAAGACATTGCAACTAACAAAATAATATTGCACCCTCGAAGTTCAAAATTCTACCATATATGTTGGAAACACTGTGGTTGCAAACTGAATAAGATCTTAAGCATACAAAGATATCTTCAAAGATATCTTTGAAGATATCTCTAGAGTACTGCCTAAAGCATGATTGATCTTCAAAGATATCTCTACAAATCGTCAACATGTTATCTTAAATTCTAGTCATTTTATTCTACACCAGGGGGGAAAAAAAGAATGGAAAAAGAGAAATGGCTTTGACCTATCAACATGATCATGCCAAATACATGAGTAATTTCAATAGACCGAATCGAGATATATATATATATATATATATAAGATCATACAACGAGCTGATCAACTTACGCAAGCCAGCCAGTATTGCTGAAGGTGTGGAAGAGCAAGAGCCGTTCGCGCCCATCCTTTTGGGTCATCGCCAACCACGAACCAAGCTCTCGTGCCAATGAAGAGATCCGCTCCTGCAATTTCCTCCCCAAATCGAACGAAAGAACGTCCGTCACCGAAGCAACGAACGTCACAGCATGAATGCCTCTCGAATTGTACAGTTCCACGTACCTCTTCAAGTGTTTCGGCTTTGCTCCCAGCCAACCCAGCAACACCACCGTCACTACAGGCCCCTTATCCCCCACAATCGCTATATCTCCACCACTACCGCCCTCCAAAGCGAAATTCCACTCGAAGCACTTGTCCTCCGAATCGGAAACAAACGGGTCGAAATGGATGCCGGAGAGTAAAGAATCAGAGGTCTGTGATGCGGAGAGGGACTGGAAGAACCCTAGAGGACTCGGATTTGGAGGAGAGACCGATGAGTGCGGGAATGAGGAGTGAAAGCGAGTGGAAAAATAGGGGCTTGTCGCGATAGCGGTGAGATGATTGTACGGCGAGAGTGGCGACCGAGGTAGTGAAATTTGACAACATCGTTGAGAGTTCGGGAAGCTGCTATAGTATCTGAGACTGCGATGGTGTCCCTTGAGAAGGACGGAGCTCGACAAATGGCGATTCAGTCCAGACGAGTTGAAGATTTTGACTGAAGCTTCCATGGATTGAGAATTCGAAAGCGGTCAGAAACCGAGTTGTAGGTAACGGCCGAGAATCGCCACTCAATCACTGTCACTGCTATTCATGTCGATTCATGGCAGGCCATCTTTGGGAACACCGAAATCTATAAGAATTAACAATAACAGGCCGATTGACAAGTGAATCAAGTGATTATATACAGTATAAGAATATATATATATATATATATATATCACACACTCAGGGGAGAGATGGCTTTATCTCCGCTGATAGCTTTTCCGGGTTGGCATGTTAGGGAACGCAGCGGGAGGGAAAGGAAGAAGCAAGATGAATAGGGCGCCGGTGAATCTCTGATTAAGGGGCAGAGGCGACCCTAGGCTTTTCCGGGTTGGGCTGTTGCATTAAGGAAGCATCATAGTACTTTAGTACTATAGCAATAAATAAAGTTGGTTGTCAAATGGACCGTTACACCTATCAATGGTAAATGTTATAACGGGTCGGAGGATTGAGAATTTCAAACAATAATAACATCGGGAGTAGCTCAGTGGGTAACTGGGCATAGGGCCGATTTGTAAATCGTTCTCAAGATTTATCTTTTATAAATTTTTTAATTTTAACATAAACGAGTAGATCAAAAAAAATTTAATCGAGGTACGTTTAAGCAATATCAAATACCCAAACTGCATAACCAAAAAAAACAAAGAATTTAAAACAACATTTATTTTTCTGGTCCGAAATACATATGTCCCACACGTATGGTAGGTTGACATTTCAAAAAAAGTGTGAAGTTTATTTTATTAGACGTTTGTTTCTCACAGACCCGCATACGTGCCCTTAGATGTGTGGGATAGCTTTTTTAAATTTCATATTTTTGCTAGTAAGATGTAATGAATTTTTTGTTTCACTTTTTTTTTTTTTTTGCTTCCTGTTATTGTTATATCCCGAACTACTATTATCTAATTTAATATGATTTAATGTGAATTTTTTAAATTCTATATTACTTTAATGTGTCATTTGGTTAAAATGATTAATGGTAATGCATGTTGTAAAATATACTTTATATGTGACACACATAAGATTAATTCTCGTGGTGGTCTCCTAATTATTCACACCTACACTCACGGGTGCACACACACACTCACGTGAAGAAGAAAAATAAAGAAGGAGAGAAGACGAGCAAGTGAAGAGAGGGAGAAGATGAGGAAGAAGGTTGGAAGAGCTCCATCCAAGCTAAAAGAAGCCATTGTTGAAACTTGAAAAAACTTTAAAAAAATGTATGAACACTAACCTTTTGTACATGTATATATATATATATATATGTTGTTGTGTTTGGAGACTCTTTTGAGTCCCATTCGATTTGGTTTTGAAGGCTTATAAACATATGTTGATGGATTGGGAGTTGGGGTTGAAAATTCTCAAATTTGTACATGTTTGGTTTGATATTTCAAACCCTAGATCCCTTTGATTGGCTTGTTTATCTTGCTCCATTTTCAGTTATTATTGTCTTTTTGGGTCAATCTTTAAACCCTATAAGCATTTGGAAAGTTTGGGAGAGATTTGGATGAGTTTGGGTGAGAAAAACTCATTTTTATTTAAGCTAGAGCTAGCTGCCGTGCTAGAGTGCGATGCAGCGCACCTGAGGGTGCTGGTGTCTAGTTAGGACCTCGCTCTAGTGGGGTCAAGACCGCCTGAGATTGGGGTAATCTGGTCAGGACCCCGCTCTAGCGTGCCCAAGCGCGCCTGAGGGCGCGGTCCCAAGTCATTACTTTAACACTCTTTAGTAAATTGAGCATAATTTGCTCTAGAAAACTCGAATTAAAGCACTATTTAAAGCGTTGGAAAGCAGACTCATAGAACTTTCTACACATATAAAGTTTGTACTCTAATTCCTTATAGATTGTAAGATGTTGAGGTTTAAAATTGACCTAAATATTCTATTAGCAATATTATCTTCCAGAATTTTAATCTCTGTTCCATTGGACATAACTTTTTTATTCGGAATGTGTTTTCGACTTATGACCTATCAAATTAAAGGTCTTTAAGCTTATTTTTAAATAAAATTGACGTAGAATGTAGTCTCATTATCTTAATATGAATGAGACGCAATGAATGAATCGGTATTCAGGGATTCATGTTTCAAACCTCAACTTCTATGTTTTTGCATTTCATCAAGGTCATGTGTTTGACTCTTCTATGTACTCTGTGTGTAGGAACGCTCTTGTTTAGACCTATTCTCGATAATTAAGATGAGTAACGATATGCTATGAGTAAAATTCTATTACTTTTCAAATATTTTAAGTTTAACTCCATATCATGCAATGTTTTTCCATATGATTTCAATGCATTAATGTTTATGCTCAATTATAAATGTCATACTTTTAAATGCATGCAAGTTATACTTACGTTATGAATCAAAATCCATGGACTAGAATATTCACATGAAAGGCATGGAAGATTTTCAATGAACGGTGCTAACTCGAAATCTTTCGTGGCAAGACCCTAAACTAGCAACGATGGACCTACGGTAGGGGACGTGAAATAATTTATCGCCATGTTGGGAAACGCCCCTTGGCTTAAAAAGCCTATCTGTGACATTTACGGTTGCTAATGAACTGAGTGTAACTCTAAATGATTGAGCCTAGTTCTTATGATTGAGCCCTGAGCGTAACTCTTAATGACTGATTATAACTTTCATGATTCGCCTAAAGAGTATTATGCATGACCCTTGTAGTTACTATGACACCCAATACCAGAAAAAGCTCTTAAGTGGGGTGAAATAAGGAATATGTTGGCCTAAAGAGACTTATGCGTGATCCTTGTAGTTACTATGATGTCCAATACCAGATGAACCTCTTAAGTGGGGTGAAGTGAGGGATATGTTCACCTAAAAGAGCCTTATATGTGACCTTTGTGGTTATTATGACGCCCAATACCAGAAAAACCTTTTAAGTGAGATGAAATGAGAGATATGTGTTGGAAGTGAGAGACTAAAAGTTTCAAAACTTCCTATATCCTACATTGAAGTCTGACTGTTACACTTTTAATATAATCCATCTGTTACAGGTTTTTAAATGATATTAATTCTTGACTGTTACATATTTTGAATGTCATAATACTTGTCGTTCAAAGGCCAATTTATATGACTATTACAGTGGCTTAATGAGCCATCATCAGACCAGTTGCACATAGAGGCCTATATAAAGGCTTATGACTGACTTTAGTGGATATACTATCATTCACAGCAAATCAGATATACAAAATTCTATTCTTCCATTTTCTACATATACTTTCATTACGTTTTCTGGGCAACCGCGGCTGGGACTGTTCTAATTCTCCCGGCAGACGTGACTTCCGAGGAGAGAGGCTGTGAGCAATCGGGTTGAATCTTGGAGCAGCTGCTGTCCGCTATCACCTTCACGTAGGGAGGCACAGTTGCTTTAGGACAGTGATACCACGCCTCACGATTCTCACAGGCCAGATTTTTCCTTTCTCTATATTCTGTTTAAAATTTCTAGCATGTTTGAATACATATATTTGTTCTTCTTTATATTCTGATATATAAATCTGTAGTATATTACTAACAATATGTTGGCCTAAAAAACCTTATGTGTGACCTTTACGGTTACTATATTGGCCTAAAAAGTCTATATTAACCTAAAAAGTCCCATGTGTGACTTTAAGGTTACTAATGCGAAGTCTAACTCTGATATAGAGATATAACACATTTATGTTCTAGAATGAGAAATATGATTTGTTTATATGTTTTACGACAAGTTATGTATGTTTTCACAATTATTAATGTCACAGTGTGTCTCTTCTTTTTAAGATATTATGATATGTCTTATGGTATCATGCCATGGTATGCTTATGATAAGCTACGTTATGCCTTACAAAATCATGTTACGTTTTACGTCTCACCACTATGATACTATGTTCGAAATGTTATAATATTTCATTATGAAAGCTTATGACATAATGTTATTTTCAAATCTACAGTTTATACATTTGAGAATAACGATATTTGATGTGTCTAATACTGTACGACAAGTTAAGATGTACGCTTTCAAGTTATGATATGTTATGCTAATGACAAGCTATGTCATACTTTACTAGTTCATGCTATGACGTGTCTGCCTCTCTTTTTTAACATTACATTTTAGAAATGATATAATGTTTTAATGTGAAAGCCTATGTCACATGCGTTTTCAAGCTCATATTAATGCATCTCTAAGTTTATGCGATATATGCATAAATGTATCTCTATTGTCATGTACATTAAATATAAATGTTAATCCATGGTATTTTATACTCATGCATCATTGTTATTTACTAAGCATTAACTTACGTTTTCTAAAAATGTATTCGGGTAACCAAACTGAGAGGCCTTAGAAGAGGTCCATTATGAGAATATTTGAACTACAGCTCACGGGTCTTATGATTTGTAATGCATATAGGGACTGGACCCTAATGTTTTGTAATATTATAATGTTATAACTGTGGTGGCCTTCGATAAGCCTATCTTATGGTATGTTTATGTTTTGGGGATTATACACAGCTATGTTATGTATGACACATGTTTTGTTTTACGTTTATAAATTTTTATTTTTGCTATTATGTATCTTTTAAAAGATAAATACACAGGTGTTCAACCAATTTATGTAATGCGGCCTGAGGTAGCTAATCTGCTGGCCGATCATATACTCTAAATTTGCATAGGTAGAATTTCAGGGCTTGACAATTATGTTTTTTGAATTCATGAAATTAAAATTTTTCAAGCAATTTGAGTTGACATAAGAGGGATTTGGATCCCTCGATTTAAATACCTAAAATTAAGTAAATATAAAATATTAAAGATAAATAGTTGAACTAGACTGAGATGTTACATGGACAATGAAATCTAAATGAGTTAATTTTTTGCGGATGATTATTTTGTATGTAATTTGCTTTTAGAAAAATTAATATATTATACACTATATTTTAGAGTGCACCAACCCAATACTGCATCATTAGTTGTTCAATAAAACAAAAATAATAAAAAATTATAAATAATAGAGAAATAAAAAGGAAATTGGAAGAAATTACAAAATGTTGTACACTTTAGTAACCATTCGGCATTCATCAATTTTTTATTTTATTATTGGACTTGTTTTGAGAAAAAAAGAAAAAGAGAAAAAAAAAAAAAAAAAGAAAAGGAGGCGAATTTTTGTAAAGAATAATTTTCCCGGGAAACAAACATCACTTGGCTCGAAAGCCGCCACCAGTCCAAAACGCACACTAACCACACACAGACGTTAAGTAGATTCAAGTGTCGACGCTAAAAATCTCCAGTTCATCATCAAATTGTCGTTATAATTTTCTGTTCTCACTTCTCGGTCCCCTCGATTCTCGAACGCATTCTAGGGTTTGCGGAGGGTTTTTCTGGTCCGATGTCGCCTTCGTGTGCCACAGTATCGCATACAGCGAGAGCAGAGTTGTTCAACACCATCGGTAACAGGTTTCTCGCGCCTGTGAAAATTCATCACTATAGTAAGCTGCAAATTCCAAACAATTTTTTTGTTAATATCTGACTGAATAATTTTTACTGTTAACGACTCTATCTCTCTCTCTCTCTCTCTCTCTCTCTCTCTCTCTCTCTCAAAATTCGGAGGAAGCAAATGCGAATTGAATAGGAGGGGCTTTGCATTCAAAGGAATTGTCGCTGCTGGAACTTCAGTCACGCCCTCTTCTGTGGTGGCTGAACCTTCTCAAGGTTATTTTAACTATTTATCTGACTTATTATGTTTGCGTGCATATAGATAAATTATATGTATAAACTTTCTTGTATATGCTAGACATAATTTTTTTATGTTAGAGATGGCAGTCAAATTAATTACCAACTTGTTGCACTTGTTAGATTGGTGGGAAGCATTAATCTTAGAGTTATTCGTTTTTTCCTTGGAGTTACAAATTTCAATTGAAAATCTTCGTCGAAACAAATTGAATGGCAGCCTGGAAGAAATGTAACTGGGATGATGCTGGCTAGTTTAGCTGGAAAATTCTCTTGTTTCATCCAAGTTGGGAAAGGCTACTCTTTGTTGTGTAGCTTGTAGTTGCATTTCGGAAATAAAAAATAAAAAATAAAAAATAAAAAATAAAAAATAAAAAGTTACGGAACAAAAAAATGAAACAGCACCAGCATGCCCTCATTTAAGGGGCTTTTTCTTTTTCTCCAGCTGGAATCTAGGGAAAATTAAATAATGTGGCATCCCTGATTGTTCATTGTTCTGACTAAATAATTACTCGTTCGGATTGACGTTGGATAGCTTGATAAACATTGTTGGGACCACATGCTAACAACTTAAGTTTTTGGACAATTGGTGTTTTAGCATGGTATAGAACTCTGGTCCTAGGGATCTGGGATATAGTCTCATGGTATGCATTTATTCTCATGTTTTGTTTGTGCACCTTGTTTAGTTTCATTTGTGTGTGTTCATCTGGTTACCTTTCCACGTATGAAATGGGTCGCACAAGGAGTGTTTGGATGGCTTTATATACATCGTTGAAGCCATTACCTAACAGCTTAACCTTATGGGACAATTGGTAATCTAACAACCAAGGTATTACTTATATGTCTAGTTACATAAAAGAATATGGAAGAACAACCCAATGTTATTTTTACTTGGAATCTGATTGATACTTTTGTAGGCATTGATGTATAACTCTATGAGATATGATGGGCTTTAGCCTCTTGTAAAATGATAATATTGAACCGAGAATTGAGAGAGAACTGCTGCATTTATCTATCTGACTTAAACATTAGGTTCATTGGGTTCTGATTTCATTTGAGTACAAAAGGCTCTCCCGAAATTTCCTCACTAAATTGACACACAGCTTGATTGAATTATGCATGTTGATTGTAGAGTATGTACAAGACCTACAAACAGGTAAGGCAGTACATAGTTTGTTTCACCTGATTAAGTTAATCATTCTGTCAATAGAATTGCAAACTACCATAATACTTGAACATGCCACAATAGTCCAAAACTTCTCTTTTTCATATTAATTTTGGTAATTTGCCTTTCTGCCTTGCTGAGATTCCACATCTATGTGTATCAGCGCAGCTCAATATTGGTTTTTATAGTTTTTACTTTCTGATATATTGGTTTTCTGTAAGTTTCTGAAGATGAGTTGCTTACTACAGGGATTCTGGTTGAATTATTATCTTATAGGTTTGGAGAGATTAGCATTCAGGCCAGATGGCTATGATTTCTGGTTGTGGAGAGGTCACAAAATACATTATGTAGAACAAGGAGAAGGGTTTCCAATCGTTCTTATCCATGGATTTGGTGCTTCTGCATTTCATTGGAGGTTTACCAAACCACAGCCCCCCCCCCCCCCCCCCCCCCTTCTCTCTCTCTCTCTCTCTCTCTCTCTCTCTCGTGTGTGTGTGTGTTCATATTCTAATTATCACTGCATGAATAAACCATCGCAAGATCTTCCATTGACTTGTAATTTCATTTATCCTTGCACGTACTGATATCTAAAATGCCAAAGGATTCCAGTCTAATGTTTAGGATTTTGATTTTTCTTGGATTAAAGAGTAGATAATTCATCAAATGTTATCTTAGTACTTCTGTTTGTACTGCCAATTTAAGAGACTGGAGCCACTACTGGACTATGTGATACATGTAGACCTTGTTTGTTTTTAGGCAGAACCCCTTCAATTTTTTTGGGTAAGCAACCCTTTCAAATTTTGTTCTGTTAATCTGAAATAATTGCTAGGTGGAGTATAAATGCTTTCTTCCATCACATATTGAAGCTAGACCATAATGCTGTTCAATTTGATTTGATACAAGTCTTTATTGCCTAAAACTTTATTCTGAAGTTCTTTCTCTTTCAATTGTTTTAGGTATAACATACCAGAATTGGCTAAAAAGTACAAGGTTTATGCTTTGGACTTGCTAGGCTTTGGCTGGAGTGAGAAAGCAATTATTGAGTATGATGCCTTGCTGTGGAGAGATCAGGTTGTGGATTTCTTAAAGGAGATAGTGAAAGAACCAGCAATTTTAGTTGGAAACAGGTAATTAATTGCTATTTAATTGATCTTATTTTTGTTCATGCATACGGTACAAATTTCAAGTTTCATGGATGGTGATTGCGACTTTGACATCTCTATTTTCTCATCTTTACCCATATTCATTTTGTCCTCCCTATGTACTTTTAGCACAGCTGCACCGTTAGCCTGACTAAAGCACGATTCACACTGACACATTATTGGCCTTTGATGCCTGTGGCTAAATGTAATCAATTGCCTTCTCTCAGGATATTTCTTATTGGTGCTCCCTTTTTCTTTCTTAGGACTGCAAACAACAATTTTACATATCCATAAACCTTGCCATTATGTTTCTTACTAAAAAAATGAAATGTGTGAATGTGATACTGGTCTAGCAAATTTAGTGCATGCAGTTCTTGGCATGGGAAACCAAAAATAAAATCTCCTTTTTTTTTTTCCTTTGCTAATTATCTTTCCATCTTGATTATGATGGTGAATGATGAATTTATCTTTCGTGACTGTTTAATTGATGGCCACTGACCCATGGTAATTTTCAGCCTTGGAGGATTTACGGCATTGGTGACAGCAGCAGGGTTGCCTGAGCAAGTTGCTGGAGTTGTATTATTAAACTCAGCAGGACAGTTTGGAAATGCAAATGCCGAAACCAATGAATCTGAAGAAACAGTACTGCAGAAGTTTATTCTAAAGCCACTGAAGACAATTTTCCAGCGTGTGGTACTTGGATTTTTGTTCTGGCAAGCCAAGCAACCTGCTCGCATAGAATCCGTTCTGAAGAGTGTATGTCTAAGTCCTCCACAATTGTACTCGATCTTCTTTTCCTATTCTATTTTAAGGATTAATAAGAAATTCATTTTGTATTTCAGGTATATAAAAATACCTCCAACGTGGACGACTATCTTGTGAAATCAATAACCAGGCCAGCAGATGACCCCAATGCAGGAGAAGTTTATTACAGGTATGGATGTAACCATGTAGGTGTGATCTTCCATTCTACTTTGAAATTAAAAATTCCCCAATTTGCTTCCAGGAGGAGCATAAAGAAATTGAGTTAGAAAACTTCGCTTGACCAAGTCCCACTTTCTTTCTTCTACAATGGAAGTAAGAGTCAGAGATCTGCTGATTTCTGCAGTACAGATCCTCCTTCGATTCCCCTTCTTCTCTTGGCGGGATCATTTTTGTGATTGGTATCCCACCATTCTTTGAATGGTTAAGGAATTAACTGTTAGGGGCCGTTTGGGAAGCCCCTGGATCAGTCATGCTGAATTTCATAAAATTGGTATATGAAACGTATTCCTTCAAATCTTCTCCATTGTTTCTATGTTTATGGTATATGGTGTCCTCTTCTTGGTTATATGCAGATTAATGACGCAGTTCATGTTGAATCAGACCAAGTACACACTTGACAGTGTATTGAGCAAGCTCTCTTGCCCACTCTTGTTGATTTGGGGTGACTTAGACCCTTGGGTGGGTCCTGCCAAGGCCGTTCGGATCAAAGAGTTCTATCCAGACACATCAATCGTTAACCTTCAGGCAGGGCATTGCCCACATGATGAAGTTCCAGAGCTTGTCAACAAGGCTTTACTAGATTGGTTGTCGACTTTGGGCTCTGCCTCCTCTCTCAAGGCACTGTAAACATGTACCAGTTTCGTATAGTTCAACTTCTGATATCTATATGGAGTTTTTACGTGTAATTGTATATTCTTTTGATCATAGAACAACTTCATTGATAGAGGAGCTCCTATTCGTTTGGATGATGCGGTACAGAGGAAGATTCATTCAAAACAATCTTCTAATTCTCTGTTCACAGAAGTATACAGAGGTGGAAAATTCTTAACTTATTTATTGCATTTTTTATTATTTTTTTTCTAGGCTTCTCATTTCACATCACTTTAAAAAAGACCCCCAAAAAAAAAAAAGTTGATAAGAGTGGGTGGCCTCAATGATAGAGCAGAAAATTAGGTATTAAATAATGGACCATTTTTTGTCCTTTTTTTGCACTTGCTGGAAGTTTTTATAGAAAATTGCCGAGTACTTAGAAAGTTGAAGGAAAATCAAAATTTTCTACACCATGTTTGGATTTTAAATTTGTAAAAGGAAAGAAAATAGATAGGTAAAGAAAATGAAGTATACGAAGCTAATTCTATTTATTTAGTTGGATTAGGAAAATGAGAAGAAAAAGAATTTGTACGTGCCAAAAAAAAAATCCATTTTTTGTGTTGTTACCCATAGGCTTTGGCTCATTCAAAGTATTAAACGGAACATGATTAAACTAAGTTAGTTTTAAATCCAGACTGAGGTATTGCTAGAAATCGATCAACCCAAGGTCGGGTTGGTTCGATTTGGAAGTTTTTTTAAGTTTTTGGTGCATTCTAAGTGTGGAAACTATTGCAAAATCTATGAGACTTGGGCAGAATCGGCAGATTATATAGGACCAGGCTAGTTAACCTTTTTAAGCTGAATTTATCTATGGGTTAAAGAATGCGTGAAGCCTAACTCGAACTGAATATTAGTACATGTATGTGTAATACATATATATATATATATATGTATTTTGTTTTATTTTATTTTTTTCAGATATGGAAACTATATGACAAAATTAATTAATTAATGATCGTATGAGTTTTAAGTAGTGAACTCTTACGTGCCAAATGTGCCAGCAAACACTTTTATCTTATCGATATGCTAATCTATTTTTTTACTAGAATACAACTCTCATTTGATGGTCTATGTAAATGAGATATCTTTTGGTTTTCAATTGACCTGAAATTTAGCAGCATAGGAAAAACATGTAAAACAACAGTTAATTTTGTGCAATATGTATCTAGCAAAATTTTGCAATATAATGGGTTAGGTAATATGTTAGTTTGCTAAATTTAATAGATTAAAACACTTTCTTTGTATCTTCCAATTCTTCCATGTGATCATAGTTAAATGTTTAGGAGAGTTCTAAGTTATAAGAAATCAAGGCTAGTATGTGAACTAAAGTGTTTATCATTTAAGCATTGGCTAAGGAGTACATGGATATACTTAACATCATACTTGAAGCATCTCAAAGGAGTTTTACTTCTTGTTGCTTGATCTCGATGGAAGAAATGCAAAAAAGTCTTTGCTAAATTCTTCGAGGGATTTCACAGGATCTCGTGGGAAGAAACAAAAAGGGTCTTTGACCCAGTAGACATTTCGTGAGACCTCACTGGACTTCATGGCCTCTCATTGAAAGAAACAAAGAAGATCCTTTCTGGTAGGATGAATCTTGTTGGATCTCGCGGCCGCAAGACTCGCAAAATTCCTAACTTGGGAAGCCCGTCGTGTTTTGTTTTGACCTACTTATAAAAGAGGTACACTTTTCTAAGTTCCCAATTAATCAGCCGCACAAGAAAGAATTCTTAGAAACTCTCATATTAGAAAGAAAGAATTCTTAAAAACTCTCATATTAAAAAATTACGGTTTTAATAAGGATCTTTAAGTAGATTAAAAATCTACAAACTTTAGAATGCTTCCACTATAAATATGAGGTTATAGGAAAGCCAAAATTAAGTTTTCATACCTCCTATTTACAATCCTAGAATATTATTCTCATTCACAGATATACTTAACCATGCACGACATACAATTCTTTATTATTGATCATATGTTAATCAATTAAATAGCCACTAACATTGTCATTATTAAGTAAATTCGTATCCGGATAAGAATTTTTTCACAGTGCTAAGACCAAAAAGTTCATACATGGTGTAAATGGATACTTCCTAATTACACCATATATGCGTTAATGACATTAGCTTTGGATCATGTACTACGATAGATTCTGACCAAATTTTCAGTGATAAAATAATACGCTACTAAGAAAAAGAAGAAAAAAAATTAAGCCGTTACTATAAACGTTTTCTTCAAACTACCCGCCACCGCCAGCCAGGAATGTGGCGCGCGCTCTGATTCCAAAGATTCTAACAGGAAGGAGTTGGGAACGCCTCTCTCTCCCCCCTCTGAGATACCTTTGTCACAGCAAACATACAGAAGAGAAAAAGAGAGAGAAAGAGACGATAAAACGCATCTTCGATGACGATGTCGATGTCGATGTCGATGTCGATGGTGAACTTGGAAATTCCAGGTCATGTACACCCATGTTTTTGTTGTCATAAAAAAAAAATTCGCTGGTGCTAGGCTTGTGCCTCCTCGGCACCAATCAGCACCGTCGTCTTCACCTATGCTCTCGCTTTGGAGACATCGCTTTTTTAAATATAAGCATTTTCACCCTCCTCGCATTCTCAACTGAATCCTCAGTTTTCATCATCTATGGTCTTCATGGACTAGATCAGTAGAATCTCGAATCCCCAACCTTCATAAAATCCCTCTTCTCCTTCCGTGGAAACGCTACTTTTATTGGTGTTTTCTGAAAGCCTTTGTGGTGTTTGATTCAATTCCCAAACTGGACTGCATACTGATATTTGAGTTTGGGAGAATTCATAATGGAGAATTCGTCACGGCACAGCAGAGCATCCTCGGCTACGAAGCAGAGGAGGAGCGGTTATGAGCCGTCAGACACGGAGACTGAATGGCATGAAACTCCATGGCATGACCTCAACCGGAGCAATGGAAGTCTGGGTTCTGAAGGGCCTAATATTTTGACTTCAAACCAAGGAAGAAACACAAGCCCTTTGGAACTCAGCTGGAGACGCATTGCGAAGTTTGAAGATGAACTTTCTTCTCCAATTAAGCCTTCAAAAGCCAGTCCCATTCGAAGGAGGCATAGTAAGTCCCCCTACAAACCCCACAGAGATAATGGTAATGCTTCCTCACCTACACCAGTTTTTGATGTCCGTAGAAGTGTTAGCCCTCTTTCACCTAAACGTGCTTCAGTTTCTCGAAAAAACGTGTCTCCCTTTTCGAAACCCGAGAGTCGCAGGCATATTTCTCCATATAAACCTGCAAGAGAGGACCATGATGTCGTCAATAATGGGACAATGAGGTCGAATAGAAAACAAAACTACCGACAGGTCAACAAACATGTCGGTGCTGAAGAAAGAGGAGGTCATTCTAAAGTTAATGAAACGAATATGGTGAGCGAGAAATCGAACTATAGCCGTAGATCACTGTCTGCTCCACGACTGAGATCCAGAGAAAAGGACCAGCAGATTAGATATGGTCGTACAGAGCAAAATGGGGATAGGAGTAGGACACCCTCCCCATTGCCAAGGAATATGCCCCAGAAAGAGAGGGAAATTTCTCATAGAAATGTTCCTTCAGTTGGTGAACTCAACGAAATGGTTGCTAATGCAAAGATTTCTAGTGTTCCAGTCACTGGTGCTCTAAATTTCCAAAGCACTGATTCCATTTCACAAGGTGATATTTTCTTTTCTCGCGACTATGCAGATTTGACAATGACAATGCAGAAGATCGTCTTTCCAAACAATGGTGGCGTTGAAGGCAGATTTGGCCCAAAGCCTAAAAAATTTGCTGGAAGAGATTCCGCTCCTTACCAACTAAGCAAAACAAATGGCAATTTTGGTCACAGCTATAAGCGGAGTTCATCAAGTACTGGATTAACACGATCAACTATGACCTCCAGTTCTTCTGTAAGCAGGCAAAATAATGGTAAGATTAGCACCAGTAGTAATAAATTAAGTGGGAGTAATGGGAGGACAAGTGGAAGCTTTGGAAATTTTGTGGCCAACAGAAGGAAGAACCAGACAGAAGCATGGTTTTCTTGCATAAAAAGGGGATCTTGCAGGACTTCAAAATCCCCCAAAAAAAATAGAGAATTCGATGAAGAAGCTTTTATTGAGAAGGCAATTGTGGTTGAAAGCCTGAGACAGTTCTGGGCCGATAAGCATCAGCCTGCTTCACTTAATGGATTCACTTGCCACGAACAAGAAGCTCAAGTACTCAAGCAATTTGTAAGTGATGTCAGTTCATGATATTTAATTCATGCATTGCTTTTCTGATTGTTTTATTAGGACACTTGCAGATCAGTTTTTGTTCTCCAAATTATATCGACTCAGATATGCATTGTTCAACCATAACAGTTGTATATTATTAATTTTTTATTCATTTAATAAGCATTTATTTACATTTATTTGTAGTTTTTCTCTATGATTTCTCCTTCTGTGTGTGTTTAGGTATCCCATGAAATCTGTCCACACATTATGCTCAAAGGACCTCCCGGTTCTGGTAAAAAGGCCCTTACAATGGCTCTTCTACGTGAAATCTATGGAGACCCTGCTCGGAATGTATGTTTCTTTTCCATCACATGTAGTAATGTTGGAAGAAAAAAAACTCCTTGCGAATCACTTTTGAAGCCTAACCAGAATTTGACAATTTTTTTTGCAGATATCTCATGATTTAAGATACTTCCATATTCAGGTATAGTGGACTCTGACAGAGTTTTCACAATATGTATGTACCCCCAACAAAATACCAAGAAGATGAGATCATAAGAGTGTGTCCCTAAATTTACTGAACTTGCATTCTTTCTCTGTACTTTTTGATCTAGGGATATAAAAAATCATTGAGACTATATATTCATGAAAATAACAGAGTTTTGAAGATGTTTTACTAAGTACTATACCACTCTGTCATTGAGTTATGGTTTATTCAACTCAATGGGTGTTTCCCAACCATATAGGGTTAGCCCTATAATCCATTTTCGGCATTTTGATCTGACTGAACTTTATATTTAATTAAACCATTAGCTGTGAAAAGTTTTCCTTTCTAACATATGTGGACATCTTTTTGGGCTTTACACCTGCCCCTGCCCCTGCCCCTGCCCCTGAAGGGTCAAGATGTATGACACATGGTCAGAACTGTTTCTGTAACTTTTAGTTGCCTGTTAACTTTTCTGAATCATACTTCTAATACTTGATTGTAATGGTAGAATATCCGGCATCCTTTGGATATAGTCAATGCCAAAGTACACAAAGCAGATGCCTATGTCTAACAAACATGGTTTCTGGGTGTCCAAGTACATACCTCGATAGAAGTCAGTTGTGGCACTGAGTCCAACAAGAGCAAGAGACGTCTCATACAGACGAGAATAGTGAGTTGCAACCCAGTGTTGTAGCCTAACATACATGCTGTATCCAACATAGAAAAGAATTTGAACAGTCCTAATACTAAGTGACTTTTCTTTCTTGATCATACTCGTTTTGATCCTAGGAGATTTTTCTGATTAGGTTGTTTTATCAAGGGTTACTATGAAGAACTATACAATGACTTGCATTCTTTCTGAGACTCATTTCACATTTCTTGTTGATTTTGTCAATCTATCATCCATTTTCTGTATGCTGGTTTTCCAAATAAGTTCTTAAGATATTTTACCAGTGTTTGGTTTTTTGAACTAGTTAGGTGAAAGAAAAGTTAGCTTATTTTATTTTTTTGCTGGGAAAATATGTAAAACCGCTTATTGATATCTAGTAATGGTTTATCTCTCAACAAACCATTTTCTGTAATATAGGCCTTCTCTTTTTTTAAATTTTGGGTTTCTACTTTTCTTATACTTGGGATCAATGTTACCTAGCCTCGGGTATAGTTGTCGGGTGCTGGTACATGTCCAAGTGTCATATTCATCTAATTCTCATGTCCAAGGACACTTAGACACAGTTAGATTTAATATTTTTAGAATACTTCTTTTACATTTTATGGTAAAATGGTATTACAAGCAAAAATACAGCATTTCATGCATAAAATGGCAGTATACTTAGTTCTATGGTAAATTCAATTACTTATACATACTTATTGGATGCATGTCCAACTAGTCATATCTGAGTGTCGAGGGTTCGACATGGGTATTTCACAAATTTAGAAGAGTTCAGCCAGCATAGCTTGGGATAACAATGGAGTTGAAGATTGCTAAGGGAAAAATATACTATTGTCTTCCAGTATTGTCCGTGAATGAAAGAGCATATTGCAGGATGTTTTAAATTTATCCAAGGACAATATGTCAAACTTCTAATGAATTGCCCCTAGGTTATATGCCTAAACCCACTATAAGAGTTCCTTCATTTTACTAACAGGAAACAAGACCAATGCAAGTAGTCGTTCCTGTAACCTCCAGTGCTCACCATGTGGAGCTGAATGTATATTTGGAAACTAATGCTAGATATGCAATAATGGCTTTGGTCAAGCAAATGAGCAGCAACTATGCCATTGCCCCTGAAATCAGCAATGTAAATTCCAAAGCGGATTATAAAGGTCCTCCCATTAGCGCACACAGTTTCCTCTAAACAGTGTCACCCGGATCATACAAAGTTTACCTGATTTAGTTTTTCTTCTTACAGTAATGGTTCTTTATGAGGTTGACAAAGCTGCTGAGAACATTCAGCACTTGATAAAATGGATCATGGACTGTTACACAGATTCATGTAAACTCATACTCTGCTGCGAAGATGATGTGGACATTCCTGAACCAGTTAAAAACTGCTGCAAAGTTATTAAGGTCGATGCTCCTGTAACTCATGAAGTAAGTATACTCATTGACCTTGAGCAGTAGTTGTTTCTTGGTTGCATTTTATGAGACTCTCTTTACATCATAAAATGATGCTCTTTTTCTTTATGGTGTCATGGCTGATGGCCATAGATCTAGGAACCCATAAACGAAATAAGGACAGGCTCCTAGTTCTATATATGTTTCCTACAATATACACTTAGTATGTTCTGTCACATTATAATTCGAAATGATATTGCATTGACATTTCATAGCACCCCAGGAGAAATTGGACATTTTACAATTCAATGTTTCCCATGGAGTAAAAGATGGGAATTAAATTAATCCACAACCCTAGAGACAGACCTGCATTCAAAACACATATTTTAAACATGCGGATAATCTCTAGAAATACTATTCCCAGGTGAAAATTTGGTGATATGAATAGTCAATTGACTCTTTCAGATTTTAATCCCGTCTCTTATGGGTTCCAAACATGGTTGGGATCAGTATCTTGATTCTCCACATAAAAAATGTCATAGAATTGTCAACAAGGAACCCAAATACTACAAAATCCGCAAATATAGAGGAGTTCATTGGTTGTCAGGTTCATTCACTATGCGCAGGGTACGGAAGCAGTTAGATTTGCTTTTTCCTGAATTAACACAAATAGAGATATATAGTCTTCTAATTCTGAAATATAGTTGAAGCAACAGTTTGTTGTTGAAAGGAAAAGGCTTAACTTTGAGGAAGTTTGGTCCCTGTGTTGCATGTTTAAGTAAGATTTAATTAGCAGTCCATCTTTTTAAATGGAATTAAACATTAGATGACAAAATTGTATCACATATGACACACAAAATTACCATTAATAATGCTGCAATCTTTTAAGAAAAATAATAAAACCACAACTTTTCAGTATTATCCTTGTTGGGAAAATAAGCCACGAATGCGATAAAAAAAAAGTTGATCTTTTCCCACTTTGCTTTTGTAAATTATGCAGAAGCAGAATTTCAAAATGATAATTCATGTTACCTCAATGAGAGTGATTGAAACAATCTTTGAACAGCTTCGGTGGTCTTCAAACTTCACTTGTTTGTCCTTTAGGGATCCTCCAAGCCCTAGAGAAGTGGGTCTTATGATAGAGCATGACAGGAGGAGAGAGAGAATGGGAAAAACTATGATAAGGTTCTCAAGGAGAACAACACGTAATGCTCATTTAGATAGATGCCCAATCCTAACATTGCATATGAATTTTATTTCACAGACTATAAGGTGCTAATGATTTATATCTCATGTCCATAAGTCTCACCCTATGCATCTAAATCATATATTAATAATATGTTAGCGCAAAATATCACATGAAGTGGGTAATGCAGAATTTACCAAAAATATATGCATGAAAATAATAATAAATAAATCTGTTTTATTAGCTAAAAATGTCTAATAACCATTGGCTTTAAAGTGTATACAAAACCAACACTTACAAATTGTAAATAATGGTCAAGCGCCTTCAATGATGCCTGGTTACTCATGGTACTTGATTATGATGGAAAAACAAAAGTCAACCTCCTACTCTTGCTGTTAACATGGTATATATTGAGGGAGGTGAGCTCACTATTGCTGGTGGGGAATCTTCTGGAGCCAAAATCTCCTATTGTCCCTGAGTTTTCTTCTGATTATTCTCCGTGCAACTTCGCAGATCACGGAGGTTCTTATTCAGATAGCCAGAAAGGAAGACTTTGATCTCCCGATGAGTTTTGCTGCGAAGGTTGCTACCAAGTCAAAGCAGAATCTGAGGAAAGCAATTATGGCTCTTGAGGCATGCAAAGCACACAAGTAGGATCTTGAACAAGAGATCTGCTGCCTTTGTATATTTAATGGTTGATATTCTTCCACTTACATGGTATAATGGCCATACAGCTATCCTTTTGTTGAAGACCAACCAATTCCAATAGGATGGGAAGAGGTCCTAGAGGAACTTGCTGCAGAAATTCTAGCTGATCCATCACATAAGAGGTAAACCTCTAGTGTGAATTTTTTTCATTTTTCTGTAACTGGTGAACTTTGCACCATATGAATCCAACTACTGCTTATTCACCCCAGAAAGTTTTGAGGAAACAAAAAATTACTTGTAGAAAATGTTGACATTGAAGCAGTGATCTTTCAACATGCATTTGGTTCTCTTAACAAACTTGAGACTTTTTTGCTTTCACCAGTAAATGACATAGTTCCTTTATTGTCAGTTCACTTGTGTGACAGAACAATCTTTTCAATAGAAATATTTCTGGCCTCTTACCACAACTTTGGTATTCCTATTACAAGTGAGTCCTTTCATGTATAAGTACTTGCGCCATGCAGTAGCAGCTGGAGGAAAGTAATCCATAAGTTCACTTGTGTGAACAAAATAATCTATTCAATAGAAGAATTGCTCTTCTCTCGCCACATGCAAATTTTAGTATTCCTGCTGGAGGAAAGTAACCCATATGAAGGAGTTTGGGCTTGTTAGGCAGGATTTCTAGGACTTTTTGTAAACCATACATTTGGGCCATGAGAAATTCACTTACGTTCCGTTTGGAACCCAGATTTTCGGTAAGAAAAGGAAAAGGTAAAGGAAAAGAGAACAAAATAAAATAGTATTTTTGTTCTATTTTTCCTCACATTTTCCTTTTCATTTACTTTTCCAACCGAAAAATCGGATTCCAAACGAAGAGTTAGGGAAAAAGGGAAAAGGGGAAAAAGGCAAAGAAAAATAATTATATTTGTTATGAATTGACATTCTTGAAATGCTTGTCATGAAAATCAGGACTAACAGCACTCATTTATGTTTCTGTCAGAATATTTTCTATACGAGGAAAGTTTCAAAAACTTCTCGTGGATTTTGTTCACCCCAAACTGATTCTGCAGGTAATGTGCATGACACTTGGATTAAAATGATCCATTTGGGGTCTGTTTGGTCATCCAGTTGAAGTTGAATGGCGTCATAGCTCTACGGATGTCAAAGTGAAAATTTATCACCTAAAATGGAGCCATTAAGAAAATAGTAGCCGTCACTGTGTTTAATTTGTCGTATTTATGTGTCATTAAAATGACAGAGTTCAGAACAGTAATCACGAGATGGCTACCATTTTGTTGAATGACTTCAGTCAAGATGATAAATCTCCTCACTACATGCCATTTAAAATGTCAATGGGCTATTCAGATTTGGGTTTAATTAATTGGCAAATTATTTTTTCTTTTTGTCAAAATAATTGTCTTCCCAACATGCAGAAGCTCGTTGAACAGTTTCTTAAGGGAGTTGAGGCTAGTTTGAAAAGAGAACTTTACTATTGGCATGCTTATTATGTAAGTTCTTGCCTTCTCTATATTATTTATGTTGTCTTGAAGACAAGGAGAGATAACTCAAGGTCCATCTACAGGAAAAGAGACTCCCACCGGGAACAAGCGCGTTGCTAAAATTAGAAGGTAATACAACTGTACAAGGAACGCGTCAAGCATTATCACTTATGAATACACATGCACAATCACACAACATTTGAAGATGAATATACAGTTCATGGATGGTTTACTAAAACAGTTATGGACATTGTTTAGGCGTACGCACTGATATAGAGAAGAGACCTGACTAAACCACCTAGACTTATCGTGATTATGGGTCACTAGAGCTGAATCCTTTGAAAATCTTGCCCTTCTTGCATAATTGTTGATGCTGAGCTTTGTTCTATAGTTGGATGAAGTTCACGTAAACACGAAAAATGTCATGGGATGGGATAGAGCAGTTTCAGGTAGTTTTAAATTTAGAGAGTTTCTGATTCATCTAGTGTTTTTTTCCCTTTTTGGAAAATTTGGTACTAGCAAGAAAGATATGTCGGTATATTAACAGAGTGGATTCAGAGGTCTTGTTATATCTGAATTGATTAGCAGATGAACCTCACTTGGTACCGTTTCCAACTAGAGGAGTAAGAACCTTTTGCATACATTAAAGCTAGCTAGTCTGCAAAAGCTTTTCTTCTTTTCTTTTTTTCCCTCTTATGATGTGAGCTCCTCAAATTAGTTTATACCGAAAAGGTGTTGGCTTCGTACACTCATGCACTTGATGGCTTTGAATTGTTCATTGACTTTCTTGCATTGGTGCAGAATTTGTTACCAAGTTCATGAGCATACATAGGAAGAATTCCAGCAATCAACAGCACTATTCACAGTTTGCACAGGGCTAGTGGAAGATATATCTGGTTGCACACTACATATCTGTAAGAGTGTTGTTGATAAAATGTTGTAATGGCATTTACTAGATATTTAAAGAACTCAAAATGGAATAATATGCTATCCCCCCCTCTCTCTCTCTCTGCATGTGTGCAAGCATTGCACATTGTTATTTACTGATCACCATGTTGACATATAATGGCTGTTGTCTAGCCCTTGTATAACACAGTAAGCATGTGGGGAAGAATCATGAAATAGGTCCCATAAGAATGCTGTATCGTTTTACAGCTAATCTATTAGCAACATCAAGGCAAAAGGAAAGAAGAAGGAAACAGAAAAGAAACAGCTTATATAGTGAGTGAGAATTTTATGGTTTTGAACGAGGATGTCGTCGTCCTTGGTCTTTCTGAGGTCCTCTTTGTGAAAATAAGCATCATCTCTCCCATACAATTCTCCCATCAAAGGTTTGCGAGTTGCAAAATACATTATATGGTCCAAAGCAATAGTTCCCAGCCGGTCAGATTCGAAACATGTTTATATAGAAATTTCTACTCTATGAATCCCCATCTATTCAAAACCCATATTGGGATCCAATGCTGCGTTACTCGTGTTTAGAACTTCACACACAGTCAAAAAAACAAAACCACCATCAGCCACGCACAAGATGGAAGTAAAAAGACAGAAACTGAAGACAAAAAAGACAAAAGGCAAGAAACAAAGACTCCGCTCTAGGCATTAGTGGAACTTTGAACCTCAAAGATGCAAGCAACATCTTAACAAGTTGACACAGCTATTCAACATTTAACCCAGTTTAACATCGCAATGAAAATTGTGTTGCAAAAAACCAGAAACCCTTTGAATACCGGTAACTGAACATTACTGTGCAGGCTTAGAACAATAATTTGCTAGTCCACATCTAATTCTTTTCCATTATAGTAAAGGAAGAATGCGTTCAAGAAAAGGGTATCTTCTTTTTTTGGTGCTTCGGAAGTTAGAGAAAAGGGTATCAACTTCAACCCTAGTTCTGCTGTGATATCTGGTGACCGGCAAGCCATAGGTTTCCATCACCACAGCTAGGGGGACAAAAAATTATAAGACAAACCAATAGCAGCAGATGTAGGCTATGCAAAGTTTTTTGATCTGGTATATAGAATCCTCCTACTACATCTATTCTGCCAAAGGATGGTGATTCTGCTAACATTACGAGAAACCTGGGACACGAGTAACTTCCAGTCATAGAGATTCTGCAATCCCACTACAATCTGACATATATGTTGCATCTATTGAGCAAAATCTAAAAGCATAATAAAATTTTGAGTGTTTCTTTTTTCTTCAGGACTGCTTAGGATGTGGATGTTGAGCTTCAGTCTCTAGGTGAACTACTGCTGCTTCCAGAAAACTTCTTGCTGGCATAATTCTGTCACAGGCGAAGGAAGAAGATATCTTTGTTAAAACAAATTGAAAGCAATTATACAAAACAGACCAACCACAAGCCCAAACCACAGACATCACAAAAAATAGCAGTGGTAGCCACAGATGATAATAAATAAAGTCGATTGATAATCACTCACCCGCTTTCCAATATCAAATGGAACATATTTGTATTTAATCATGTGCAGAATTTGCCGCTTCATTGTGAGGAAAAACAGAACAATCCAGTAACATAACAGTATGGGCCAGAAAACGGGTACGTCCAGCACAGAGATGAAGGTCAATACAAATGCCACAACAAAAGCCTTAGTGATGGAATACCTGAAAAAGTGCAACATGAACATGTATTTGTTTCAGCAAATCAGAATGCTTCACACTGTCAAATGAGTTTCCAATATACAAATAAATATTTGTCAAACTAAGGATGATATCAAGCAACAGGTATTTCTCCCAATCATTCTCAATGGAAGTTATAGAAGGCAAACAGAGCTTAACTGGCAGGGACATTCAGGTGATTCAAAAGCTGCCCATCAAATTGAACTGATCCCAAATGCTATCATTACAATTTGGTGGAGTCAATGCATCCGTAAGACTCCATAAATCAGATGGATAAGCCACATGGAACATGTGATCTCCCATGCTAGTAAAATAAACATTCTATAGTAGAAGCTAAAAAGCTAAACCTACACTGGCCAGAGCAGAAGGTATAATACTATCATGAATCTGTCCATTTCCCCAACCAGGACAGAAAGAAATCCTTGACATGCACCATGTCCTATGCTTTTAAATTTCCCCAAAAACAGCTGGTTCTCGCCATCAGCCACCTGGCTGTACTGTGGATAACAATGACTACCTTAAACAAACAGCAGATACAAGAAAGCGAGAAGTTCCAAATGATGACACAGCATGACAGCTTCTGACATGTCATTGTTATGCACACTTAATATAAACTGGTGAAAAACAATTGCTATCTTCATTAACAAGACAAAAAGAAAAAAGAAAAATTGATAACCGAGTTGTGTTATCAATTAGCATACACTGTAATGATCAGACTATTTTTAAAATGAACTATATGAGCCTACAAAGCACAGGAAGTGTAATTGTCTCACATACAATGGATCAAATTTTTTTCCCCAAGTAACAATTAGTTCAATGCTACGAAGTAGTACACTCAGATCATTCATTAACTTTCTTTTTTCCATTCCTTTTACCTAAGTCCTGTTTTCTTTATTTCTTTTTCTTAGTAACTTCTGCATGGGTTGAATAAACACCTCCTTAATTAAGCACAGGACCCAATGGCTTCCCACAACCTAACCAGGTTAACAACCAAATATGCCATCCCGGCAGATGTCCTTAGCACCATGATATGACAGCAATGGCAACTTACAGATAATTGATCCAAACCACATTTAAGGGAGTGAATCCTGCACATCCAGTCAGGGTCAGGTGTCTCGAAAATCAGGTTACTCCAAAGCAAGAAATACCCATTTTACTTAAAAAGCACCTAAACAAACCCAACAGAAAAATGATCTTTTATCAGTTCATCTTGTTGGAAATATCTAGGAACCTGTAGCAACTAGTACAGATGTGCTTCTAATCAAACTAGTGTCCAAGTGTTTGCTTTTTAACTTCTTCTTAAGTAAAATTAAAGTCTACTCTTATTGTATTACAATCATGATTTTTAGCCTCTCACCTAGGAGTTTCTATCAAGCATGTGCCCTTTGAAAACCTGCCAAACAAGATGAATTGAAAAAACAGTATAATGAACCCCATTTACAAGATCAAGTGTACCAAGATACCAGCTTTAATATTTGAATTCATAATCAAATTTGCATCACGCAACTGCCCAAAGAATTCAGTTAAAAAAACCCCCCTAAAATTATCAACTAAAATTGATCTTTCATACACAGATTCCAAGTAGTGGGTTATGGATCTGCTACAGAGTTCATCCCGATTCATTTATACCAATTTGTATATACACAAAAGCATACATGCATTCATCTAAATGTACGCAAGAGTGTACACACATGCATGCCTATATATAAACATCAACATCTATATGTGTGTTCAAGTGCATATACACCCACATACGCTTCCATGTAAAGCATTGTTACAGCATCACCACCATTTTCATGCTCCCTATTCACCAAATCTTTTATTTTGCCACAATGGCAAAACGCTGAGCCAAAAACTTCAAGACAACATAGATTTAGCATATGAATGATTCGGTCACAAGAGAAGACAAATAAGAGTCCCTGACAAGCACAAATAGTTAGCGTGGCAACTAGCGATCCTGGCTACAGTAATTCATCATTCACCAAGTCATATTATTGCGCCATTATTATGGCGGCCTTTGAACTTTCCTCAATAATGATACCATATTGTTCAACTATGGGATTAGCACCAGTACGCTCCTTGTACAACCCCCCACCCCACAAAAAAACACTGGGACTAATAGGCCCCAGCAGGGTTTCTTTGCTGCAGGCTAGAAAGCTATTGTTTTATCATAGGTATGCACCATATGCAAAGTAAAAGTCCTGATCAATCACAATGGAGTGGGATGGGATCAGAACCAGGCTCAATCCACTTAATGAAAGCCCGGTTATTTATTGTATATATCAAATTGCAGAAAAACTTAACATGAAAGCCACTGTAATAGCATGAGGACTAAATCCATTAATAACAAAATGGGGGTAATGAATACTTTCAACTCAAGTTTTTGTTCCATCACGTTGGGGAGGCGATTTTGATAAGGTTACTCATCCAATACCTTCATTTAAAAAAAATCGCTGGCATCATATGTTACCGAAGTTAAGTGGATTAAACATAACTGAATGAGAAAGGAAGGGAGAGAGGATAAAGGAAACACCACATGCATCAAGAATGTTGGATCTTTCATGTTGTAGAAAAAGAATTGACACCAAATTTAGCAAAACACTCAGCTTGAGGTAGAACACGATTCCTCCAGCATGATAGACTCTACAGCAATTTAAAAGTTGTTGTCCTGTATTCCTACTTGGGTTTTTGGACTATAAAACACCCTAATGCTCAAAAGGGAACAGATGCAATGTCACTTGAGAATGCTTCAACCACATTTTTAGTCAAGGCACACAAGGCGTGACCGGAGGAAATCCCTTGCTCCCCAACAAATTTCTTTAAACTCCTACAGAAACCAATGACCACCTTTTCGAGTATGAGAGGAGACATAAACAAAAGGTAGTTTACTAAAAAATCCCAGGAAAACATAGTCTACGCAAAATATTTTACAGGAAACCCTTTCCAAAACAGGCCAATGGTGAATATCTAACACTTGGTTTCAAGTAGGCCTACTAGGCTACTAGAGACTCTAATAATATTTCCAAACAGGATAGTCAAAATGCTACCCTATTGAGAACATATGGAAGAAACGAAGCTACTAACATGGCAAAACATGCAGAGGCCACTTGAAGGTAACAGAAATAACTGTCCGGAGGAATGTTTAGCCCATCAAGAACCCAGAAAAGCAAGATTTAGAACAATATGTGCATTCATAACAATTGAAGTAAAGGGGAAAAATCATATTACCAAAACCTAAACTCAGGTAGGCGGCGAATGAAAGGCTTGAATTCATCAGAGTCTTTAGTAGGCAAAGAAGCCCCATCCATAGCTTCAACTTCAGGGTCGATCTTGGGGGACAGAAACCCAATCAAGAGGTTCAACACGTATATCCCAAGGCCGTAGGACACAACATAGAAACCTCGAACATAGTACACCCTCAATACGTAAATCAAAGCCACCACCAATGTCCCCATCCACCTTTGGGGCGTATGAGGAGTAGAACGATCCAGATAGTACTGAAAAGCCATGGAAAAATCATTTCTCCATTTTGCCAATGGCGCTACCGCCGGACCATCGCCTCCTGTTCCTTCCATATTAGTCTCTCTAGTAAGTGCCATGAGAGAGAGAGAGAGAGAGTATTAGTAATAAAGAGTATCAAACTGGTGAAAACTAGGGCACGCGACAACTACAGTACAAAAGAAGAGACGTTTGGTGAAAAATTGTACCCTTTCTCCGCACACTGACCACCGTAACGACTGAAATGCAGGTCTTCAATGGAGTAAAATCGTATAACGAACCCTAAAACTAGGTTTTTGAATCAAGAATCAAAATAATAAACTGGGAAGAGAACGGTTCGAAAGGTGAAAAGTGAAGTGCTAGTGTCTGTACCAGCTGCTGATCTTTGGAGACGTCGGCGTTAGGGTTTCAACGACGGCGTAGCGGAATAGTAAGATGGTGAATGCAGAACTCCGGTCGTGTTAGGCCTTTTGTTCTTTCTCGGTGATTCGAAGAAAGCAAACCCCGCGTGGGCGGTTTTGTTTTTCATTTTTGTTTATCCAATACGGTAATGGGGCCCGTTTACTACACCGCGTGGGCCATGCTTTCTGCCATTGATCTTGGGTGGGACGGTGCTTCATCTAGCCAAACTAGGGACGTAAATTCGGCTCGAGTCACACGCCCGGTCCGAGTTCGTTGGGTCAAAGTTTAGTTCAAGTCCAAGCATTGTATGGGTGGATTTGGACTCCTTTTTGAAAGTCCAAGCTGGACTCGTGAGCCAAGCCCGAGCCCAAATTCGTCTATGAGCTCGAGAACCCCTTCAATGGTTCTTTTTTTTTCAAATTTAATTTAATTTTTTTTTAAACTTCTCTACCCATACCTGTGATTCCTCTTTTCAAATTCGTTTTTTTAAAATATATTCATTAATTTTATAAATGTAATTATATAAATAATTTACCTTAGTAATTCTTATTAATTATATAATAATAAATGTAAGTGTAAAATTTTAAATAAGTTCAAAGAAATTAAATATATATAAGTTTATAAATAAATTTTTAATTCATATAACCACAGTGTATAATTGATTATAACTAAATTTATTAGTTTTAAAAACATAACGCTACAAAAAAAACTGGGTCAAAGAGGCTTGACTCAAAGGCTCACCCAAAAAATCTATCAAAACTTGAGGCTCAAGCTCACGGCCTGGCCCAAAGCCTGAGCCCAAGCTTGTTCTTAGGGTTGTGGGCTGGGCTTAAGTCTTTCCTTTCACATTTTGACCCAACCCGACCCATCCCAAAAAATGACGGCAGTCCGCAAAGTCCGATTTGAGCCTAGTAGGCCATGGCCCAAGTCGAGCCAGGGCAACCCACTTGACATTCCTAGGGTTTTGTAGTTTTGTGACTTGTCCCGCTAAGCAGAGGTTACCGATGGCTAATATACGTGGGAGGCTCCAATCGAATTTATGCGGACTCAACTTTACCTATTATCACATGTCACAAATAATAAAAAAAATTAATTTTAATTTCTATTTTTATTTTTAAAGTTTTTTTTTTCAGTTGCTAGGTTGACTATTTTCTTAAGCTTATATAGGGCCAAGGGGTGTACAAAAGAATCAAAAACCGAACCAATCCGACCTCTTTGAGTTGATTTGGTTTGGATCTGTTAGGGGTTCGGTTTGGTTTTGGGTGTAAAAATTGACAAATCAATAAATTGGGTTTGGTTCTCGGTTTCGTATTGTATGGACTCGAACCAAATTGAGAGCCGAGATCGAGACCCGATCTTTATATATCATAAAAGTTTATATATGTTGTATATATGCCATTAGATGATTGTTATTTGTGCTTAACTATTTATTGATTTGTGTTTGTATGTCATTTTTTATTTTTTTTAAAAATAAAGGATGCAAAATCAATCCTATTATTTTATTTATTTTTGAATAAATAAGACAAACAATATACATAAAAGTAGATCTGATCCAAGCCAACCCGATTTAGACCCGAATTAATCCGAGGTATGGAATTGAACCAAATCAACCCGAACTGAGTTGGGTTGGTTCGATTCGGTTCTATTGAATGATCGGTTCTATTTTGGATTAAAAAATCTAGAACCAATCAAGTTCGGGTCGGTTTTGGGTTTAGCACGAACCTAATTCATGCACACCCCTAGTGCTAGCATCCACATAAATCATGTAAATTTCATACATTAATTTTAATGAAGCTTGAAGCATATATAGGACTATTGTCTACATAAATTATATAAACTTCATACATTACATGAATAATGACTTGCCACAAGAAGGCATGCGGAGTAAGGTTGTAAACAAGCCGAGTCAAATAGTGAGTCGTTCAAACTTGGTTTAATAACCTTAATGAGTTTCAAAATGTGTTTAAACTTAGTTTGTTTAATTTTTAAGCTGAGCTCGAGTAGTTTGATTATTTTTTTTGAAGTATACATAAACTTATTGAGTTGAGCTAAAAAAATTTTTTGAACTTTAAAATGTGTTTTAAGTTTGGTTTATTTATATAATGAGTGAATCGAGCTTTTAATGAGTTGAGCTCGAGCAGCTTGGTTCGTTTTTCATTCCTAAATTGAGAAGATATTGAACTTAATAAACCATCACTGGGCCACCACTATGATTACCTATTGTCTCCTTTATTTTTCAATTCATATGACTTCTTTGAGCAATGTTGCAACTTGTAAGAGCTCTGGGGCTTTGTTTCTGTTTTTAACTAGTGGCTTTAACTATAACCTCAATGAATCGGTTTGGACTATTCTGCAGGACTCATCCGATCCAGTAAGCAAAAGTCCGGCCCAACCCAACCAATATGACACAGATGACTACTGGATGCCCATTGTAATAAACAAAATCCGATCCAAGAATGCATTGTGCTTACTGCTTATAATCCTATTTTAGCTAAGTATTCTTATGGTTGTTCCATACAATACAAAACACGGGTGTAATTTGCTGGAGGGTCCATCTTTTTGTTCACCATAGGAGGACTCACTGGAATAGTTCGGGCAAATTTCTGGGGCTAGATATTACTCGACGTGATACTCCCCAGCCCCCCTTCGTCGCTTCCAGCGAAGCTATGAGTCAATGACAAGTGAATGAACTTGTTTGAAAGGGTCGTGTGGATGAGATAATAGATCTGTTCCATATTAGCCCGACTTCCAACTATATTTATTATTTTATATTTATTTTTAATAACTAATTTTGAAATTGCCTCCAAATACAAGAAATTATTCCAAAATTATTTCGGTAGCCGTCACCGGTCACACCACGTCACCCTGGTATACAAGAAATTATTTTATATTTATTCTCATAATAAAAATTTTAAAACTTAAAATCATCTCATTCAGATATGTTAATGCCTATAAAACTTATGGCATCAATGAGTACATCTTTACACGAAGTAATTTCTCTCCAAATACAGAGATGTAAAATCAGATTCAATTGTATAAGCCTCTTGTTTGACTATTTTTTTTAACTAGGTTTTTATCTAAAAATTTCTATTTTTTAAATACTTTTCTTATAGGTTATTAATGTATGCTTTTTAGTATAAAAAAATCAAAACTCAAAATTTTATTTGTTTCTTTGCTTTTTATTTGTTTTATTTATTTTTTCTATTATTTTAACAACGTACTTATTGATGCCATAAGTTTTATAAGCATCAACATATCTAAATGAGACGATTTTAAGTTTTAAAAATTTTATTACAAGAATAAATATAAAATAATTTCTTGTATTTCTTGTATACCAGGGTGACGTGGTGTGACTGATGATGGCCACCAGAATAATTTCTTGTATTTGGATGCAATTTCAAAATTAGTTATTAAAAAATAAATATAGTTGGAAGTCAGCCACAGAGATGCTTGGACACTAGAATCTGTTCACAAGGTGGCCCAACTGGGATTTAGATGTCTTTCTTTCCATGGGGAGAAAAGACCCTCCATGGTGGAAGTGGCCGATGAGTTAGAGCAGATAAGGCTCAGTGGGTGGGCACCAGCGGAGGACTTCATATCAATGGCATCATCTTGTTCATCACCCTGTAATGGAAGCGAGAAGTCACAAGCTCAGACCCTAGTTGCCAAAACAAGAAACGGAAGCGGAAGCGTGAAAGGTGGTTTAATAAAAATTATGGAAAAACAAAAATGTTAGTTAATATAAGATTAAATATAATATTTATAAGAAAATTTATTAAGAACCTTAAAAAAATATAAAGTATTAAAATATTTTTATGATTGATGTAAATTACTAATACTGTGCAATACATATACAAAGAAAGTAAACTTATGATTTGAGTAATTTCAGCTTACAACCAAACATGATTTGCATATTTTCCGCTCCTCTCGTGTGTTTTTTTTTTCTTGCTTTTTCTTTTCTCTTTCCTCTTCCCTCAATGAATGAACCAAACAAAGCATAAAGGATGTTTTTGTATATAATATATTATAGGCTAGGGATGAGAAATACTTCCATCAGTCGGCGACTGATGGACAGCGGTGCCTGATGGTAGACTGTTTATAAGGATTTCTTAGTTTCTACTATTGGAAAATATTGTGTGTAGCACAACTTTGAGCCTAAATAAAAGTGGGACCTATGCATTCTTCGAAGTAGGTCTAAGATGTTTTACATTCTCCCCCATAAGGAGATGAAGATCAAACATTTATTTGCTTAAATCCAAGAAGATTTGAATTAGATAATGACTCTCAAAGTAGCCAACATGATCCTAGTTACTTGGATGTAGGTGGTTTGTCCTACATTAATTTCTTAGGAAAGAAATAATGCGCATATAAAGCCTTCCCTTGAAGTTGGGTTTGGGCCCCAAGGGACACTCCAATTTTATGAATGGAAGAGAACCTACCCAACCCATAGGTCGACCCACAAAACATATGCGCGCATTGCCCACTCAGGTTAGGCTAGGCTCGGGCGCTGGTGCATTCGACCAAACCGGGTTTGACCTCGATTCGATTCTTTTTGTGCCAAATTTTGAATTTAATTATTTAAATTCAAATGGATATGTCCGTTCAGCGTAAGGGCTCGTTTGGTTGGTGTCCCTCTGCGAATATGCGCTTATCTGCCTATATAAATCGGAGATCCTTCTCCAAATTTTTTTAATCTATTCAAACATAAATGAAGTTTGTCTGAAATCCTGCCTGTACTACCGCAACAAAGTTCATCCGAGACCTTGTTGATCTACCGCGACGAAGTTCTGCCGTATTCTCCAGTAGTTGAAGTTCTGTCCAACTGTTGTCGGTTTTAAGTTTCTGTCGGTATGTTCAACATCTGCTCCCCCACGTGCCTACATGCGCCCACACGCTCCCCATTCAGACACACCGTTGTTGCACCTGCCGATGTCAACTCTAGTGATGTCATCTGCTGACTTCAGTCCCCGACCACTAGCTCAGTCGCTGACTCCAGCCTCATGACGTTATCTGCTGACGTCAGGTCCCAGCCTCTAGCCCCCGCTGCCAGTCCACCAGAACAAGTTTATATCGGTTTTTTTGGCTCTTTTGGCTGGTTCAGTCCTTTTTTAGCCATTTTTTGTTCGGTTTAGACCAGTTCTTAACTAATTTGGGCTTTCTAAGTTCAATTTTGTAGTCTATTTTGCCTAATTCTACTTTGGTGCTATTGTTTATCTTGTATTGCAAGCTTTTCTACCACTATTCTCTATTGTTTGAGTTTCTGTTCTCACACGTCTTTACACTATGGAGCGTTCTGAGGTCTCCAGACCTATTATTATCACTTTTAAGGGTTCTAACTATATTCCTTGGTCTCATGTTATGTCTAGTTTTTTCAAGAGGAGGAAACTTTGGCGCTATGTCACTGGCAATATTGAGACACCTATTAAAGGTGTAACTAAAACGGTCACGGAATTCACTGAACGACTTGAGAAATGGAAAAATGAAAATCATCAAATCATCACCTGTCACTTTTATGGGCTCAAGTACTTCTTCAAGGGATACTAAAACTCACTATTAAAGCAAGTGGATAGTATCCTCGGCAAAATGTGAAAATTGTAAGAAGCACCAAAATAATATACATATGTATATATACACCTATACATAAAATAATATGGTTTCATGATTCATGAACTATTTCTTTATTCTTCATTCGTAGATGTTGATATTAATGAATGGAATCACCCATTATCAATAGATCTCGTAAGAAATGAGAGAGAATATATATCATTTGCACAAAGAGATATTGATGGTGAGAAGTGAGAACTTATATGTATACACATTGAGATCAAGAAAGAACATTGTTGCAAGTTAATTTAAACCTCCCTGACGGCAAAGAAATTTTAGCCACACTTATTTCATAAGCCCTTTCTCTGGAGATACAAAGTTGACCAATCTACACGCCCATTCTAGTATAAGAAATTAGGACAAATTTTCGGTATGACAGTTACACCATGTGACAGCCGTTCTGATTTCGACCTTACTAGGAGGATGGCTCAATTAATTTGTAAATTATGCATCACAATGGCCATGTTACATGAAAATCACGCGTCCACGGTGGTAGTCGATTTTTTATTTATTTTTTATACACAACTTATGATATATATATATATATATATATATAATGATTCAGGCCAATAAATCAAATTACTCAAATTTGAGGTTGGTTGATTGAGCCAATTGATTACAATGTAGAAAAGCAGAAATTAATGTTGTATTATTAATCTACTTAAAAAGACCTATTAGATAGGAAAAATATATTCTTCTAGAAACTTTGTATAAAAAATCTCACCGCAATGATGTGGCAATGAAACTTCTGTAACTAAGAGCCATATGGGGAGTTTAGTTTTAAACTGAAAGATTATCATTCATCTATATCATTACGCATATAAATTAAATACGATTTTTTTTTTTGTTGTATGGCATTTGCTGTATTTGTCAATACAACATTGAGCAATCTCTTGTTACTTACTACATGTGATCTTGAACAATAGTTTTTTTTTTTTTTTTTTAACACAAAGGTATATACATTATACAATTGGTCTAGTGCTCCCTTTTCTCCTTCCATTTTCTGTATGAACTAACTTGGATACTGGGGGGAGAATCAGTTGGTCATGAATGACTGCATTCATATCACCAATCGTTTTGCAAGCAAATGTGTACTCATCACTGCTCATGCAAAAATAGTGAAATATCTTGCTTGTCTTCCAAAATAGATCTTTGCATGCTTTTGGAACCAAGCTCCCTTCTGTTTGAAGCACCATTCTTAGCAGTTCTCTCCGACTGCTTTCAATCATTCTCCTGAATCATCTTTGTCACAACATCTTGTTCACTAACAGTACCACAACCTTGAATCATATATAATGACAAGCTGTTCAATTTTCCTTTTGTGCTTTCTCTCTGCAAAATAGAAACACCATTTGAGCTTAACACTGAAGTCTTAGAGAGCCTAAAAGAAAAAAAAACAAAATTTAAAAAAAAATTCTGCCTTGACGGTTTGAAGATCATTGAGAAGTCGCCCAATTGTGGTTATTTGCTTGTATAGATTATTGTATTCTGCACTTCTTACAGCTTCATATGACAATTCTGATTCGAGAAAATAAAGAGTTATTAGAAGAATAGGTCCTAAGGTAATTGTCTCACACCCATTGGACATATATTCATCCAAGGTTGGCACTGTCTTGTTTCTCCCCCACTGGAACTCTCTCATCATGCAATTGAGCAAATTAAGCCACTGCGCATGAAGATCAGCTTTGTGTTACGATCCCTTGAAGATCTTGACTTCAAGAAGGATTAGAAAGCTATTGTTTAAACCTCTTACTATTTTGATTATGTCTTATTTGACGCTTTGTCCTTGCTGTATTGATGCCTCGGCTGCAAGCTCATTTGTTGTGTTAAAAATGGCAGAAAATATGATTTCAACTTGTTCCGAGCAGTAACTAGTGGCTGAATGTCCATCCCACCTATTGTATATGGCAACTTCGTGTAATATCTTATGAAGAAGACAAAAATGTAAATATTATAATGCAAGGAAACTTACCCTTCAACTAATTCAGTAAGGTTAAGTAGTTATTCTCTGGAACCTGATTCCACTTTAAAAGTGTAATCTTTGTCCCCTAATTAAATGTTTGTTAGCCTCTATATGGGTATTAGAATAGGTTTTTAGCAATAAATTGATTTAAAGTAATTTTTTATGTGGATTGTAGGTTTTTGGTGATAAAATGGTGAAAATGGCTTAAAGAGAAAAAGTCCATCCGGACGGACCGTTCGGACGGTGCGTTCGGACGGATAAATAACCGTTCGGACGGTCTGTTTAGACAGGAAAATTAGTGTTCGGACGCTACAATGGAGATCGGAGTTCTAGAGTCGATTTTTTCCATTTAAAGCCATTCCAGAGTCGTCTTTTCCCGTTCTAAGCCATTTTAGAGTCGTTTTTTCCCGTTCGAAGAAATATAGAGCCGAGATTCTACGTCTGAAGACCATTCGAATGGTTATGCCATCGTCCGGACGGTGCATCCAGATGCTATTCAGACGGTCTTAGGACACACTTCGGACGGTGAGCATAGATTTGCCCTACAACCCAGCAGTCGAAGAAAAAGTGGGGCTATGTTTTGTTTTAGGGTTTCTGCCGTGGGTAGAGAGGGAGAATAGGGGAAAAACTTGTATTTTGCTTAGATTTACTTTACATTGTTGTATTTAGGGCTTTGGGAAGTATTTAGTTAGATTTCTAGTGTTGTTTATGTGTAATCTTTCACATTTTCTATAGTTCAATATATATACACTTTTGGTTTCAAGTCAAGAATGTTGTCTCTATATCTTGGGAAGTTTTCAACCATGAAATCTTCAAGCTAAGCTCATTGTTTGGGGACAAATGTGAAGATCCACCAAGGAAGGCATAGGAAATGAAAGGAGAGTCATCAATCTTGTTGAATATCTATTTTGCATCTTTATCTCTAATTACATTGGAATTAATTGTTATAGAAATCTTAGATCTATAATCATAGTTAGTAACATGTGATTTATTTCTAAAGAACCCATAAATGATGATAAAACTTAATTCCAAAATAATTAGATATTTCTAAATTTTCAAAGCTAAACTTTCCAAATCAAGGGCCTTTGGACGGTTCTTGATTTGAGTTAACCCAAACTCCCCATTTCAAATTCCGTGCTAGAATTGGTAGATTGAAACATTTGAACCCAAACCCCCTTTTTAATCAAGTTAAATCCTTACTTGTTTTCATTTGGAATTTCAGTTAAATCAAAAGTTAATTTAGCTATAATTGTGGTTGTTGTAGTAGAATTTTCACAATTGTCAAATTGCTTTAGCTAGAATCAAGTCGTTGGGTTTAATTTCAATTCACTTGTTTGCCTAGTTATTAGCAAAACGACTCTTCAAACACCAAAAGATTTTTTATCAAATTTTAGTTACCATAGTCATCGATTCCACTCTTGGTTTGCGATTTCAATTTGCATAGGTTTCTAAACTTTACTCGTTTCTATTGCTAGATTGGCACAAGTCTCATGGAAGAACACGATAGTGGGAATACCCCCACTTAAACTACAAGCACCTCCATCGCGGTGAGTGTAGCGGGAGCAAGTCAGAACCACCAAAATCAAAGAAATCATCCAGAGCAGTTGTGAGGGTAGAATTTTTGGTCCATGAGATGCAAGCATCAGATGATTCAGGGGAGAAAAGGACAACAACAAGGGAGAAATAGGTAGAGGATAGCCTCTGCCTGAAAAACTTCAGACAATCCGGTCTGGTATCTTTGAGCCATCTACAAATATTTAAGTATAAGTATGACATATAGGAAGTGTATTTGTGTTGGCTTCCTACAAATAAGGGTCTACTTAGACTGTTACCTCTCTAGATGTTTGAGTTCTTCCTGGTGTATGCCTGGCAAATGTTAAAATTTTGCAGCAAAAAATCAATAAGGTCTCCGTTATTAAAGTTTGAGCACCTGTAATCAACTTGCTTGTGAGAGAGGTGAAGTTATTGGTGTTAGTATTTTTTCCAGCGGATCTTTGCAACCTCGTTGTTGGGATCGTTAGATCCACCGATATGAGGAAGCTTGGAAGCACTTACACAAAAATACACACACACCAAAGAGATACAAGATTTGTTCACTCAACTAATTTAGAGCTATGTCCACACAGATTAGAGAGAGGTTTCACTATGAACAAATAAGACAGAAAATTACAAGAGGGAGTTACATGACACAAACTCTCTTTTTCACAAATCCTCACTATTCTCGTTCTCTCATCCTCACAGTCTCTTCAACAGAGGATCCCAAACTTTGTAACAGAATAACTCATAGAGGAACAACTCTCTTTTTATCACCTTAGCTCGTTGCCTGATTTGCACCCATACACCGGGGGCGGTGCTCTTCGGACTTGTCCTTTTGAAGCTCCCCCTTGGAGCTCCCCTCTTGCTCTCCTCAATGGTGTTGGAGAGGATTTTATTTATAGAGAGCTATAGCCACAAACCCCTTACCCCTTATGTGAACATGTCATGGTCAAGGTAGGTGCCTAACTTAGGCCATCTACTATAGCCATCATCCTCATTCCCCACATGGGGTGGCTAACCCAACAATCGGAACAATAGTATCATCAATAGAAATAATACATGTAAGATGTCTGAAGAAGTCAAAAATTGCTGTGTTGTATTGCTCTATGCTCCTGCTCTCAAGTTGATCTAGACTACTACGGGAATACTTCAGAGCATGTTCTACATCAAATGACAAAATTTGAGAAACAAAAGGAAGAAAGGAAACAGGAAAAGAAGTTGCGGACCACTACTCTGACTTACTACTATTACCTCTTTGTGTAATCTATGGTCATGAATTGCCCGATTTAATATCTGCTGCTTCAGGAAAGAGCTTGTCCAAGCTTGTATTTTCTCAAGAGTGGGTTCTTCTAGGGATATTGTGATTTGTGAAGCCTTGAATAGCTCCAGAATTGTACATGTTTCTGTATATTGTGAGCTTACTAACTCGAAGAAATTTTCTTGTTCATCGAACTATGCCAATGCATCTGCAAAGTACAAGGCATACTTGGTAAGTAATTTGTTGACTTGTAGTCATATATATTCAAATGTACTCAGACAGACCTGATGAAATGTCATATCATTCATTTGCAGGAGCCGAAAGGCCATGGCACAGCACTTGCACAACAATTGACATCCAAAACTCTTTCTTCATTCCTCTGCAGCCAGCATTTGTTCATCAACCAAATTCAAGTTTTCAATATTTGAAAATTTTATTAAAGAGTTAAGAGCTAGAAAATTTTGGAATTACCTGTATGTTTCATCTAGCACACTTTGAATCTCATGTCTGAAATTTTTTTGTATTCCCAACCTCTCAAGATCATCAACCATGCAAAGATGAGTATATATGTTGAAAGGATAAATTGCAGGAAATGCATGAATGACAAGAACAATAATATTATTAAAAAAAAGAAATAACTGAGAACATTATTAATTCACTGCTCTGAAAGCTTTACCTCCATTTTAATATATTTGCAAGAGTGAGTGCAAGTACTCACGACATTTATCGTCATCATTAAGGTGAATCAAAGCGGCTGCAGTTGTGGATGGTGAATTGAAAAGAGACCCATTGCTTCTTTGGTGTACCATCACCTCCTTCCAACCATATAATTTACCCAAACCTTCAGCAACATAGGCTAAACATCCTCTATTTCCCTCATAACTGCATCTAAAGGCTCTAAACATGTATTAGCAAGGCAAAGACAATTAGCCAGAAGAAGTTAATTGCAAGAGTGCTAGCATAAAATAGCTACTCAATAGCAGGGAAAGAAAAAAGAAACACGTTTCAACTTCAAATCTCGATTGCGAAGCATGGCATCCACCAAATTTGGGTCCAGAGGGAGATCCAAACCTAGTTCTTGAGCATAGTTGATCATGCCTGGCAATATTATATTAAACCCAATTGGAGAATATTGTCGCTTCTCATTGGCAGCCCAAACTGTTTGACTCAAGGAAGTCAAGGCCTACGAGGAGGAGAAGGAGAAAAATAATCATCATGGGTTTATTTAAGTAACAAATGGGGACATGGAGATGTACATTCAAGAGATCACACACACACACACACACACACACACACACACACACGTATATATATATGTATGTATCTATATGTATAAAAAGCCTTACCTTTCTTCACAAGTATTTTTCGAACTCCCCATTTTTGGAGGTAAGCATGCCAGCGTGGAAGAGAGGCAGTCTTTAACTAACAATTTGTGGCTCGGATGGAGACCCCATGACCCATCTGGGTGCTGATTTTTTCAAACCCAATCCAAGCATCCTGGGAAACAATGCTGCTTGTGTGGGAACTCCCTGGAGGGGACCATAGCCACCCACGCAGTGTCATAAGAAGAAACCGAGAGCTCAACCTTCTTCTTAAACGTCACACTGATTCTCCCAATTTGGCCTTGCACACTTTTTCATGTAATCGAAAAAATAGGGTACCAATTCAAACTAGTTCTTAATAGTTCTTCTTTCATAACTAAAACGTGCATAAAATGTTGAGATATTAGGGGAATAATCAAGTTAGCGTACGTATTACTAAAGTAGCATCGTGAAGTTTTCCGGGTATCGGTCGCTGAAAACATGCATCTGCTTGTAGAAAATAAACAGCTTTTAGAACCGACTTACAAGAAAGGATCAAATGAGTGAAAGAAAAAACCATATTGACAGTATGCTGTGTGTAAAAGCGGTCATGCAAATATAAGATATAGGGCATGCTGTATAAGTATATATAAAAGCTCACCGAATGGAGTTTAATGTTCCTGAACTTGTGCTCTGGGACGAGCACGAGATTATTTCCGAGGCCAGTGACATTTGAGCCACCACAGCTTGGGTGGTGGTGGTGTTAATGGTGGTGGTTGAAGATTTTGTGTCTATATATGTTTGTGACTGTTTAGTGGAAGTGTAAAGATGGTTTAAATGGTCTCCAACTACGGATACAGACAAAAAGTTATGCTAATTTTTAATAGAGTAATGCTGTACAATTAAAAAATTCATGCAGAATTTATCACTAGAATGATGTGTTTAAGTTATGGTCCTATCACTTTATAATAAAGAACCCATTAAGGTACATATTAATTATAAAATTGTTATTGTCACATCATTCTGGTATAAAATTTTGTATAATAACTTTTAAAAATAATATTTTTCTTTTTAATAAAAATAAAAGGAACACACAAAAACACGGCCTTCTTTGTCACCTGTTAGAAGTTGGAACAATATCAAAGAAGGCTATGTTATGCTGCATTGCCGCCCATTCCTGCGCCTTTTTTCTGTCTCTGTCTGCCGATTTTTCTGCTTGTTCTCCGCTGCCCGATTCCATGGATCTTGTGCTGATTCTCTCTTGATGTTTGGGGCAGTGATGTGAAAGAACCGTGATAGTGTATCTAGAGCTAGCTGAGTGAGGGCTTGAGAGAGTATTATTTTATTTAGCCAAAAGAAGAAATATAAATTCAAGAGTTAAAGACAAGTTGTTTTAAAACTCAAATTTTCAGATTATTTTAAACTCATTTTTTAAAACCCAATTTAATTCAAAAGTGGTATTTTAAAAACACAACTTTAAGCTTGATAGTATTTTCAAAACACAACTTTAGATTTGAAGTTAGGGTTAATTACAAATGCATTCTCTGAACTGTAACTCAGTATCACTATGTCCTCTTAAACTCTAAAACATAATAAGTTGATCCTCTAAACTACCAATTTATATCAATCAACCCCTCATGTTAGTAATTCATTAGAAAAATAGATAAAAAAATTATTATTTGATTTATACATGTTAACAAAAGTATAATTTTATATCTAAATTGATCTTCTCTTGTTATAATAATTTTCTAATAACTGAAATGTCCTTTGAAATGACAAGTAAATGTAGGAGCAAAATAAGAGGTATTTAAGTTATTAGACAATTATTACAAAAAAAAATATAATTTAAGTATAAAATAAACTTTTATGAACATGTATAATTTATATGATAATTTTTCATCTACTCTCCTAACTGATTGTTGATATATTACTAACAAAAATAATTGATTGATATAAATTGTTAATTTATAGGGTCAATTTATTGCGTTTTAGAGTTTAAGAAGACATAATGATACTGAGTCATAGGTGTGCTTGTAATTAAGCTTTAAAGTTATGTTTTAAAACGCAATTTCTATGATAATTTGAGATAAGTTTTAAGTCATATAAATTATTTTTTAAAATACAATTTCAAATATGAAGTCTTATTTTAAAAACACAACTTCTCAAATAACTTTAGTTTAGTAAATAAATTTAAAACTAATTGAAAATGAGAAATGAGTATAAAAAAATCCTTTTTTTATACATAAAGTCTAAGACCGTGATGCTTATGGTATATTTGATCTGTTTCTGTGTTGTTTTCTTGTGAAAAATGCTTATGGAATCTTTAAATTCACAGCATGCTTGGGTACCTTTGGCGACAATATTGTCTTCACTCGAGGAGGAATTTGGTGCTGGCGGAGTCGTTGTCTTTATGTGTTTCCGAAATTATTGGGTGGTTACGGTACTGCTCTCGTATGTTTCCTTAATTCTAGAAAGACTGTTGTATGTTTTATACAACTAGTTAAAGAGGGGCCGTGCATTTTTTAAAAAACAAGAAATTTAGAGCACAAACTAAAATAAATCAAAAGAAAAATGAATTGTTATTTTTGATTTCTATTTAATATTATTAAATAAAATATTCAATACTACATGTCACAATTTAATAAAAATTACTACTAAAAGTCTTGGTTCTTAAATATGAAACTTTGCCATTCTTGTGAATTATTATTTTTATCACTAACTTATTTTACCCACTTATTAAATACAAACTTGCTAAGTTTAAATTTTAGCTGATTTTAGTTATTTATTTTTATTGTTTTTTGTTTACAGGGGTAGCTTTATAAACATTTTGATAAAGTTATTTTTATTTATTCAGTTTTGCTCTCAGCATTGGTTGCCAAGTGTTGCTATTCTTTGTGTGAGCTATGCTAGAGTGAAATGGAGAATATGAAAGCTGGAGGTGCCGAGGTGGTAAGAGTTGTAATACCGTAAGTTAAGCAACGTGATGTAGAAAGAGACTAAAAATGACATAACGTAATTACATGTTTCTATCAAGACAAAACAGTCTAAAAGGAATGAAAGGAAGTCGGCGAATAGAAGTGCAGATGGAAGTAAATCGACGAAAAAATAAGTATACATGACAACTCCCTCTTTTTATATAGATAGGATGTATTTTGGGAACAACTATATTGTATGTTTGATGTAATTTAATCGGAAAATACTATTAATATATTTTGGTGGCTCTGCCTCTGAGTGAACACAAGGATAGAATTTCTTTTTCCTTTTTCTAATAATTGATTGAGTGCAAGTACCAAGATTGCAACCTAATCTCCACCATTCAATTTTTTTTTTTAAGAACTAAACTTAAACTGACGAACATAGAAAGCACACCTACTTGACCAACTCGGGCAATCTCTCGATTTAATCTATCCATTCCATATATGTTTTCTTAGTTTTAAAAGAAAGCCCTAAATCTATAATGCATATAACCCAACAAAGAAAAAAGAAAAGAAAATAGTAAACAATAAAAAGAAGTGTCGTGAAATCATTAAATGAATGTTTTGGTTATGTATAAATGAAAATATAAAGTTAACCTCTCTATAAGAATTCATTGGAAGATACCACCTAGTTCGGGTGGTAAGGCGAGATAGTTGACAAAAGACCAAGCTTGCTCCCTCGCAACCAGCCGTCTTCACCTAATTCTAACTATCCTTATTATATCTTTTCCTTGTATATGTTCTCAGCAAAAGAACAAAAAAACTCATTTAAGAGTTTTAATATAATGAGCTCACAACTTCGCATGCATATAGATGCCGTTTGAAATAATGTTAATGCTGAAAATGTATATATAGAAAGTTTCATCCAACTATTTTTTTATTGTTTACTCATTAATTGTATTCTCTGTATGAGTGCATAGTGCATACACATCCATACATGCACAACCCCACCTCTCCCATAGTCCCAGGTACAAAAAAAGAAAAAACCAACCAAACAAACAAAAGATAAACAAGAAGAACAAGAAGAATATACATATGAAATGAGCAGTGAGCTGTGATGAATTTTGTAGTTGTTGGGACAGAGAGAAGTCTATGGTAGAATAGTAGCCAGGATTTTGAGTTTGTAGCCACTCAACCCATCGGAATTTGGAAAAGCATAACACTACAAGAAATGTGACTTTTAGCGGCAGTAATATTAACGGCGGGTCAAAAACAGCCTTTATTGATCTTTATTAACGGCGGGTATACTACTGCCGTTATACATTATTATTAATAGCGGTTCATACCTACCGTCGTAAAATAAATCACTAATTAACTCTCCAAGACGGGATATCCATTAAATAAAACTTTTATCGGCGGTTTTTTAACAACCGCCTTTAAAGACAAAGCCAAACGAAAATGACATCGGCCTATTTTTTCTTCCTCCGCCTGAAATTGCATTCCCTCCAAATCATACTTTCCTCAATTGGCGTCAGTCGACCCTTTTCTCAAAGAAAGCCAAGCCAAGGCTGCTCTCTCCTTCTCTCAAAGAATCTCACAAATGTTTTTTCAATGCAATGGTAAGCATACTCTTCAATCTCACCATTTTTCCCAAATTTTTCCAATCTGTAAGTCTCTCTCTCTCTGTTTAGAGTTCTCTCTCTTAGTTTTTTCTAGATTCTTTAAACCCTATGCTCTCTTATTGTTGTGAACTGTTAGAGGCTTAACAATTTTGAACCCTAGGTTTCATGAAGCTTCAATTAATTTTGAACCCTAGGTGTGAATCCAAGCCTTCACTCTACGGTTTTTTTTTTTTCTATTCTAAAGTTTGTGTTGTTATATACATCTACACATGCATACCCATATGTTATGTGTATAAATATGCATCAAGCATGTGCTCTGCGAATTTTATATTTGGGAATGGCGTGTTCAACATTTTCTTTGTTGCCAATGTAATATTTGGTCAGAAAATTTCATATGCTTACATGTGTCGTTTCTTCTACTATGGCTTGTGCACTAATATGATTATAGATGTCAAACTTTCATATGTTTTTTGTCCTCTAAATATCTTATTTTTTTATTTTGGTTGTTTTCTTTCAATTTTTTTATTATCTTCAGTTAAAAGGTGAAAAACCATCACCATTGGGGTTTTTGGTCTCCTTTTGATGGAAACTATGTTGTGTTCATTATTTGAAAGTGATGCTCCACTTTTTAATTTTTTTTGTACCATTACTAGATTCTTACAATGGATTTTTAGTTTGGATTGAGATGATATAATACACTTTATGGCCAGCCAATGATGGCTAAATTATGTGTTGTTGTTTGTAGCTAACTGAGGCTGTTCAACTTTGAAACTAGGCAATCAGCAACAAGGTAACACCTATTTCATTTTTCCTTTAAAGCAATATCCTAGTCATTAGATTTTCTATTCTGCAAATTTGTAGGAGTTACCAGATCTGTTTATTATGTTTAAATTACAAGATTTAATATACATTGTAGCAATCCTGGTGGCTATAGGTTTGAAATAACCTACAAGTGGTAAATCTTGGTTGTACATTACTGGGTGAATATTGCCTCCCCTAATTTTTTTTATGGGATTAGGGGCTAGAAAAAAAATTTCACACTGCTAATAGGTTTTTGTCAGGTTATTTGAATCAAAGGATAACATAATTATGAGTTGGAGGCACTCATAAAGGCACAATACCTGCTGAATTGTACCTATTATTGGTTATTTGCATTGACTTTTTTTCAAATGGATGATCAAGAATTTCTTTCTATAATCCTTTCTAGTGATTACATAAACTTATTCACATTCTATTTGTTGCCTTTCTAGAATAACCATTATGCCTAACCTACAGAATAAAGTAAAAGGGTTGCCTTTGAACCTTGATTACTTATCAGAGTCACTTTACAAAAATGACTATAACTTCTGCTAGAAAACTCCAATTTATGCACCTTTTTTTTTTGTTAGAAACTAGACTCAGATCTTTCCAACTATATATGGATCAACTGTTGAAACTCTCCTAGTTAAATCAGATTTTGCTACAAAATTATCCCAAAAATCATGACTGCACATTTCTCTTGTTTTCTTTTGGATGCTGAAAATTCAGCTCCAATGGCTTATAAACCTAATTGAATTAGGCTTTGGAACTATGAAGACCTCCCATGTCAGTCATACTTTTATCTTTTGAGCTGGTACTTGATAGTAAAAAAAAACCAAACACAATTTGAAGTATGTCTTGCATTTAAGAAACTAAATAAAATTTGAAGTATCGAATCAAATCTGTGTTCTAGTTATATTATGCATGGAAGTTGTGTCACATGATTTCTATACTAATTTAATCATTTGTTTTTTATTAAATATCTGCATTGTGAGTTAGCAATTAAGTTAGTGTTTTCAATTAATTATTTGGTGGAATAAGTTTTTTCTGTTTTTGTTTTTAATTCTTTTCTGTGTATAGACTTTTGGTTCTATGTGGATTAAGTTCCAGTACACAGATATCTTTGGGAGCATTAGTTATGTTCTATCTATCTGTCTGTCTTCCCATTTGAAGTTTAGGCATTACTTTACTATGTTCTGTTGTGTTTGTCAACAAATAGCTTGGCACTCTGGTGCTTTGCTAAGAGTGGAATTCTTGTAGAGAGCTATGAGAAAAAGGTCACATGCCTTAGTTTCTATTCCAAATTTGAAACATGACTTCATTGTAACTTCCTTGTGCTGGTGTGAGTGTGAGATTTCTTTACTTCAAATTTAGGACAATGTACAATTATTGTCTCTAGACTCTCTAGTCTCTACCTTGTTGACCATTTTAATTAAAGATATATGTATTTTAATGATTAGTATAATCAGCAAGCTTTAATGCTCGACAAAATCCACATATGCTACCAAAAAAGCAAAAGCTTCAAGTTCCAAATCTAGTTTTGGTAGAAAGAGTTGCTTGGTACTTTATTGTTAATTCCATAATCCAATTTGAGAAAACCTAGGTTTTAGTACCATGTAAGATGAAAAACCAATGGCATTGAATGTGGAATGTGTAGGGAATTGAACAGTAATTCCCAACTTGTGAGAAACAAAAAAATAGAGAAAAAACACACGTCAAAAAGAAAAAACAATCACACACACAAGACAACGTTTAACGTGGTTCGGCAATTTGCCTACGTCCACAGAGTTGCAGGGATTTTCACTATAATTAGGGAAAAATACAGAATGCGGCTACAGGTTTTTCTCCTCTCAACAGAAATGCCAACCTCACAAAACCCTAATCACAAAGTTGCGTTATATATGTATCCTGCGCACAGGATTCACAATGGGCTCCAAAACAGGCCAAAAAAGGTCCAACAGAATGTGTGCAACCAAATTAAAAGACAATGGCAAAGAAGATGGCAGGCAGCCAGTTATTGACCAAGAGGACTTAATCCGAGGGGTGGGATAAAGTGATAAAGCTATGCACTTCTTTATCATCAATACCATTAATTCTAAGCTGTACAGTTGTGGCTAAAAATTATCATTACACGAAATATGCGTTATAACCACATCTAACAAACAATTGTTGTCTGCCTTCTTTGGACTGGGAGGTATAATAATCTTGCTGTGGTTTGCACAATCATGTACAAGGTATAGTCAAGTCTTCCTTGCTATATATCAAGAACTTGCATACAGAATCTATTTCTTTTTCTTTTACTCGTATTTCTTACCTTTCTGTTCCTTTTTTTTCTAGTTCAGTGGCAAATTAGTAGGCATTATTGGACTAGGCAGAATTGGCTTAACAATTGCTAAGAGATCCAAAACATTTGGCTACCCAATCAGTTACTATTGCCGAAGAAAGCTTGCTCTTGGAGCTAAAGGTGAGTTTCGGTCTTCCCTCTTTGTGATTGTTTGGTTATGTGTGTTGGGTAAGCATTGTTTGATGAAACATGTCTATGAATGAATATCATATTATTAAAAAATAGAAGTTGATGTTAAGTTAATTGTCTTCCCTTTTTGATCAGTTTGGTGTTTCAAAACTGGACTTAGCCCCTTGTTTATTGTTTTGTGATTGGGGAGTTTATTAGAAAAAAATATTAGTACATATATTGCAATATTGTGTGTTGGACCAAATTAGAGAGAATACCAAAGGCTATTGCATTTTCAGATTCTACAGGTAGCTCTGATACTCTTTAGTAAAACAACCATATCTCTCTCCACAGTCAAGCAAATCATGCTTTGTTTTTTTTATTAGAAAGTAGACTCACAGGACTTTCCCACCATATAAGATTTGCATGCTGATTTATTTCTAGTAGATTCAGATTTCACTCTAAAGTCAGTTGAAAAATAAGGTCTGCACTTTATTTTGAGAAGTTGGACAACCCCTTTGTATTTTACAATTTGAGGAAAACATAGGCCCTAAACTATTATTATTCTTGCAATATATACCACTCTATTATGTATTATTGAAAGAGATAAATCATTTCATGAATATCACTTGGTGAAAAAAAATTGAATTTATCTAATTTTCTTTTTCCTCGATTGCCATTTTGGAATGATGTGATTGTAAGTTTAAATATATAGTATTGGTCATTGACATATTTTGGGAAGTACATATTAAGAAGGCGATAAAACCTCGTCAATATTTGATAATACAATGTGAAGGTGTGAACACAATTGGAGATGCTGTTAACAAATGTGTAGCTTGGACTTCTAATAATGTATGATATAGTACATTAATATTGCATATTTTGTCCTATTTCTAATGCTTGATACTATTAATAGGTAAATTTCTTATTTTTTTAGTCATTTTTTCTTTTTGTGCAGATTGAGAGGAGATAGATGTGTTGGTCCAAAAGGCAACCCAAGAGGGGGTAAATTGGGTTTTTTGAAGATTAATACAAGTTAAGATTAATTAAAATTAATCTAAACAATATAGCAGTGATTAATCTATGTGCAATGCAATGTTATCAGTAGAAGCAAAGAAAACAGAGCAATAGAAGAGAGACACAGATTTATCGAGGTTCAAACACAAACCGTGGTCTACGTCCTTACCCCAAGACCTCCTTGAAGTCTTCTTCCACTATGTAATCACCTATTACAAGATGGGATATTGATTGACAAAGTGCTCAGCTCATTATACAAAGAACTCCTCACCGAACTCTTTAATCTTTAAGTGGTTTTGTCCAAACTCCACTCAAACTTACAAGAGTTTTGCTTTCACAAGAGAACTCTCTAAACTCTCAATTACAAGTGTATAAAACTATACAAGTGACTAACATTCTCTAGCAAGAGTAAATTTTATATTCAAAGCTCACTAAAGAAGACATGAAGAATATTCAGAGTATATCAGTGAGTTAGTAAATTTGATCGTGTTTTTGTCTTCAATCACTTGTATAAATGCAGTTGGAAAGTTGTATATATACCCTTGTATTGATTCCATCCGTTAGAGGTGGTTGGGTATCATAAATGCACGTCCAGTCCGTTATAACGTTAAGAAAAATAGACGTTATATCAGAGGAGTCGGCTCTAGGTCTATAGAGTTGACACTTTCTGCTTCTGCATTTACCAGATGTTGATCACTGACTTCATGAGTCCGCTCTTCATATTGATGAGGCGACTCCTTGTTCATTCTGTGTTCACATCTTTGGCTTCTGCTGTCATGAGGCGACACTTCATCTTCAGGTGTCCGCTCATTGATCATATTATCATCAAGCCTTTTACTTCTGCTGTCAAGAGACGACTCTTCGTCTTCATGTATCCGCTCATTGATCATGTCATCTTCAAGCTTTTGCGTCTGTCTCCATGAGGCGACTCTTTATTTTAATGAGTCCGTTCTTTGTCTATTTAATCTCTAGGTTATTTGCTTCTGTAATCAAGAGGCGACTCTTTGGTTTCGTGAGTCCGCTCATTTATCATGTTATCTTCAAGTCTTTGCGTCTGTGATCAAGAGGCGACTCCTCATTTCAATGAGTCCCCTCATTACCCATTTTGTCTTCAGTCCTTTTACTTCTGTGATCAGGAGGTGACTCCTCATTTCCATGAGTCCCCTCATTGCCCAGAATTCTGCTTTCAGATTTCTATTGATCAAGCTTATCAAAGCACTGGCATAAGATCTTCAATGAGTATATCTTTGGGGTATGATGATCAATCAAATCTCTTTAACTCATCAGAGTTAACTTCTATTCAATTTAGATTAAATTAATCATTGGATATTGATCTTCTTCTTGAATCTCAAACTGTCAAAGCTTCATTAAATCAATGTTCATCTTTTTTTCTTCATTTGCTCAGCTCCTTCTATCATTGTAGAACATCCTCTTTCAATGCCAAATTTCCTCAATTGCGTAGGGCTTCACAATGCTTGATTTCTGATTTCCTCTCTTTGTTAGCAATTCTTCATTCTTTATTAAAATCACTTTACTAAGATCATTGCAGACATGATGAAGCCTTCATACATCTAGTCTTCATGGATCCTTTATATTGTAGAAGAATTATTCACTTGGATTCTAGGTAGGGATCAGATATTCATTGTGAGCCATCTTCTCAGTAACTTCAATTGCATTGTCTTGAATTGATCTTTGCATTCTAGATGAAGTCATCTCTTGAGCATTTTCTAACTCTTTAACAATCAATTCCTCTTCAACTGATCTTTGCACCTCTTCAACTGATCTTTGCATATTCTATGAGATCTTCTTTTAGCATTTACAACATCTCCATTCTTCATCTTTAATTGAACATTGCACCTCCTCAACTAATGAAGTCTTCAGTCTATCTTGCAAATCAATCTTCATTGAATCTATGCATTCTTGATAAAAGCTTTAATTGAACACCTTTAATCTCTTCGAATGTAGAACATTTGTTTGAAGTAGAGATAGGCAACAATCCTCTGTTTGGTTCATTGCATAACTCTTTGAATTCATTGCTTGATCTTGAACTTGTTGTGCATTCATCTTGACATGTATTAGACTTACAATTCAATTTTAAGTCTAAATTATGAACTTAGTTAATCTGCACACTAAGTAGAGTCATTAGTAAAATAACACAAGGTTTAGTTATCATCAAAATCAATATGGGGGTTAACCTTAAGTCAATAAGAGTCAACTTTAAGTCAACAAGATGTGCGCATATGCAAGGGTTGACATGTGGGACGGTTGTTTTTTATGGCCTATGGAACTTTTGTAGAGGTTCACATTTTGGAGTCATTGGTTTGACTTGTATAAGTCTTTTGTCTTGAAATTTATCAAGTTGGTGTGTATTGACTTATTTTCGTACATTGACATTTTTGGTAATAAAATTTTTTTAACTTTTTGTATTAGATGTCTGACTATTTTTTGAGACAATTTTTTTTTGTTTTGCATATTGATTACATATCATGAATGGATGACATGCAGTTTAAATGTGGATATATATGTTTTTATACATGTCACATAGTGTAATGTAAGATATTAGTGCTAAATTTATATCATAATAAATATTTATCTTTAGCGCTGGTAATATAGAATTGCCATAAAAGATATATTTATAGGAATAAATGAACTTTTAACGGCGGTTAAATTCTAAAAAAATGACAGTTAAGCCGACTACCGCTAATAGTATACGTAAATATGGATGGTTAATTTATAACATTTAATGGCAGTATGACTACCACTAGTAATGGTATAAGCTATAACGGTGGTAATCAACCACTGTAAATGACATACTTTAGCGGCGGTAACATTGAACCATCGTTAAACGAGCTTAAAATATCGATATCAATTGAGGTGAGATAGTACCGCCTTAGAACCGCCGTTTTTAGTTACCGGCGGTAGCTTTACCGTCATATTAGTTTTTCCGACGCCTACCTAGGCATTAGTTGATTTTTTTATCGTGTAACCGCCATTATATACTTTAGAGACGGATGGTATACCTTTTGCTGGCGGAAATTGACCGCCGCAAAAGGCCAATTTCCTTGTAGTGTAAGTAGGACATCTTAAAATTATTAAGGAATTAATTGTGACATTTCAAAACGCTAATTACTTGAATTTTCATAAGAAAAATGCACTTTAGAGAGATTTTTTATATAGAAATTCCATCCATAATAATGTGACTATAATGGTGCCTTTTTAAAATTATGAGCCTGTGTTTTGAATGGAACTAAAAGGATTCAAAACAACCTTATTATTGTCTGTAAGAGCTCTATACTAAAATTCTATTCATATAATATTATTCTTCTTTGAAATTATGATCATCTAAAATGATAGATATTTTTATTTGAAATGAAAGGACTACAAAAGATCCCATCATTTTATTTATATTTCTATAATTTATATTTCTATAGAAAATAGCATTACTTTTTTCGTAATATATTTACTCTTTTCGTGCTTTGATTCCATAATCTGTGGTTATTTATTGTAATCTTCAGTACTTTTTACTTTGCTGACAACAAAAAAAATGCTTTTATCTTTGTGAAGTTTTCAGTACAAAGATGGACCCACAGTAATGCTTATCTTTATCTACGGAAGAATCATGCCACGTGAACAAGGTCTGTCCAAAAGAAAATCATTCGTTTTTTTCCTTTTATAGGAAATTTAACTCGACCTTAAGGAGATAAACATTTTAATTATATTCACAAACATTTAACCTATATCCCATACTTGGACTCACTAGAATTGTAACACATAGTATACAGTAGTGATTCTTTAAGCAAATGTTGTATCTATATAGTATTTTTTTATTTTTTTAAAAGTTTCTAAATATTATGTATAATTCCTACATCATTTTTTCTTTTATACTTCTTGCATAATTCAAGACAACTATTTGTGTATGAAATTCCTATACAAAAATTTTGTTCATATTAGTATGCTTTTGAGAATTATGACCAATTAGAATTAGAATGACAGATGTTTTGGTGTAACATAGGAGGATTGCAAAAGGCCACATCATTATATTTATTTTTATATAGCAATTAACTTACTCTTTTTCATGACATAAGAAATTGAGGAGGAAAAACAAACAAAAAAATCTTTTCTGCTTTTTATAATCTGGTTTTATTTATTAAATCTTAAATACTTCTATCTCTGCTGAGCGAAAAACGAAAATACTTTTATCATTGTGAAGTTTTCATTTCAAAGATGGACCCAAACAATTGGTTATCTTCTTATCTTCTGAGAAAAGAATCATGCCGTGCTAGCATTTTTAACCCAAACCATGGAAAAGGAAAAGCTTTAGAGTATTACAGTGAGATTTAAGACAAACATTAACATGTGCCTTTAATATAAAAGTTAAGTACGTATGAGTAAAATTGTATAGTGAGTAAATATATATATATACTAGTAAAGGGTGCCCGTGCCTAGTTATCTTCTACTGATACACGTCTTAAAAACTACTTTTGCAAAATCGAAAAGAATCTAAAATTTTGAAGCTCAAATTCAGACAACCATTTTTATGAGAAAGAAAAGAAACCACAAAACAAAGCAACTCATAGACATAACATTGCCGTTCCATAGTTTTAGAATCACTTGGCAAAATAAAGATTATACCAAAGTTGTCTATGTTTCATAAATTTCGTCTAAATCCATTAGGTTCAGCTAATAATTATTATAATAATGCACGGGCTAGTTGTCTTTTATCAGGAGCATCTTAAAAAAGCTTTGAAAGTGTGTCGAGTAAAAAATTTGTGGTCAACCACATTAAGAACTAAAAATCAGTGTTGTACATTGGAAAACTACCATCCAACTGAGAAAGGGAGGGAGGCTGAAAAAACTGACAAAATAAAAATGATGGTTTTTTAAATAAAATAGATAACTCCCAAGCACACATTAATTTTCTTCACACCATGTGCTAATGACAGAAATTTGCTTGTCACTATAGATTAGGGGGAACAGAAAAAATAGATAGAAACAGTCAAGAGCCCCTGAATCTAAAGCCGCTTGACGTTCCAACCCGGTTCCAACAATGCACTTCTCGGACCGAGAAAGCGGAACCGCTTGACGTTGCATATTAGAACTCATTAAAGCCCGATTCGCATCATTATGCTCGATAAAAGGAATGAGGGAAGCTCCGATCGAAAAATAGTGGGTCCACAAAATACTTCGAAGATGAACATGTTTGCTCTTGACGGTATCAAGCTAGAACAAACCTGTTCTTCCTGAATACCATAGAATATTCATCTTTACTTGGTGACAAATAAAACATTAAATGTACAATCAAGAACAATGTATAGAAATTAAAAAATACATACATTATAGATTTTTCCATGCAAAAGTGTATTTGTAAGTGTGATGTAAATCTAACTAAATTCAAATCAAGCCTTTCAGACCCAAAAAAATAGTTTACATCCAATATTATTGACTTGTAATTCTTTATGTACAATCCGTCATAATGTTGTGTCAGCGATTTTTTTCTTGTGCAAACAGTAATGGAAATAAAATTCCGGAAGTATCTAAACAGGATGTTGTTAGGCCCCAGCAACCAAAATGGCATATTTTTAGATTTAAAAGAACTGGGCTATTCATTAAAATGCCTCATCTGGTATAACTGACATCTTCCTTTCCAAAGCCACCTTCCGAATCTTGTACTTCCTAACAGCGAATGAAGCATTAGATCATTCAAATGCTTCCTAGTTTTCATCCTATCAATAACCTAAGATCTCAAAATATTTTAAGTTAGTGGAATTATTATAACTCAATTATCTATTTCAAAACTTGTAGGAACTCTTCCATTTCAATATCTAGCATAATGCACAAGAAGTCCACTGTACAGTCTTTTTTTTTTTACAATATTCATTAATTACTGCTTTGATTCTGAATGTGGACATCAATTATCAATTACAATTTGAAATGTTTTAATAGGAATTAAAACCATTAGAGGTCTTTCAGTGCAAAACTAATGAGTTAGATGCTCACATATAACATCTCATTACCATATTCTACATTTTAACTTCATCCTTTTATCACCTTGAATCTAAATCATGTGTTGTCTCTAATATAGTGAATCTAGTTATTCTTTATTGGCTTATTGCCCATGACCAAATAATCTTAGCCTATTTTTTGAATTAATTCTGAGCTTTTCACTGAGTTATCGAATTCTGATCAGAATATTTACTGTTTCACATATTGCTACAGTGAAATCTATTTTAACTTAGTTTAGTCAATCAATCTACAAAGAGCAATTGTGTTTATCAAGCATTCCAAGATATGCTTGCTCAAATCACACCACATTACAAAGTAAAAAACCTAAACTAAACTAAACAAAACAAAATAGGAACCACTCAAAGGGAGCTACAGAAAGAGATTCCAAAAAAATACACTATATATTGCCATGTTAGTAGAGCGCCTGAAACATCCTGTATGCAATACATGTATGCAAATGCATGAACAAACAGTATAATGATTTGCTTGAATATTACTCATCTTACTATTGAGTTTATTTGATGTGTTCAAAACAAATGATAATCATATGAGAGGAAGGCCCCCACTCCACAGGCAACTCGTTAACTACTAACAATCAAGGCTACCTTTTTATTCTCTTGTTAAGTAAAAATAGGGTACTCTATCATAGTATTCATCCATCATAATAGCTTAAAATGTAATTGCACAACCATAAAGTTTGTAACAAAATTTCTACTCGAAACCCCCATCACCCCTATGCATGCTCTCCCTCTTAAATAGATAGATAAGGAACAAAGACACCTTTGAGCTTTTATTTTTTAACATCACCAAGTGCAAAGATAACAATACTAACTACTTCACATAGTTTCAAAGGTTATTAATTTTTCATCCATCATTCAACGACCAAATATTATATCACATAATATATGTGATCCCAAAATAGCCCAATAAAAAATAAGATTCACATTTTCAGCCCCTGCTCCAATAAAAAAAAAAAAAGAATAAATTATAATCTATTTCTCTTTCTCCCTATTTCTCTCTTAGTCACATTATTAAAAATAGAATGTGAAAAAAAAAATTTATTCAAGGACCAAATGTTACAGAATCTATATAATTAAGCTTAAACATCAACGCTGGCTGATCAGTTCATGTCCGGTTATTTTTTAATATTAATTATTGGTTATCTGCAAGTGGATGTGATATAAGAGGAAACACATTATGATCCCTTAAAAATATGGGCTTAAATGATATCATTTCTCACTGAAAGATAGAAGAATATAATTGAAATTAAAGAAAATCAAACAACTTGCGAGATTAGAAACATTATACAATACGGATACATGTTTAATATGTCTTGAGTTTCTTAAATCACCACTATGCATAAACCATAGAGAGGTTTTAAGTGAGATGGTTTTCGCAAGGTAAAAGACCCGTACCCATGCCTAAAAAGAATGCAAGAGGACATGGAAGATTTAAAACATAAATACAGCATGAGAAGAGAAAAGATTTACCACATTAGGTCCTCTACCACCAAGAAATCACGACCCTTGTATAAATTCTCTGTCTTAAAAACTCTTTAAAATATTACAGTTTCTATTCATACCCTACCATGAATACATTACATCTTTTGCAATTACAAGCACATGACAATTTCATATATATACATATACATATATGTATGAATTAGGGTCAATTCATTATACAAATTTAAAGGGAAAAAAGGAGAATTAGAAACAAAAAAATAGGATTGAAATTGTAGAAACTTGAAAGGAGTACCCAAAATGTCCAAATCATTTCTCCATCTCTATTTCTGTGCATGTTACCGCAAAGAAAGAACATAAGAAAAACACAGAGGCCCTTTCAAGAATAAAAGGAGCACCAACACTGAAAAAAATAGAAGATAATCCTCAAATCAATCAATAGAAACAAAATCTCTAATAAAAGTCAAATATTGGAGAAAAAATAGAACAACAACACAAAGACAAACTCAAAACGAAGAACAAGAAGAGCAGAAATCAATGAAAAGCCAAATAACACCTCAAACCAGCAAATAAAATATTTTGCAAAAATCAAACATCCATGAAAACCAAATATAAGAAAAGCACAAACATAGACCTCAGATTCAAGAACAAAAACAGGAGCAAAAATCATTTAAAAAAATCGAACAAGAAAAAAAGCAAAATCACACCAAAAAAAAAAAAAACACGAAGATAAACTCAAGAAAAAAAAAAAGCAAAAACTATAGAAAACCCTAAATATAAGAAAAGCCTAAACATAGACCTCAGATTCAAGAACAAAAATAGGAGGAAAAATCATTTAAAAAAATCGAACAAGAAAAAAAGCAAAATCACACCAAAAAAAAAAAAAAAAACGAAGATAAACTCAAGGAAAAAAAAAGAAGCAAAATCACCGCAAAAACTACACAAAACGCTCAAAACAGTCAACAAAAATGAAATTAAAACCCTTGATGGAAATTAATTCAAGATCAAATCAGCTAGGTCTTTCCCTAAAAGCAATGGCTTAAAAAACATAACAAACATTTGGTTACAGAAACATACTCTACATATGTATGAATGCATATGTGATAGTGTTAAACCCTAGCTTTTATAAAATAAAAAATAGGGCACCAAGAACAGGTGATAAAATAACCTTAATGACTTAATGTTGTCATCAGAAGACGATGACAGAGAAAGATTATATATTACTAAGATATATACCTAGAGCATGGCAGAGAAAGTTGACGTCACCTTGCTCAGTGGCAACGGTGAGGTCACGAAGGTGGGGAGGCGTGTCGGACAACATCATACCGTCGTCCTTTTCGAAGAGAGTGTCGTCTTCTTCGTCGTCGTCCATCAGACCGTTGTCTTTTTCGGAAAAAATATTATTGCTAAAGACATTGTGAAATGAGCAAATGGGCAAATGTGAGCAAATCTCTCTTTTCTTCTCAGTCGGCAGATGCAGAGCATTATGGTCCATATAATACAAAAAGCAAGTGTCTTGTCTATTTTTTTTATTTTTTTATTTTTGTTGTTTTAGGAGTGTCTCACTATCTCGTCTTATCTTACCTAAACGAGACATAAAGCACACGGGGTAATTATGGCGGTGACTGGAAAACAGGGCAAACGTTTTCAGTAATTACATGAGGTGTCATGAAATGGTTGGATGACACAACAATCAATGTAAAATAAAAATTGACGTTGGTGTTTATCCAGTTCTGAACGAGTCAAAAATCTAACAAACATAAAGCTAAAACAAGGGAAGAGCGAAGATAAGAAAAAAAGAGAATCCGAAAACTGGAACGTGCTCACCATACTTATTAAATAGTTAGATATATATATTAAGACAAACATTAACATGTGTCCTTAATGTAAAAATTAAGCACATATAAGCAAAATTTTATAGTGAGTAAATATATATATGTATATAATTGTGGGTCCTACAAATTTTTCAACTTAAACCTGTGTAATGAAGACATATACCGGATATGCTTAGTTTTCATAAATTGAACATATTGTTGCGCAATCTAGACCCATGGGATAATTACTTCTTTGTAGTTGTATTAATTGCCACCTTAATTGGGGTGACAGGAGTGATAGGTCAATGTTAAGTATATATCCACTTGCAGTGAGGACATTTTGGGAAATACAAGATTAGAATAGTGACACCAGTAAATAATTTCTAAGTAACTAATTAGTGATCAAATTGTTGCAATGTCAAATGACAGTGGCAATGGAAGACAAATAAACCCACTTGTTGCAGACACAATCCTTTGATCTATGTGAGGTAAACGGTAACCTATGCCCTTAGGCCCATGTACTTAATTTTCTCGTGCTATTTTGAAATATGGTAAAATTAAATTCCAACTTTAGATATAATTAAACAACATTAATTGTAGCCAAATATGTAGTGTTTATATTATATTATCTTTATATATTAATACAATTTTCGTATTATTAATTTTTTTTTCATTTTAATAAAATCAAAGCATTTGTATTATGGAATTTGTGAAATTTTTATACCATAACTATTTGTGTTGTACGTTTTGTATATCATTTATTTGTTGTATTTAATATTTAATTGACTATAATTAGACAAATAATTGGCATAGTGGTAGCTTCACTTTGCTGAAGGTTTGAATCAGCCCTCGGATTTCTTCCATTGTACCAAAAAAAGAAAAAAACATAAATAAATAAATAAATAATCCGCCGTCAGTCACCGGCTGTACAGGGAATGCACTATTCAAAGGGTATTATTTGAGGACTAAGCCTTGTCAATGGGTCGGGCTGGAAAATCAATACCAAGAGAGAAACCATTCAAAGGAGACCAATTAATGACTAAGCCTCGTCAATGGGCCAGCCCAGATCAGCACAGCCCGATTTTTTGGAGCCCAATCCCTACAGGCTTTGACCAGTCAATGGGTTGGGCTGGTTGGCCCATGGCTAGTTTTGAAGCACAATCCCAGCCTATAAATATGGGCTCACAGGCCGAACTTGGCCCGTACGGGCCTCAATGTAGGTTTTTTTTTTATTTTTATGGATACCTCTATGTAGGTTTAATTTGGCCTTTTTGTTGCATTCAAAATTAATTTTTCCTTAATTTGGCCTATTTATTGCATTCAAAATTAATTGGGAAAACTAATAAACTTCTTATCTTATTATACTTATATACTATATACTATGCTATATATTTTGGTGTCTGTTTTGCTTATATTTCCCTTTACAAAAAGAAATATATATCTATATGTATATGCATACTAATATATCTATATATATATATATATAAAAAGAGTCGATGCAACAACTACTATTCATTCGTCCTCCGTAAAAAGTTTATTTTACCTTTGAATTTCCTACTCTTTTTGTTGTGCTGTGTTGGCTCTCTTTGGGTGTAATAATGAAAATTAGTATTGTTTGAAATACCCAGTATGCTCTTACCTTACGTGTGTTCTCATTGTTGGTGGATTGGGGTAAACAATAAGTTGACTGTCACTCTCTTGTCCAGAGTGGATAAAGACGGAGAAAGTTGAAAGCTATCAATTGCTTCTCTATTTTCTCCCTCATATCCCTTTTGGTTTCTTTTCTTCTCTCAATCTTCGACCACATTCGTCATTGTTTTGTTCTAATCTGCACGGCTTCATCACTTCTCCGGCTTCGGCAACTGAAATCTATTCAGGTAATCATCTTTGTCTCACTATGTCTAGGAATTACCATAAACACTGCAGTCGCACCATCACACATATAACTTATTTTGTTCACCCATGTCCGAAATCAAGTGACAACTGCCAGTGGCGGACCCAAGGATTCCGCAAAGGGGGCCAAAAGAGAATTGTTTTGTAGTGACATTGTTATCATAACTATCAACAATGTCACTTAAATTTAAGTTTTATAGCAAGAGATTTATATATAAGAAAAGTAAAAATCATAACCAATATAGGATTTACAAATAAAAACACTGATTTTTATTAATTTTTTTTCTAAAGTCATCTTATCTATCACATTTTATCAAAAAATATTTTTTTACGTTAAAAATATTTAGTACGACCGTAATTCTCACTATGCATATATGGCATGAAAAAGGACTGTTATGACATAATAAGCTTATATATCAATATAATAATATTTTTTCAAAAAATAGAGGGCTTAGGTTTGGTATTACTTTCACAAGCATAATAAATGTCAAAATACAATAGACAGTAATAATAGTCATGGAAATAAATACTAATAGAAATATAAAAGTATGTAGAGATTGATGAATAAAAATTATATATAAATCAAAATCAAGACAAATTCAAATTATGAAAAGTTATATGATGAAATGAAAAATGTTGGGAAAAAATTTGAAAGAAACAAAAAAAAATTATTTAAATTTGGAAAGAGCAAAAGTAAAAGTACTTGAGTTTTGAAAGCCAACTTATCTATCCTCTTATAAATATTTAAAAACGAATGGAACCTAAATTTTTTTTTGAGCGCTAATGTACTTATTGTATCATAATTATTTAAAAATATACGAGACCTAGAAAATTTTTTCAAACGTTAGGAGGGTTCGTGGCCCTGCCTGCCCCCGGTGTGGGTTCGTCATTGGCAGCGGTAATGCTCAAGCTGAGAAAGTCACAATATTTTATTTTTTTCAATTTCGTTTTTCATCTCCTTCCCTCAGTAGCAAAAGGCAGAAATCGTGTAGCAGCGGGGCATCCATGGCTTACTCTTCATATTTTTCTTATAGGGGTAAACAATTATTTAGTTCTTTTAATTTTGTCTCAAATTCTAACGTCGTCTTTGAATTTTAATTTCTTATATTTTGGCCCTTCAATTTATAAAAGAAAGCCAACATAGTCTCTCATTTTAAAATAAGTTAGAAAAATTAAAAAATAATTACACTTTAACCCTTTCAATTATAACTTAATATTATTTTACCCTGTTTAATTAAAAATAATTATGTTTTCACCATCTTAAAATTAAAATTAGAAATTTGTTTGGTCGGTTTTATACTAATCTCTAAAATAAAGAGAAAAAATTAATTTTATGGCTATAAAATATTATAAATTATCTCAAAATACCTAAGAAAATGGGCATAAAATCTTACTTGGACTATCAACTGTTAGCCCTAACAATATTAAGCAGATTTTTGAAACTGCGCATTTATCAATCAGGGATAAATTTTTTTTTTATATTATGACCGATAAGAAATGCTAAAGTTTTCAAAATTTTTTTTTTATCAAAACATTAATACGAACTTAAATTCTCATAATTAGAGGTAAAATATAATGACTCTTAATTTAACATATAAAGTGAAACTAAATTATAGTTGAGGAGGTCAAAGTATAATTAATTTTTAATTTTTTAACTTATTTTAATATGAGAGTCCATATTAATTTTTTTTTTTTAAATTTAAAGTATTGAAATATAGAAAAAAGTTGGAGGACTAAATGATTCTTCATCCTTCTTTTAATCAAGCTGTTTTTGTCGGAGTAGATGATACGTATTGCATGTTTCGAACTGCCTTAAAAATTATGTATGGGTTCTGCGTTCTTTGTTTTTCATAGGGTTTAAATTAGTGCTGGCAAATTTTATATCTTTTCTTCTTTGATTCTTCTTGGGTTTAAAATTTTGAACTAGTGTTTTTCCCACTATAGTGTAGTTCTGCGATACTGAAATCCATTTGCATGTCATGAACCTCTCTCTACTTTGTTTATTTCTATTTTATAGATGTATACTTTTATAAATCATGAACTGAGCAAGGCGTTCACTTTTAATTGATAGACTTATATACAACCCATTTCTTTTGGCTTTTCATAAGCAGCTTAAGTCTAGAAACTATTCGATAAATTGCCTGAGAGACTAAATTATCTAAAGGGGTCATATATTAACATAGAGAGAAGTTCTACTGTAATACGTAGGTGTTTGCCTGTTTGGTGAATCATTTGAATTATTGATTTTATTCTATCTCTTATCTTATTAAAGATTATTGAGCTCTGTGTATCTTAAGGAAATATGGATGCAAATATTTGTTTTCCTATTTGGGAATTTGGGAAATTTCTTCAAGAAATCTGTTCTTCCTTAATTTGATTGCTCAATATATACTTCTTTTTTTTTTTTTTTATAAAATTTCAAGTAGGCCTACTGACTGAGCTCATGCTAAAATTTGCTTATGCCTTAAAAAGTTCCTTCTCGGGATGGTTTGCGCACGGGAAAGGTCATGGACGTAATATTCATTTTATGATGTAGTTTAATTTTCTTCTCTGCTCATGGTTGCAAGTTGGAGACCACAATGGTAGCTTGTGAGTATAGTTCTTCTTTATTGTTTTCTTGTGGAAATAGAGGAAGACACACTCTCTATATAAACATATATAGGCAGAAATGGATCAATGAGGAGATGCGTTCCACTAATTATTGATTTGTTACTGAAGATGTGCGTTTATTGCTCTCAGATTAAGTGCTGCTCAACTAAATAATTAATTGAAATGGATTTCTTGTGTTTTTGTGTAGGTTGTTGATTGGGAGGATGAGTTTTGCAGAGGAAGAGTTGCAGTTTGTTTGAAAGAAATTGTCAAGGGTGGATCCCGTTAGGAAATCCTTTAAGAAAATTCCCATTCAGTTGGATAATTATGAATGAGAATGGAACTGGGTAAGTGATTTTATTTAGGATATCAATTATGTGTGTGTGTTTGTATGTGTTTGGAAGATTAAAGAAATTTAGGCTAGCAAAATTGGTCATATAATGAACACAAAATTTTATGTATGCATTTTAATTGTGTCAATTGGTTTGATCAGGTTGATACGATAATGCCATAAACGAGTATAAAATAATCTATTGAATGTGAACTAAATGTCTCCAACTTTGCATTCTTAAGGTTGTGAATATGTTGGTTCTCACCTTCTACTTTGCAAAATTAAGACTTATCTCTTAATATCCCTGTAGAATATTTTAGTCCACCTTCCATTGATTTGTCCCTCTCCCTCAATTATGCCATTTCCTTTAGTATTTCATAAAAATTCCGTTCATCTCTAGCATTTAATTCAAAGGCTTCCATCTCTTTCTCTAATGAAATTTCACTATTCTTACAGGGATTTAATACAAAAAAAAAAGAAGAAGAGAACTGATCAGAAATCAATAAATTGATCACAAGGGTATCAAGGTTCCATTTTTTTGGAAATGGTCATCTTTTGAATCACCCTCAACTTAGTAGTAGCAATTAGGAGCTAAGTTAAGAGTAGAACTAGCTCAAAGAAGATGAAGTTATATTCCAATGAATCGTATCTTTCTATCATAGGCATTGCAAAGCCATTTTCATTAGACATGCATGCCACAGCCCTTAGATTTTTAGCTTTTTTTTTTTTTCACCTATTTGTTGCTAAGAAGTTCTCTGGTGTTTCTAGAGATGGTGAAATGAGGCAGAGCTTTTCTTCTTCTGTGAGTGTCATCATCATTTTTTGTGTTTTAGTGTTTCATGCATCCAGAAAAGAAACACTTCAATTGCATGCCAATTGAACGATAAAACTAAATTTTCTACAGGAAAACAGGATTGGATGGAACCATTCAGCTCAGAGGTGTAAAGCAAGGTTAGAGAGGCACCAAAGGACCATGGAATGTGCAGTATGCATTTTACTTTTTTTTTTTATATTTCTTGGTAGGTGTTGCTTCTTTTTATATCAATAAGAAGTTTGTTGACTTGTAACAAGAATGCTTAATGCTCTTTCCCTGGTATTTTTCAGGTAAAAAACTCACATAGAAAACAATATTCATCATCTTCTTGGTCAGAAAGAGCAAGCTGATAGAGATGTAGTTATCTATTCAAATGAGTTTTCTAGCGATTCTTCAGTTACCGCTAATGCATGCATATTTGTCTTACTGTTATTTATATGTTTTTAATTGCAGAGATTTGGACAAACTCTGGATATTGAGTTTAAGAGATGGTCAAGTGAAAAGGAAGGGAATTTGCGTGCAGTGCTTTCAACACTACAATATGTACGTGCAAGCGTTTGCTTCTGCTTAAAATTTTATTTTCTTAACCAGACAATTTTTTGCTTTAAATTGTTCTCAATGTGTAAATCACCTTTAAAAAGATATTGTATAACCAGAATGAACATAACACCGGAAGTGTCTGCCTTATCAGAAGGCATATTGCCCAACCAAGAGGGGATTATGCAACTTGAGTAACAAATGGGCAGAAGATATCATCTAGAAATGCTAAATATCAGAGTCATTAGACTAAGTGCCTTGAGGATAGCATTCAAAATTAGATGGAAGAGCCAATTGCGTTTACACATATGAGGACAATATTACTATTAAACGGTGTTCTTTTTCTATATGGAGTTTTTTCTCACCATGTAAAAGACGCAATTTGTATAGAGTTTCTACCTATGTTTTCAGAAATAGTTATCATTTTGCATTTATTTTCTGTCATCTTCTATTTTATTTTTGAATTTCACCGCCAAATATAAGTAAATAGGAGGCGTCTTTAATTGAAGTTAGTTTAGGTACTGCCAACCGCGGTGTTAAATGAATTTTCTTTGTTTGTAGATCCTTCGGACGAATAGTGGCTGGCAATCTATTTCCCTAATAGATATTATAACAACCAATGCTGTAAAGAAAGATTACAGCAACTCTGCTCTTCATGTTCATCATGATAAGTTGCAACAAAGGGTTGCAAGCATTCAACAGAGCTGTATATGTCAGAAGGTTTTTGATCTTCTAAAGGTGAATACAAAATGTCCTTTTTCTAGCAAATATTGCACAGTGACCACTTCTATAGTGTAGTGCTGGTGTAAAGATTAGATAGAGGGAATTCACAACTATAGTTTGTTAAATCTATGTTGTATGATCACAAGAACTAATGAGGCAGCAAACCAAATGGAAGATATGATTGAGGATCATGAAAGAGACATCAAATTGCCTAATGGGTTGACCAAGAAGGGAACCAAAAAGAAAAATATACAAATATAGCAGTATGTAAACATGGTCTTTGTGACAAGACCCATTTACTTGCTTGAACCGCCTGAAGCACACCTGCACCTCCTTCCTCTCTTTTTCAACCTCTCACTCTGGAGAGCGAAAGCATACTGTTCTCTCTCTACAATTCAGACCCAACCGAACCGATTACACCTTCATACTTTTGATTCATTGTAAATGCTAGAGCTGTTATAGATGTCTCGTGGTGTGATGGATGGTGGGAGGGAATTGTACTTTAGAAAGAAACTGAGAATAATATGTGTTTATTTCCCAGGTATAAAACGATTTTCTTTTCTTTAAAAGTCTTCTTTTGAAAGTGTAGCTGGAATAAAAATAATATCACAGTTGTACAGTTCGTGCCTTTGCATGAAGAAAATTAGATTGATACTAAACGTGTTCTTGAATTTTTGGCGTCTTGTAGGAGAGAAGCAAGAAACATGAAAACCGCTCCTTCATGGCATGAAGCTTGCAGTGCCTTTCAGCCATGTTAGTTTGATAGTTTAATTGAGGTGCAAATTAGGTCTCCATTTCTAAAAATAATTCTTTCACTATCTTTTGATAATTTTCCAGACTAAAACTGATATGCTTTCTATTGGATTTTTTCCCCCTGTATTGTAGCTTTAATTTAGACAAAACCATAAAACAACTTTTGCCTCTCGTTTTGCTTTATAGTTTATGCTTCTTTTCTTTTCCTTAACATTCTTTTAGATTGATGTAACATGAATATGAAATACTTTAATTTTCTTTTCAGCTCTTAGGAGTGTAAAGCAATGCAACCTATCATTTATCAACTAATAGAAAATGCTGATGTGTGAATTTTATGATTGATCAAGGATAATTGTTTTCAGGTGTTCTCTACCATAAATGTGGTATTGCTAAGTTAGATTAGTACGTCACCCGCTTGATATATAGTTATAAGTGTCTTGTATGTGGGTGTACGTGAACTACTTTTCCTTCTTTGTTTTTTGTGGTGTGGTTTTCACGCTCTGAAATGTTAGGTGAATTTGATGTTTTGGCTTTCATTTTTTCACTAATAGTTATGTTATTTTTTAAATTTAATGTCAATATCCTAAAGTTGAGCATGAAGTGTTCAATTATATATAAATCTTATGTGTATGGTATTGAGTGTGTTTCTTTACATCCATTTCCCATGTTCTTTAGTTATGGATCCTTCTTTGGATCTTCAGTGTCTCAAACTATGTTACCTGGAACGCGATCGTTCAGGTACGTGGAATATGAAATAGTACACCACATGTTCTAAAATATGGTACGTTTGGGGTAGACTATTATAAATTACACCATTAGAATTAAGGTACCTTTAGAACAATTTTCTTTACTAATTAGACGTTCAAAAAATATAGTCTATGTTTTTTCAAAGTAATCATCTAAAAACACATTTTTAGGAGTATTTATGACTCATTTTTTGCATATTGTTATGCCAATACTTCATTCTCCCTAGATTTTGGTTCATTATATTTGATTTTTTTTCTCATTAGGTGACCTTTAAAGGAATAAATTAAAAAAAGTTTGGGATTGCGTTGGATCGTTAAATTCAGCATTTTGGAACCTAAGTGTACCGTGTTTCGGAACGGTGTTCTAAAAACGTAATTATTAAAGTATTATGGTAACACGCCTCAAAATAGTAATCCAAGAAAGCAAAGCATTATTGAACATCAGCCTTTGGCATCCAAAGTTTCAAAATGCTATTATGATGTAGTAGCATAATTCTACGAGTAAATTATACATGTTGCAAATATGATCTTAGTCATATGTGCTTCCTATGTGCTCCTATAGGGTTGTCACTCACTGACTCATAATGATCTGTACTTCCCATTGTACAACATATTCCATGCATCCTTGTCAACATGAAGTCATGAAACTTAATGCTTCAACTAAAGATATTGCCACTATTAAGTAACCTTGAATGGTGCTACTACTTAAAGTCTGGGATAAGGCATTCAGAAGTTGTGGGGATTATCTTTAAGTTATGGTGCTAGGAAAAACATCTTGAGGCCCAGTTTAGAGATCAAAATTTAATGGATTTTGCCTTAAAAATGTGTGATCCTCGATGGGCGGACCTGATACATTGCATAGAAGTTTTTTCAGCAGGTTTTTGCACTGTCTTCTTATATTCTACATTGTTTGCTG
>CM065383.1:14520000-14660000 GCA_033060915.1 Euryodendron excelsum
GATAATGCTCTTTTTTTTTCTTAGTCGACCTTACTTTCTAATATATTTTTGAGTTTAGTCCATGTGTTTTTTAACTTAAAAAACAAATGTCTTGTCATAATTTTTGTGTATTTGCAAAAAGTTTTTGAAGAATTACTTACATCTGCTATGAGTATAGTGGATCACCTTGTCTATAATATGAATGTATATCTCTTTTTCATTGTATTGTTTGATTACTTTTGGGTATAACTTCTTCCAATAGTTATGCATCTTTTCTGCTTTACAGTTGTTAGCATGTATCAAGGTTTTACTTTTGATTTTGATTTTTCAGATTTTATGAATTTGTAATTCATTAGATTTAATTATTTTTTATGTGAATTCATTTAGTTAATTATTAGGTCAATTTTAAAAGGATGCTTTTTAATTTACCTAGCTGTGACTAATGACAATGGAAATGATCAATGATTAAGTCTGCTGAATGTGTCGCATAGGCTTCAAAATGCAGCAATTTGTTGTCACAAAGGCTTCAAAATTTATACAACGAAGGAGCATTCTCAAATTCCTAATTAATTCCATTTTCACTCAGAATTATTTCATTACATATCCACTGATATATAATCGATAGTTCATTAATATAAAGCACTAAAGACAACAGAAATAAATAGTCATGAGGTATGATTTTATCAACTACCATGTGCCCGGAAAAAAAGAAAGAAAGACAAATGTCAAATTAGGAGGTCTCTCTCTTTTAGAGGTTTCTATAAAGTTTAAAGCATTTGCCAAAGGTGTTTTCCCTTATTTCTTATGAATCTCTGACGTTATTTTTTTTTCTCATTTTTTTCAGTTTTTCCATTGGTGTCTAGCTTTGGAAGTGTACTTAACTTTAAAGTTAGTATTACTATAAACTATACATTCTTTTATAAAGTTTTTTAAAAAAGCTTAAACTCTAAGTTTGAACTGTTACAATTTTCAGAACATATATTAATTTTTTCCAACATTATTGGATCTTGGATTAACTGAATCTTTGTGAATACCTATGCTGCAACATCAACAAAGCTGCATGATAATGTAAATAAAGTGTTAACAAGTGTTCAATGTAAAACAAAGATATGCAATTGCTTATGTTTCTATTTTTAGATAGTTATTTTCAGTCATCTCTTTTCAAAAAATTCTTCACATTATCAACTCATTTTTCCAACTATTCTTTTTATAAATCTTAACAAATGTCAATAACATCTTTTGCATTTAATTCTTCATGAGAGTCTTTGAAGATGGAAGTTTGCTATTGAAGTCTATTTGTTTTCTGAGAGACACTTGGCCGTAATCCATTGGTGTTGAAAAAGCAAATAATAATTGCTATCTTCATTAGTGCGTGATGGATTATAGCGAAGTGTCCTTTGGGGACCAAATTCAATTACTCTTGACCGGCACAACAGGAAAATGGAACAAAGTTGCTTTCTCAACCCTTTTGTTCTTCAAAAATCCACAGCACGCTGTCATCTTCATCAAAGCTGCTACATACAATTGTAGTTGTAAATTTTGTTAGGTAAGTTCTTCTACATGTATACGTCAATATTTAATATTAATACTTTGTATGCCCGTGTAGCTTTTAGCTATACTTTTTTCCTAGTTAGTTAAGTAAATTAATCAAATATTTCAATGAAAGCTCCATTCATTAGACAAATTATTCATTGCTTTTTCAACTCTTCATTAATAAATTATTCATTTTTCTCTTCTGTCTACGTTAATAAATCTTCCATTTTCTTCTTCATTGTGCTTTCCAGTTTCAACCCGCAGCTTCTTTGGCGAATAATTAGCAACTGAATGAGATGCTGTTTTAGGTAAATCATCCACTCTGGCCTTTCGTTCCAAATGTTTCTTCTATTTTAAGCCACTTTTTTATAATGTTATCTAGCCTAAAATCTAATTTTATTTTTATGTTTTAAATATGTGCCTGCTCCTACATATCGCCCTCTTTTATTTTAATATAAAAAATTTTACTCACAATAATTAATTTCTAAAATCTTGAAAAATTGCCACTCTATCTTTGAAAATATAATTTGCCACAACAAACCAATTACTCAACAAAATACAATAAAAAATACATACAAAACTGTTTATCAAATTTATTTAGCTCAGTCAAATTGTAAAAAGAATGACACATATTACTTGAAAAAAAATCGCTAGCTTTTACATATTTGAATGAACATTATATTCAACATTATTTCTTTCTATTTTTAAATTGTTTTTCCCTTATGTATTAATTTTCATTTCATTGCTTCTATGCATTTCACCAATGTTTTTTACTCTTTTAAAATCTATTACATCTTTTTCTGTTTTATCTTTTGCTTCTCCTAACAAACAACTTAAAAGTTAACTAATTGACTAAATACAATACATTTATGTGTCTATATATTTATATATATGTGTCTATGCGCCCACAATACTACTACAATTAATACTAAAAAAAATACCCATAGCTTCGTATAGAAAAGTTTACAATCATCATCAATACAAATATGAAGACACTAGCACATGTTACGTCATTTGATCTTTGTCATTGAGAAAAAGCAAAGAAAAAATTACGAAACCATTTAGAGGTTAACAGCGATTTGTGAGCAGCTTTAAAAACAACGTTCTATGTCATGAAACCTTGTAGAGGTTTGTTTCACCGCTCACAACAAAGATTGAAGTAGAAAACTATGCGGACTATTTCAGAACAGAGCTTTTCTTCTCTTTTCATTTTCTCTCTTTTCTTCTTCAAAAGTGATTTCTAGCTGCCTCAGAAACCGTAGGTAACAACAAATAGATCTTATTTTATATGCACTTTCATTGTTCTTGGAAAGATCTGAAATTTTCCTTTGTAGTTCAATTTTCTTTGTTAATTTGGATGTTCCCTTTGTTAGTTACAAAGCTTCTTCGGTATTTTGTTTTAAAATTTTTGTTATGAATCAAAGCAAATTTTTTGTATTGTATCTTCTTTTGTTTTATACATATTTGATGTCCGTTTTGATTGTCTTTGTTTAGGAAGACAAGATCATGCAGTGCAACTCCTCTGATAAAGGGAAGCTCCTTCAGGTGACTATCTTCAGTTACTGATTGTTTTGTAGTTTTATTTTCTTGTTCATCTCCCAATTATATTTTTGTTTTTTATCTTTTATATTTTATTTTCAATTTCCTGTTGTATTTCCTGTATTATTTTGTAATCTTTATTTGTTCCAACAAAATTTCCTTTGAACAATTTTATTTGAGCAAATAGTAAGGTTTTCTTACATACAAAGAAAGTGTATAAATTGGCTTCTTTTTCTTCATGGATTTATAGATCTATATGATGTGTTTTTATTTTGTTGGTATTTATGCTTTGAAAGACACCGCTAAATTTTTATGATGTGTTTTTCAATATTTATACCCATAATGGGTTTCTTTTATTTCTATAACTTCGTTTTTCTCCCCATTTATCCAAACTTGTTGGAACCTACTTTTAAAATGGCTGTTCTCTATTAGTGTTGTTCATTGTTCTCTTGATGGTTAGGCCCCCCACCCCAAATAAAAAAATGTGGAAGAGGATTACTTTTTTTTTTTCCCCAAAGAATTGAAAATCAGTGAAAACTTAATTTTAGATATTTTTTGTTTCATACCATTGTGATTTTTGAATTTTTTCCTATTGCTTAGGGTGGGAATTTTGTAGAGTCAAGTACTCCTTTAGTTTTTAATGCTTCATGGACCAAGATTTTTCTGCTTACATTTGCATGGGGTTCTCAAGGTGCTATTTCTGGTGGACAAAAGAAGTGTATGACTGCTGGTATGCTTTCAGAATCATGAGTGTGGAACATCAAATGTTTTTCTTGGCAGTTTAGCTTTGTGTCATTTTTTAACATCTTTTCTTGCCTTGGGTTCTTCTTTTAAAAGTTGTTGCTATTTCGTGCCAGTACTTTGTTAAGTTTCTTTACCTATTAATTAAATATCTTTAACAGTTGTTCAATCTTGGCATTGAATCTTCTTTCTATTCTGATTGTCTCATCAATTCAAATAAGTTCAGATGTGGGACTTGGTTCTATCATTCCATGGACATTCATATGATTGCTAGATTCGGTTCAAGCATTACTAACTCATTCTAGAGCTATAGATATCTTGAAATTCTTCTATGACTTTTTCACTTTTTTATTCTCATGGTAGTAAGGTGATTAACAAGTACATTAATTGTCGATATAGTTTACAAAACTCTAGCGACCACTTCAATTTTGCTGCAAACGGATAAATACTCTGACCTATTTGTATCTGCTGCTAATCTGAGAACTAGCCTGGCCTACACCCAATATTTTGGTGTGAATAATGCTTGCTTGCTTTCTCTTTGTGGTCTTTTGTTTTGACAGAACCCTTTTGGGTTGTGGATTGGTTTTCTTTCAAATTTTGTGTTATTGTTAATGTGTAATTGCGTTACAGTCAGTTTAGAACTGCTTGTTTGGCTTTTGTTTACAGACACCAAAAATTTGGAAGAAATCATACAGTGACGGCTATTATCAGTGCATTACTTGGCCAAGGAATTGAACAAGTATGAACCACTTTGCCATTTCCCTATTTGTCAAGTGTCTCACTAAATCAATCACTGTTTATTTTTAGGTGTTCTAAAGAAAAATGGAAGAATATTCCAATATGCAAGTAATGTCCGAAACTTAAAGCTAGCTATCTTGTTATTGTATGGATATGTGGAAAGTTCATTTTTTATTTTTTTTTTCGAGGAGGGGGGGGGGGGGGGGTATCGAGTAAAAAATTAGAACGAGTTAAAAAGGTGGCAGGTCTATAAATTTGTAAAAGCATTGTTGACTTGAGTAAGAAAATATTGGTCTTCTCACTGCCCTAAAAAGTAAAGCATTATGTTCCTTTTGCATATTGTGATACATAGGTATCTCTATTACTCATCATGTGCTCCAAGGACACATGAAGACATGCAAGATGTGTTTGTTGATGTCCTTGTATTTCCTATGCAGCTCTGTTTCTTCAATATTAGTTCAGTTAGGAATATGGTGTTCTTGCTGACAAAACTGAAAAGATTGATACATGCAAGGGGAAATATTTCATAAGCAAAATTTCAAAATATTGTTAATCTTGTCATCATGCTCTAATTAGCAATTCAATTGTTTGGACTTGAAGGTGAACATACAGGTTTCTAGAGGGAGTGCTGAGGTTTGTAACTCTAAAAATCGATGAAATTTAATGTTTTATTAGTATAAAAGCATCTTCTATGTGGTTTTATTCCTTAATGAGTATTTTAACACATCTTGTTTACTTTGAAGGCATGCTTGGTGGTTTGATTTTCTATACTTTCCTTAAATTTATCTGTAAGTGTGTAAATTTGAACTCTGCTACTAATTAAAACTAATTTTTACTTGGATACCTATTTAAGGTCTCAAGTGGGATTAAATTTGTATCAAAGCAGAAAATTAATTAATTCTGAGCAGGTTTCTTGTCATGCTTGGACATGTGTTGTTGCAAATTGTTATTTTTCTATAACCATATTACGGAATTAAACTTCTTAGGAGAAATAAAACATATATTCTTATGTAAGAGTAGTTTAGAAACCTGAGGATAACGTAAGGAATTTACATGTCTCTATTATAAGTAGCAGATTGGTTTTGGTCATTTGTTCTTGAGACATGGCAAGGAAGCATTCGTTTTTGAAAGACGATGTTTATGGTATTGTTCAATTAATTCTGTGAGTGCGTACCCAAGTAAATTTTATTTTTGACAACAAAAATAGGTGAATTCAAAATTGGGAAAACGGGGGCTTGTGAAATGGCCATTCTAGAGCTTATTTATGGTTAGTTGTTCTTGTGCCATATTCATTGTCAATTTTTTTTTTCTCAACATGCAATTCTGTTCAACCTGACTTCAATAGTAAAATGAACTCTATATACCTGTAAGTCCAAGTTGTTTTCGTCGTCTTATTTCAGTTGCCAAGGAAATAGTGATTTCAACTCTGGTCTTACCCAGCATCTTTTCTAATGGTATTCATTTTTTATTAATATATTTAGTCTGCAATGTGAGTGGAATTGCCTGGACAAAGTATTATCACTGTGTAGTTTTTGTTAAGCCTTGTCAGAGTTTGAATTCAAATGATAAAGATTTCAGAGCACATCTATTGAGTGGTTGGTATGTATTTGCTTATTTTGTTTTTACAGCTCCAACGGTAAACTAATCATTTTAAAATTCAGTACTGTAGTGTAATTTGCCTTTTCCTACGACCCAAGGCTCTCATTTTTCCAAACTTTCACAACAGTTTTTTTTTAACCACATAAATCACTTTCTTTTAATTGAGCTAAAATATATTGATATGCAAATAGTCATTCTGTTATGGTTAGTTCTATGATTGCAATTCATTGACCAGTCATTTTTTGGAAAATGCAATTTTTAATTTAACTCACTTATTCTTGCACCACATAATGTTCCAAGATTGTCACTTATGTTTCAATGAAGGAAACACTTTTGGCTTTCTTAAATATTATGGTATGCCCACCATCAGTGTCTTCCTCTTCTCACTCTGCTCATGTCCTTGGCGGCTCTGCAGGAAATTGATCGATCTGTGATTAGTCTCATCGCAAAACTAACACTTATGTATTGTTGCTCTTTTACGCTTATCCTATTGTACTTTGCATCTTAAACTCCTCATTACCATTCTATCCAAAAAAACAAAAAAACTCATTACCATCTTTATGCAATTTTATGTGGCTGAAAGCACTCCGTTAATACATAAATGAAAATCTTTTGCATACGAAATACAAGGACAAGTTAGAACCATGTACAAAGTATAAAAGATATACGGTTTCGTCCTTTCAGCCCATTTCTGAGGAACTGAATCATACTTTTGTAGAAATAATAATATATTTGAAAGTTTTCACTCTAGATCAATGTGCTTTGGTATGATTTAATTGGTCATGATATGTTAAGCTTCATTCAAGAAGTGTTCACAATGATATTTCATAGGTTGTCTCACAGACCAGAGAAGTTCTGTAGCTGTCAGCATTATAATGTTGCAAAGCTTACATTGAATCCTAAAGATGGTTTCCTGAAATCAATTGAAAAAAAGTTGCTTTTTTTTACCAAAGCCTACGACACTTGTATTACATGTAATGGCACTAGGTGGCATGCCTTGCACGCCGCACTCTCACTAGTATAATATAAAGTTTGAAAGTTCGTGATATCAACTAATCACACTTATTGATTTTTTTGTCTATATTGATGAAGTCTATTTAAGAATTTTCTAGGACAAAGCCTAATAAAGTTTTGGCATAAAAGATAAAAATGATTAAAAATTTAATAAGGAGATACTAACACTGGTTTTAGAAAATTATTGGGACACTAAATGAAAAGAAAAAGAAAGGAAGGGAGGAAGGAAAAAGAAGAAAAGAAAAATATAAGTGAATCTTACAAATTATCATTTGGTATTAGTGCAACGTTAGGTTGATTTCAGAAATCTTTTCATTTTTGAATGTGTAGATGTTCCTCCGGAGGAAATTATCAGTTTTGCTCAAGCTTTGATTGGCAAATGGATGGCTAGTCTTTGGAGGGAGGCCTGTCCCCAGTTTACTCAAAAGACCGGTGGATCGAAAGGTATCCGACCATTGGGATTTTTTTTTCATTAAGGGGAGCAGTCTACTATCTTTCACACCGGTGGTGACGGTCGGTATAGATGGAGCTTGAAAAAAGGAGACCCCAAGAGCAGCATTGGCATATGTTGTTCAGAAGGAACATGGGGAGGTAATTGGCGAAGGTGTGGTCAATATCTTGGCATTCTCTCCATTTATGGCCAGAAGCTCGGGCATGTTGTGAGGCTATTCATTGGCTTTTTCAAAATCAACGGGTTTGCATTGTGACAGACTGTCAGATGTTGATCAAGGCTCTTCATCATTTGGATAGTTCTGAATGTAATGCTAGATCTGTTGTTTTGGATATTTTGCATTTTGCGAACAAGTTAGATTATGTTTACATGTGTAAAATGGATCCGAAGGATGTTAGTCCGGTACACTTTCTAGCCACTTCTCAGTTGAAGCAGTGGTCAAGAGGACTTCCCTTTTAGTTGTACTTGTCTATTATGAATGTTATTCCTTCGATGTTTCTCTAAAAAATATAAAAATCTTTTCGTTTTTGTTTTTATTTATTAATTTAGCAAGTATCTCGTAACAAAAGACGGATAAAAGATTTTATCTGCTTCATTTTCACTTCTTTTAAGCCCTGGTTCGGGTGAAAGAAAAGAAAAAAAGGGCAGGGGTGGTCGGAATGGAGAAGGGCATCTATCTGGTCAGATAAACCAGGGTAAATCCAGAATGTGAATGAGGAAAAGATTTGGGATGGGGTTAGTTTCACCCATGCTGCACACATAATTAAACTATGGGTTACTAAAGAAGATGCATGCATGCTCCCGATGGTGCATGGTTGCCCAGTAGCCGTTTCGGGTGGGATGACAATCTCAGGCCAAGAGCTAGCCTCACATGGAGTACTGCTCAGCCGGTCAATGCCTGTCTAAAGGCTGGTCTGGTGCTTGCCAGTTGCCACATGCACCACATGATGGTGATATATATATTGCTCTTCTAGGAAACTCTTCGTCTCAAAGATTGGCTGTCAATTGGGTGTTGTTTTAATTTCTTTGTTTCATCCATTTTCAGTTTTGTGTATATAAATACACACACAAACATCACCTTCTTCATCCTATGGCAGACAACTGTGTGATAACAACAGCTTAGCATTGAAACTATGCCTTCTGAACAATTATTCACCATTTTATTTTTTTCGAATTCGGAGCCTTTGAATATTGATGCCCTTCCTAGCTAGCTAATTTGGCTTTCCACATCTTGCCTTCCCCACCCCCTTCTCTCTGTTCCCCTTAGCTTATGAGTCTGTTCTTGAAAAATTGGCAAAATGCTTGGTTGTTGCATGGTTCTAATACTAAATTTTAATGCAGGGACCATGTGAATTTCGGGGAGCTGAATGTTGACAAGACAAAGTGGGGACCGAAGCTTGATCTCCCTCATTTGCAATGCAGTAGGCATGCTTCCAAGACAATGCTTTATTGAGAAAGTGCACCAAGTTTATAACTCATGTCTAGACATTTAGTGTATACTTTAATCGTACAAAACAGAGTAATTTATTAACCTTAATTCTCATGGTTTATAATCCTCTCTTCGGTTCCAAAACTGAGTATGCTACTACAGAACCCATTGCTTGTGTTCAATTTAATTAAGAACACTTAATTCTCTCTTGGCATTTTTGCATCCTGATTGAAGGAACTTTGTGCATTCTATGATCATAAAGAGCCTGGTCCAGTGGTCCTGATCTTTTAAGCCAACACTTTCGAGCTAGTTTTTATATCATACTAATAGAGCTGAATTTGGGACCTAGGGGATGCTAGCAGACTTGACCTGACTTCATGTAATAAGGTGCCAAAAAGGGTTAAAATGAAGAGAGAGAGAGAGAGAGAGAGAGAGGAACTCATGGGCAAAAAAATAATCAATGTGTGTTATGGTTCAACGTCTCTTTTCAATTTCTACATACGCTCTATTGTTTGCAGCACCTCAAAAGATTCACGGACTAATAACCCCTAACAGAGCAACTAATGCTCACATTAGAAAAAGTGTCATTTTCTTTCTCTGTTGGAGACTCAATGCCATTGTGAACAGAATAAAATGGACTTTTTAATGTACATAGAAATAGGTCTTTGCCCCCAAAAACCATTACGACAGCCTCGCTGTGTCACCATGTTTTGCCACTTGCTTAAACACCTACTGCAAGAATGTCAGCCTTAAAGCTAATGTAAAGTGCTTGCATCATCCCACCACCTCTTATAATTATCACTATTATCAGGCCACCATTACTACCACTAACAGCAAATTGCCAATTACCCAGATTCAATTTCAGAAAATATTAAATAAAGTTTTAGATGGCAGATTAGTGTTTGATTAATCTAAGGACAAGATCATATTTAATTTGATTACAACAGAAGATAATAAAAGTAATTTGTTGGAGCCCCATTTGTGTATAACCAAAACCAACCACGTATATTTAGATGTATGACCGATTGTAACTTAAGAAATGGTTTCACCAATAGATTTCAAGACATCTTTAAATCATTATATGCATTGGCAACTCCAGATCAGATAGAGCCTAATGGTTGATATTATAAATTTGCATTTTTCACTCAAATTAGAGCCCAGTAACAATGGTTACAACTAATAATCACATTTGAAAATACTTTCATATTTCTCCATTGGAAAGATTGTGTCATTTTGACTAAATGCTCTTTTTTTCCCCTTCCAAATCCATTACTCAGGTTCAAATAATATAATGGACCTTATACTATGTTTAGAAATAATGCTTTGCACCAAAAAAATTTAACTCCTTTTCCACCTGCATCTACTATGATCAAATGCATTCATATTTGTAATTGATCTAATTTAATGCATTATCTATCTGCAGCAATAGATGCACTTATAGGCGTGATTATGATTGAATATATTGTGAATCAATGCAAAACTTTCAAGTATGTTGTGCTTCGGATACGAAAAATACTAATCAGAGACTGTACATATAACTTCCACATTGAACAGAAATTGCAAGTTTTGGAATGTTTCTCCAGTTTTCTTCTTCTTACTCACTCATGACTCAAGACATGGTATAGATTCCAATAAAAAGTTCAACATTAATTAATTAAACAGTTGTATTCAGCGAAAATGAAATAATGAAACATGCCAGAGTTCAGTAGGTGGGTTCAGAGTCAGCTTTGGCTCAAACTATAACACTGAATGTCTACTAAACAAGTTGAAAAATTCACATACATTTTTGTGAAGAATTTGACCAGCACAAATATCAATTTTGGCGAAGGGAATATGAGTGACAAGGTTATGTGTAGACTTTGAAGCCAAGGGTAAAGGAGTGAGAAGGTTATGGGTAGGCTGTGAAGTCATAATAGCCTCATAAAGCAGTATTTGTCTAAGCTGACTAGTTTACAGCCATTTTGTTGCTAGCCCATTTTAGCCACTGTTAGTCCCAGTGCTCCCAGCAAGCAAAGATGGAAAATTCCTTGAAGTATCATGAATTATTTTTGTCCATGCAGAATCATTTGCCCAATCAAATGTAAGGGTTGCCCATGCTTTGGACCACCATACGGAAAACCATGTAAATAAGGCATTCTAATCTAATATTGTTTTAGTGGAGGATGAAAAATATACCTTCTCATTTCCTTTCCCCCCTACAGATTCCAAGCAACAACAAAGCATTTATCTCTAATTTTCCTTTTACCTTCTCTTGTTTAATTTGTAACTTGTTGCCAAACACAACCTTAAGGCGCCACATTACAAATAGTAGTTGAAGTAGCTTTGCTCCTCCCTCCCTCCATATCCAGTCCATCAATCCTTTACAGCAACTCTGCAATGGCCTCCTATCATTTTACTTCCCTTGTTTGTTTCCTGCTGCCAAACACAACCTTAGGAGCCACATTATAAATATTCGTTGAAGTGCCTTTGCTCCTCACTCCCTCCATATCCAGTCCACCAATCCTTCACTGCAATGGCGTCCAATCATTTGCTCATCTCTCTTCTCTTTGTAGTGTTATTAAACACTACTGTCACTGGAACTCAAATGTCCAGTTATATCATTTTCTTCCACAGCAATTCAACCACCTCTCGGCTTTCTCATGAAGCAGAGTGGCTGGAACACCGGATTTTTTACAACTACGATGTATTGCAAGGCATTGCGGCGAGGTTGACGGAGGAAGAAGCTCACTTCATTGCCAACGTTTCGGGAGTCACGGCCGTGTTGCAAGATCAAGCAAACGTGCAGCTTCACACCCCTTTGGCATGAGTCTAACTTCGGCGAAGGTGTCATAATTGGATTGGTGGACACTGGGATATGGCCAGAAGCCGAAAGCTTCAGCGATGCAGGACTTGGGCCAGTGCCTACTGGTTGGAAGGGGTCCTGCGAAGCTGGAGAAGACTTCAACTCGAGTCTCTGCAACAGAAAATTGATCGGGGCTCGACGCTTCAACACGAGGCTACAACACCTTAAATCTGACAAGGTGGTGATACATTTCGGTGAGGATTACGAGTCGCCACGAGATGGTCATGGCACTCATACAGCCTCTACAGCCGCTGGTTCCCCTGTTGAGCATGCTGACCTTTTCGGTTTGGCAAAGGGCACTGCCAGAGGAATTGCACCCAAAGCAAGAGTGGCCATGTACAAGGCCTGTTATGAAAGGAGTGTTAGTCTAAAAATCACATAATAGAGATTAAACGAAAAGAAATCATCATTCACTAATATATTTAAATGATAATAAAATAAATACATCATATAATACAAAAATATAGATTAAAACAGTCTGATCAGTGAGATAGTGAGGCACGATGTAGTCGATATCTTAAAGTCGTTGCGCTTCCCTACGTGAAAGTTTTAGCGGACATCAACAGCTTCAAAACCGTGGTTGCCATAAAATATAAGTAAAAGGTATGTATGAAGACAAAAGAGTATGCAGGTAAAGGTGAAATTTTTGTATATAGAATAATGTCATCTTTCTACTATCTCTTCAAACAATTATTAGATATATGTATATATACACAAGACCAATGGTGAAGTCATTAACATTGGCTACATAATTATAATAAAGGATACCAATAAATAACTTTTAACTTCCAACATAATGTTTGGAATAAATAGGTCATGAATAGGATAATAATTAAATTTATAATACTAATTATAATATGAAAAGTTTTGAAACTTTATCACAATATACCAACAATCCCTCACAAGTTTAAAACTTTGAAGCATAATAAATTCATTAGAAATCTCAACAATGCAAATTAAAAAATTTAATAAATAATATATGAAAATTTTGGCAAACCAAAATAAATTAATATATAAAAATTTGGCAACCATAATACTGTGTAATAGGTGTAGGTGTCTTCCGGACTTGAACTTCACTTAGTGATAACAGCCTCCATTTGAAGGAATCATAGTGAACTATGTCTTGAACTAGATCCTTTGAGCCAGAGTTTGACATGTCACACACACAGTACCAATTATTAGACATGTTCGCGAGGTAGTGCGATTAATGGCAATGCACTGAATCTTAATTCTCATGAGAGTTACTAGAGAACAGCCCAATTCTCACAGTCGTGGCCTCACGACGGCTCTCACTTAGGTGAATCCTCCAAGGGTACATGTGACAAATACCTTGCGGGAGTTTGCCCGCTTTGGACTCATTCAGGGTTATACCCTTCCTTAACGTTCACATTTCCACAACACAAATGCCTTAGGGATGAGCAGGAGAACATCTATATGGTGTCTCCTAATTTATTGAGTGTTGGACATGAGTTACGTTGTATAGATTGTTTCTACCCATTGAACATCCTTCATGGGACCTCCAATCACAAATGTCGGGTTACCTCCCTTGGTGACTCTCTGTGGGCTCACTCATCCCCCTCGGTCAAATAAGGATCTAGCCTCATGCGTTAATCCAGAGGCAATTAATATTGTATCTCATTTAGGCTTCTCAAGCCATATGCCTTAATTTAGTTTTCTCATTTTCAAGTCTCGCTATTCATGCTTTTCTTTGGTACCTGCAAAATCTCCAAACTGATATTAGTAGCACTACAATGCATTATATCACAAAATAAAATATTTGCTCAGATTTTGGTAACGAAATAATGACACAGCTATAACCCCCACATTTTGTTGTTATCTAAAGAGCACACAGAGTAATGAGCTTTTCTGTTCCACAGAAAAATTCTGAGCGTTGTACCTATGAAAATATTCAAACAAAATTCTAAAACACAAAATTGTATTAGTCTCACATGACATCATGTAATAAAATATTCGATAAGAGAACTCTATTAGGTCACTCACACAGTAGAAATACAACCCCCACATACAGCTCCTCTCTCACTAGAGAAGCTTGCTTGTCTACCACTTGAGTTTTGAGAACTGTACTTGTGCCAAATTTTTAAAACACAAAGGAAAAATCATATGAACTACTAGTGCTTTACAAATCAATAGAAAACATAGGCACAATGGAAAATTTTGAATTTTTCATATGCAATCAAACACAATCTTCATATAGCAGATGAAAAGAGACTAAGACAAATAAAATCCAGCTACTAATTACAAGACCTTGGAAACCAAAATGATGCAGAAAAATTAGTACCATCATCAGATAATACATCTTGCACCACCTTACAAATATTCAAATATTATTTCTTCTCAAACAGTCGCATTTGTCATTAAAATATTATACACTTAATGGGTATACACCATATATATCTACCATTGACATTATAATAATGACAATAACAATCACAAATGCAATCTACAGTTTCTCACGTGAAAATACAAAACTTAGCAATGGCTATAGAATAAAAAATATAAAAATTGCACTTAAATACCCACTTTATATGTACATAATCACAACAGTTACATATAATAAAGTGATCACAAAACAACTTTTGATTGCCTACCCTTATACTATCACACACATGCAACATCATATTTGTTCATTTAAACAATATTTGTAACTTACTTGTACAAGAAATAATACCAGGAATTAAATATACAGCTTCACAACATCTAAATTTCTTCATGTAACTGCTAGCCATATCACATAGAATTCAACCATTAAAACATATAACAATGTTTGTAATAATCACCCAAAACTGCACCAAAATTGAATTTTGTATTTTGAAATAACTATTTTCCTTTTCACAAAGCATAAACCGTTTTCCTTCTAATAGAAAACTGAAACAGTTTGTTTGAATTAAGCAGAAAACTGAACACTTATTTTCATTTCCACAGACACTGGTTTTAGTTTTATAAAAAAACTGACAACAATAAAGAGCTTTTAATATAGCAACATGCAAATACCAAAGATAAAAGACTGATAAAACATTTTAAAGTTTTAGATCATATTTGCATGTGTACTTCATGCATTCCCTCTTACATAAAACTTTACTATTCAAAAGAAGATCAACGGCTAGCTACTTTAATACTATAACATTAACATATATGAACCACCTAAAAGTGAATCAGATAATACATTCACCCAAACCACGTATTCCATGAGAAACAGACGACATATAATGGCAAGAAAATAGCTATACATACATATATCAAACACATCAAATAATGTGTACTATATATTCTCTAAAACATGTTTTGCTCTAAAAACGAAACTGTTTTTTTTAATAAAATAAACAAAGATTTTTTTTTTTCCTAGAAACAAAAGATTAAAGAAATCACAGACCCGTTCAACATGACACAAACCCAAGAAGACATAACAAACTCACCAAATCAACTACATCATAATATTATAGTAAGATAGGTCTACCACCTATACATGCTCTGTGTCAAATGTAAAACTAGAAGCCTATCATCAAGTAGTCTAACTACTCATGCACGTATAAATAAACTCACTTCACATCCAAGACAACATAGGCATCTATAACACATATTTAAATATCAAATAACACTATCCAATAGTCATGATTCGAACCGAAATCAACCCATCAACCAGCTACATAGACATGCAACAAAATAATTTACAGAAACTGCTTTAAACAAAACCGAGTTTTAATTAAGACACTGAAAAAATATTGAAACAATTTTGTTATACATGAACAGAAAATTTTAATTTTTTTTTTTAACAATAAACCTTTAAACTAACACCCATATCAATATTCCACATCTGTAAAAGAAACCATGCATTTGGGTGAACGTAAAACCATCATATACATGTCATTACCGTGAAACGAAACATAGGTAACCTCTAAATCTTACACATGATCAAACATATACTCCAACAAGTATTAACATCTAAAACGCAATAGATTCTTGCAAATATAACAAAACATTATACACGTATATATACTTCAAGAAGTCTTACTTAAACCAGTGACCAACCAATCTTAGTAGAATCTGAGATTCCCATGCTTTCATATGACTAAATCACAACTCAACACCACTAAGAAAGCATGCAGATAATCAACATATTATACACGAATCAATTACATGTTCCATCAGTCAGTATGCATAATTCGAAGCAAAATAGATATAACATATTTTCATGCCAAGCTCCTACAGCATATCAAGACATATAGACAATAGCTCAGATTATGTTGATTTAAAGAACTACAATGACTTTAAACTGTTAGTCTAAAAATCACATAATAGAAATTAAACAAAAAGAAATCATCATTCACTAATATATTTAAATAACAATAAAACAGATACATAATATAAAAATATAGATTAAAACAGTTTGGCCTGTGAGATAGTGAGACACGACGCAGTCGCTGTCTTAAAGTCATTGTGCCTCCCCACGTGAAGGTTTTAGCGGACATCAACGGCTCCAAGATTCAACCCAAGTGCTCACAAGCCGGTCTTCTCAGATGTCATGCCAACTGGGAGAAGATGAACAATCCCAGCCGTGGTTGCCACAAAATACAAGTAAAATGTATGTATGAAGACAAAAGAGTATGCAGGTAAAAGTGGAGTTTTTGTATAAAGAATAATGTCATCTTTCTACTCTCTCTTCAAACAATTATTAGATATATGTATTACACAAGACCAATGGTGAAGTCATTAATATTGGCTACATAATTATAATAAAGGATACCAATAAATAACTTTTAACCCCCAACATAATGTTTGGAATAAATAGGTCATGAATAGGATAATAATTAAATTTATGATACTAATTATAATATGAAAAGTTTGAAAATTTTATCACAATATACTAACAAGGAGTGGGTGCACTAACTCTAACTTATTTGCTGCCATGGAAAGTGCAATAAAGGATGGTGTCCATATATTGTCACTCTCCATAAGCGGAGATGAAACTCCATATTAAGAGAACATGGTTGCTAGAGGTGGATTTGCTACTATGGAGAGAGGGAACTTCGTAGCCTGCGCTGTTGGCAATGAGGTCCATCTCCTCGTTTGGTGGAGAACACAGCCCCATGGTTAACTACTGTGGGCGCTGGATCCACTGACTGTAATTTTCCCATCGATGTCGTGCTCTGTGATGGACAAGTCTATAGAGGTTCTTCACTCTATGCCTCAAATTTTAGAGGATCAAATGCTTCACCACTGGCCTACGTGGGTTTGTGCGACTCCTTGTCGTCGTTGTCGATACCTCTTTATGATTGCGTGGGAAAGATTATTGTTTGTTCCGAAGGTAGCGTCGGCATTGCACTCCTTGTACAAGTGGCAGGTGGGGCAGGGTTTATATGGTTCGACTCAAAGGATAAAGAAGAAGAATTGATAGCTACAGCCTATCCGTTGTCTGCCGTGAGTGTGGGCTTTAAAGAAGGAGACCAAATTGTGAGTTACATAAACTCAACAAAAAATCCAGTCGAAAGATTTGTGTTCCATACTGCAACAAGATCAGGAAAAGAAAGAGCGCCAACTTTGACAAGCTTTTCCTCAAGGCGTACAAATCCGATAGCCGAAGAGATTTTTAAACTGGACCTTCTTGCCATAGGTCTCAACATTTTAGCAACCTTTATTCCTGTTGCGGCTCCAACAAAGTCTCCCATTGATCCAAGGAGGGTTGACTTCAATATTTTGTTTGGTACATCGATGGCTTGTCCACATGTTGCTGGGGCTGCTGCCTTGCTTTGCGCTGTTCACCCCAGTTGGTCGCCAGCCGCCATTCAATCTGCTCTTATGACAACGGCTGGAATCAAAGATAATGAAGATCTTCCAATCATTAGATTAGAGGACCTGCAACCAGCTACAACACTGAGGATTGGATCTGGTCAAATCAACCCTGAGATGGCTACAAATCTGAGGTTGATTTATGATGCTGATGAGCATGACTACATCAATTTTCTTTGTAGTATGAATTACACAGATGAGCAAATGACATTCTTTGTCCGCATACCAAATCCCTGTTTAGGTTATGCTGGTTCACCTGGGTATCTGAATTATCCATCTTTCTCGGTGGTGTTCAGATCTGGCAGTAATGTTCAAGAGGTAAATAGAACACTTACACATGTTGGAAAGCTGTTGCCAGAAGTGTGCCAAGTCAGTATTGTCAATTCGGCAGCTGATATGGTTACAATTACAGTTGAACCACAACACTTAACTTTCAGCAACATTGGCGAGAAGCAAGTGTACAAGATTAAATTTGAGACCAACATCGATGTTGTTGAAGAGATGGCATTCGGCTCCATATTGTGGGCAAGTAAAAAGCACCGTGTTTGAAGTCCCATAGCAATTACGTGGAGCACGAACTAGCGCTCGTTATATTTGTAGTGGTAGTGAATGTTTTGTTGTCTGTTGACGTGCTGTAAGAAGGAATGCCCACTACTTGTGTCCATTTCATAGAGTGTTGTCTAATTTTTAGGCCAATTATTGTAGTCTAATAAAGAGGAACTTAATTGTGTCATGCAATCGCATGGAACACACCCATCTCAATATCCAATTGGAGTGATGCTGCTCTGCTCAATATATTTTATGTATCTGTTTGGAGTTCTTCATCATCCCATTTGTGATTGTTAGCTTTGAATTTTAGTTAGGTTTGTTAGGCGAGTCCACTTAACTCATTGTCACTTGGGCTTCCATCCTATCTCCATAAAATTCCTCTCAGTCTAAGGTGGATTCTCTATTTATGTTAATCTTGGGCTTAAACTACTTGGGCTATGAGTTGGACGGTTGGGATTTACGGGCTTTCAGGCTTTGAAATAAACAATAATACTCCAAACAAATCATATTGCACGTTGCACACCCATCTGATCACATCCAAAAATAGGGCCTCTCTCTCTCTCTATCTATATATATATATATATATATGGGTAGCTTGATTGCATTTGTTGCGCTAGCTGATCAAGAAAATGGAGACGTGTCCCGGTTTGTAATCTGGCACACTGTCAGAGTATCATTATTCAGAAGTGCTGAGCACCACGCGCTTGTGCTGCACTCGTTGTGACCTCACGAGCCGCCACGACCAGTAGTGAGTTCGCTGCATCTTATTTCGAAAATTTACGTATGTAGTCCTTGTTGCATTTTTCCAGTTGGAACCTCTCAATTCTGCTCCAAACTCGCATGGCTTTGAATGGGGTTTTTGATTTGCACATGCGTTGGCCTTATTTTCTGATAATGCAGTAAGTCGATCCCCAGGCCAGCAACAATCAGCTCCAATAATCTAAGAAGGAAAAAGGGTAAAGGGCACCGGTGTGATGCCTGCCAAGGGCACTCCGATGCCTAAGTTAGGTTTCTGGAGATATTTCAACAGAGTTTTGGTTAGGGTTTATGTTTGCGTACCTAGTTGGAGAATATGATTTTTCCTTTTATATTGGTAAGTTCCCGGGTAGCCTTAGAGCGGCGTTGTATGCATGGAAAGGGTGGGAGACGGCTATCTTTCCACGTGACGGCGCAACATTGGAGATTTTTATTGGTGGCAGGGTAGTGAGAGGCGTAGTTGTCCAATCCCAAACGTGGCACTTCCTTAGGCATATGTCAGAGTGAGTGAGGTGACTGCCTCCTCTTACACACGACGTCTTGGAGTTGGGAGCACGTTATCATGATTGGGTTGTCAATGATGACTTTCACTGGTGTGGCTGGTGGGACGAATGATCGGCACCATCTCACTAGTTTTGCTCGAACGCAGTTCGGGGTATCAACATGTTTGGTGCTAAACTCTCAACCATTGTAATGCACAGTACGTCATCAGCTGAATTTGACAACCCGCGTGCTTTCTTTTGGTCGGGTCGTTACGGTGTTCCTTGTCAGCCCCATCAGTAGTCCCCCCATTCCTCTGAATACCCCGAGCGTGGAGTGTGGTCAGGGGATTCATGGTCAATCCCCATCAGTAGCCCCCCATTCCTCTGGGTACCCCGAGCGCGGGGTCCAAAGGGGGTTTTGGGTTAGGAGGTGTCGCTTCGTAGAGTTGGGAAGCATTTATAGCGCCGTAAGCGCATTTATGATAAAGCTGACGAGGATTGAATGCGCCGATTGACATTTCGCCACGCGACGCATAGTCATTGGTTGACGAAGAGTGACGCGACCCGTGAACTGCCAGCCGTTGGATCTGTGGTTGGGTGGTGCAATCCGGCCCGTTGATTTCGAAAAAGAGAATTTTAGCCTAGTCGGTGGCACCTTTGGCTCCCACGCTTTCACACTTACAGATTTTCAGGCTGTTCAACAGATTTTCTCCTGCGTTGGTGCTAGCTGCGTGGATTCGCGACTGCTGCAAAGAATTCGTGGCTTGGGTTGGTAAGTGTTTTCGTTGTAGCCTTAGATTGTTGAGTAATTTGGTGCGTAGGTTGTTTGGGGCGATTATCGTAGGCGGGTTGAAGAACTGGCTGGGGCGGTGGCTAAATTTTAGCCTAGTCATCAGTGGGTCCCTTTAAGAGCTGGGGCAATGGTAGTGGCGGGAGTTCGACTTCGCAACGAAGGGGATATCTTCCGTGATGATGGAGAAAAAGATGAAGATGATTTGGAAGGAGTACCGGATGCTTTCTTCCCTGCATTACAGGATTCCGAAGAGGGGGAGTAGGCCTACTCTGCTCGGCCAAGGGAGATCTGTGTGTATGAGGCCGCCTTGGCAAATGGCCTCAAATTCCCCGTCCCTGCTCCCATCAAGGAGATTTTTGATATTTTGGGGCTAGCGGCTAGGTCAGCTCATGCCGAACGCGTGGAGGATTTTGATGGGGTTGGTCGTGTTGTGGCAGGCGAGTAGTGGTGGCAAAGACAGCCTCACATTGAGTGAGTTCCTGCACTGCTACAAGATGTCAGAGCCTTAGGGCCTAGTGTTTTGTCTTTATTTTCTCTTTAGATTTGTAAGTCTGCAGAGCACTGACGTAGGTTGTTTGCTTTTAGCCCGAGTTGCTCCAACTTTAAACGAGTATTTGAAGGAGAGGGTGGACCGAGCTGTCGAGCATGGCGTTAGTGACGCCTGTGCCTTGGTGAGTGAAAACTTGGGTATGTTCTCCCTGAGCCCTGAGATTACGCTCGAAAGGTAGAACGAGCAAGGAGTGAGTACTTGGTATTTTGTAGGTAACTGTTGTCTATCAAGCTCTGACGTTCATGCCCTGTGATTTTTGCAGATCAAGGGATGGATGTTTCTGAGGACGAGGAGGAAGAGATGACGCTAAATCGAAGCTTTCTGAAGAGAGCTAAACTGAACGTGGGGGCTGACCCTCCAACCCCAGTCAAGAGATTCAAACTGGCATCTGGTTAGAAGGTTTTTGCTCCAACCTTTGCTGAAGGGGGCAGGGGGAAAGCGATAACCGTGAAGGACGACGCTCCACAGCGGGGCGGCACCTCCTCCTGCACTTGTTGATGCTGCTGGTGTTTTACCCCCTACCCTTCCACTAGGGGATATGCCAGACTCGACCTCGATTTTCGTGAATGCTGGCGAGGCGATAAGGAGGCTCAAGAGTGTCATCCCTGCCTCGGATGTCAGTAAGCTGGGCGGTCAAGCGTCCTCAATGTTAGCTAAGGAGGCATGTTAAGACCTGTTGAAGGTAGAAAAATACTGCCTTGGACTTAGCACTTTGATTTTTGTTGCCCTGTTATTTTAGAATGCTGAGTGCTTTCTTGTTCAGGCTGCTGCTAGGGTGGCGACACTGGCTGCCCGATCAGCGAACTTTGAGAAGGCCTTTACAAAGGAGACAAAGTTTCCAACCAGCTCTAAGCTGAGCTGAGCGCGGCCCTGGAGAAGGTGAAGGAGCTTGAGAGCGAGCAAGCAAGACTGAGGGCGGATATTGAAAAGGAGAAGGGCCAGAAAGAGGCTTGCTGGGAAAACAGAGAAGGCTGCCTTGAAGGTTGCCCAGGACGAGATTGCAGCGTTTCCTGCTGAGCTAGTGGAGGCCAAGAAGAGGGCGGGGCAGGCATATATGCAGGGGCAGAGTGCCAGATGGCCTTTGCCAAGATTTACCTGGATAGCTTTGGGGAAGCCAAAACTTTTGTTGCCCGGGCAGGGTTTTGACCTCTCCCACATCGAACCCGAGGACGAAGATGACGCCGTCTCCCAAGCAGCATCAAGGGGCGGGGCGCAAGACAAAGAGTTTTGGCTACCAAAGCTGCGGCCTCCTCCAAAGTCCAAGTGGAGAGTGACGGTCAGCCTAAGCCTTATAGTCTTCTGATAGGGGTGATGGTAAGCCTAAGACTGTAGTCCCCACCAAGCCCTTGGAAAAGGGTGATGGTCAGCCCAAGGCTGCGGTCCCCTCCAAGCCCTCAGAGAAGGGTGATGGTCAGCCCAAGGCTGTAGTCCCCTCGCAGCCCTCAGAGAAGGAGGAGGCTCAGTCCAAAGCTGTGGCCCCTCCTAGAGCGCCTAAGGCTAAGTAGATCTGTTGTGTAGGAGTTTTTCATTTTTGCCCTTGCAGTGGTTTTAGTTTTGTAACACTGCTCTGGCCCTTGTAATCTGTATCTATTTGTTTAAATGAAAAAGGTTCATTCATCTTCATTGTTGACATTTCTGTTTTAATCTGCTTGCTTCGTTGCCACTCATGGTTGACATATCTGTTTTAGGCTATCCCCCCAAGTTTGCCTGCTCGGGCAGGAATTGTTGCTTAGATCTAGGGAAGTAGATTGAACGAAACATTAGGCTATCTCCCCAAGTCTGCCTGCTTGGGCAGGAATTGTTGCTTAGATCTAGGGTGTAGCTTTTGCTTGCTCTGCCATGAGATGTCAACAATTCCTACCCGAGTAGGTAAACTTGGGGGGATAGCCTAAAACAGAGATGTCAACCATGAGCGGCAACGAAGCAAGGAGATTAAAACAAAAATGTCAACAATTAAGATGAACGAACCTTTTCCATTTAAACAAATAGATACAGATTGCAAGGGCCAGAGCAGTGTTACAAAACTAAAACCACTGCAAGGGCAAAAATGAAAAACTCCTACACAACAGATCTACTTGGCCTTAGGCGCTCTAGGAGGCGCCACAACTTTGGACTGAGCCTCTCCCTTCTCTGAGGACTTGGAGGGGACTACAGCCTTAGGCTGACTATCATTCTTCTTTGAGGGCTTGTAGGGAACCACAACCTTGGGCTGACCATCACCCTTTTCTAAGGACTTGGAGGGGACTACGGCTTTAGGCTGACCATCACCCCTATCAGAAGACTTGGAGGGGACTGTAGGCTTAGGCTGACCGTCACCCTCCCCTTGGACTTTCGAGGAGGCCGCAACTATGGTAGCCTGGGACTGGACATCATCCTTGTCCACCCCGTCCTTGTCTTGCACCCCGCCCCTTGACGCTGCTTGGGAGACGGCGTCATCTTCGTCCTCGAGTTCGATGTGGGAGAGGTCAAGACCAAAGTAAGCCCGGGCAACAAGAGTTTTGGCTTCCACAAAGCCATCTAGGTAAATCTTGGCAAGGGCCATCTGACACTCTGCCCTCTATATATATGCCTGCTCCGCCCTCTTTTTGACTCCACTAGCTCAATAAGAAACGCTGCAATCTCGTCCTTGGCACCCTTCAGGGCAGCCTTCTCTGCTGTCAGCTTTTCCCAGCAGGCCTCTTTCTGGCCCTTCTTCTTTTCAAGGTCCGCTCTTAGTCTTACCTGCTCGCTCTCAAGCTCCTTCACCTTCTCCAGGGCCGCGCTCAGCTCAACCCAGAGCTGGTCGGAAACCTTTGTCTCCTCTGTAAAGGCCTTCTCAAAGTTCGCTGATCGAACAGCTAGTGTCGCCACTCTAGCAGCAGCCTGAACAAGAAAACTCTCAGCATTCTAAAACAACAGGTCAGTATTTTTCAAAGTGCTAAGTCCAAGGCAGTATTTTTCTACCTTCAACAGTTCCTGGCATGCCTCCTTGGCTAACATTGAGGACGCCTGATCGCCCAGCTTACTGACATCTGAGGCAAGGATGACACTCTTGAGCCTCTTCATCGCCTCGCCAACATTCACAAAAATCGAGATCGAGTCTGATGCATCCTCCAGCAAAAGGGTAGGGGGTAAGACACCAGCAACATCAACAGGTGCAGAAGGATGTGGAGGCAAGGCCTTCTTAACCGGGGGGGTGTCGCCCCACTGTGGAGCGTCGTCCTCCACGGTTATCACTTTCCCCCTGCCCCCTTCAGCAGAGGTTGGAGCAAAAGCCTTCTGACTAGACGCCAATTTGAATCTCTTGATTGGGGTTTGAGGTTCAGCCCCCACGTTCCGTTTAGCTCTCTTTAGGAAGCTCCGGTTCAGCGCCATCTCTTCCTCTTCGTCCACAGAAACGTCCACCCCTTGATCTGCAAAAATCATAGGGCATGAACGTCAGAGCTTGACAGACGACAGTTACCTACAAAATACCAAGTATTCACTCTTTACTCGTTCTGCCTTTAAAGCGTAATCTGTGGGCCCTGAGGCCTAACAAGAACATACCCAAGTTTTCTACACAAACCAAGGCACAGACGTCAGTAACGCCATGCTCAACAGCTTGGTCTACCATCCCCTTCAACTCCTCGTTTAACGTAAGGACAGCCTGGGCTAAAAGCAAACAACCTACGTCAGTGCTCTACAGACTTACAAATCTAACGAGAAAATAAAGACAAAACACTAGGGTTGGAAAGCGTACCCTTCCTAGAAGGCTTCCCCCATCTACGAGGAATTCGAACGAACTTCTCGTCCACTGGCTCCCAGGGCTGGCTCTCCCAACCCTCGCCATATATAAAGAAAAACTTGTCCTTCCACCCTTTGTGGGACGAGGGCAAATCCTTCACTAATACCATGCCCTTATTCCTGGCGAAAAAGTACCACCACTCATTCTCAGGCTCTGACATCTTGTAGCAGTGCAGGAACTCACTCAATGTGAAGCTGTTTTTGCCACTACTACTCGCCTGCTACAACACCGCCAACCTCGTCAAAATCCTCCACGCGTTCAGCATGAGCTGACCCAGCGTTAGCCCCAAAGTACGAAAAATTCCCCTGATTGGAGCAAGGACGAGAAATCTGAGGCCATTCGCCAAGACGGCCTCATATACACAGATCTCCCCTGGCCGAGTAGAGTAGGCCCACTCCCCTTCTTCAAAATCCTATAACATAACGAAGAAGGCATCTGGTACTCCTTCCAAATCCTTTTCATCCTTTTCTCCATCATCACGGAAGATACCCCCTTCGCCGCGAAGTTGAACTCCCGCCACTACCATTGCGCCGACTCCTGGGTCCATACCCCCTTCGAAGAACCCAGAAGGACCCACTGATGAACTATCAAGGGCCTCAACCCGCACCCTCGCCAGATCCTGAGAGGTGGTATTCTCAGAATCTGACGATTACACCCTTCTCTCATCCATCGTTCCTATCACGTACCCCTTTCTCCTAAATTTAACCATCGCCGCAACCAGTTCTTTAACCCCTCTACGATAATCGCCTCAAATAACCTACGCACCAAATTGCCCAACAGTCTAAGGCTACAACGAAAACACTTACCAACCCAAGCCACGAATTCTTTACAGTAGTCGCGAATCCACGTAGCCAGCACCAACGCAAAAGAAAATCTGTTGAACAGCCCAAAAATCTGCAAGTGTGGAAGTGTGGGAGCCAAAGGCGCCACCGACTAGGCTAAAACCCTCTTTTTCGAAATCAACAGGCCGGATTGCACCACCCAACCACATATCCAACGGCTGGCAGTTCACAGGTCGCGTCACCCTTCGTCAACCAATGACAATGCGCCACGTGGCGAAATATCAATTGGCGTATTCAATCCTCGCCAGCCTTATCATAAATACCCCTAAAGCGCTATAAATGCTTCCCAACTCTACGAAGTGACACCTCCCAACCTAAGAACCCCCTTTGGATCCCGAGCTCAGGGTAACCAGAGGAATGGGAGGCTACTGTTGGGGACTGACCATGAATTCTCCAGAACACGCCCAATGCTCGGGTACTCAGAGGAATGGGGGGCTACTGATGGAGACTGACAATGAATTTCCTTGACCAAGCCCCACGCTCGGGGTACTCAAAGGAATGGGAGACTACTGATGGGGCTGACCAGGAATACCGTAACGGCCCAACGGGAGAAAGCACACGGGCTGTTAGATTCAGCTGATGACGTAATGTGCATTACAATGGTTGAGACTTCAGCACCAAACATGCTGATACCTCGGACTGTGCCCGAGCAAAACTGGTGAGATGGTGCCGATCATTCGTCCCACCAGCCACGCCAATGAAAGCCATCATTGGCAACCCAATCATGATAAAGTGCTCCCAATTCCAAGACACGACGTGTAGGAGGAGGCAGTCATCTCACTCACTTTGACACACGCTTAAGGAAGCGTCACGTTTGGGGTTACACAACTATGCCTCCTATTATCTATCTTGCCACCAGTCAGAATCTCCAATGTCGCGCCGCCAAATGGAAAGACAGTTGTCTCCCACCCTCTCTATGCATACAACGCCCTCTAGGGCTACCCGGGGGTCTGCCAATATAAAAGAAAAAATCATCTTCTCTAACAAGGTACGCAAGCATAAACCCTAGCTAAACCTTTGTTGAAATATCTCCAGAAACCTAACTTAGGTACCGGAGTGCCCTTGACAGGCATCACACCGGTGCCCTTCACCCTTTTCCCTTCTCAGATTATTGGAGCAGATCGTTGTTGGCCTGGGGACCGACTTACTGCATTATCAGCTGGCGTCGTATGTGGGAAACAATTGTTTTCCATTTTCATGGTCGTCACCAGGTTTGGCACTTCACGCATTCCCTTATCCATGGCAGATCAAAACACCAACAGGGTCGCAGGTGACTAAAGCACCGACAGAGTTACAGCCCTCGAAACCCGTATGGCCGATGTTATGGCCAATATGCAAATACTAATTACCCAAAAATCAGGAGTTGCTTCAACGACTCCCTGCTGCCCCCGCAGGAGAACAACCATCCAGAGCTCAACCGAAGAATGAAAGAAGTCACGCTAGGCAAGACGTGAACGAAGATCCCGTCTTACCTGGCGGCGGCATCCTGCCCCCCGGCGCTGTGCTACCACCCCGAAACGACCACGCTCCACCGGATGAAGCACAAAGCCGGGCCCTTGGCCCGCCGCTTCGACGTCACCCCCCAGCACACAGAAGAAAAAGGAGAAAAGGGGGGGACAATCCCCCGATTTGGGACGAGCATTTGAGAGCCCTCCAAGCCCAGATGACCAGGGTCATGGAGGCTGTGAAGACCAGAACTCCAAACTCCGAACACCGTTGAGGAGATGGTAAACAAAACCGACTCTCTGTTCACCTAGGCAATCATGCAGGTCCCCCTACCGCCTAAGTTCAAAATGCCCATTATAGAGATGTTCGATGGCATGAAGGACCCATTGGACCACCTAAAGACCTACAAGGCCTTGATGCAGCTCCAAGCTGTCCCCGATGAGATTATGTGCCGCGCCTTCCCTGTCACTCTCAAAGGAGCAGCTAGAGTGTGGTTTAATCGGATTCAACCCTCCACTGTTAGTTCCTTCTTTCAGCTCAGCAAATTGTTCGTCGGACACTACATTAGAGTCCAGCGACAAAGGAGACTGGCGACCAGCCTTCTTAATGTGAAACAGAAGAAAGATGAAACTCTTCGAGAGTTTGTCACCAGGTTTAACCTGGAAACCTTGGAGGTGGACGATGTTGACGACAAGGTCGCAGTCACCACTTTCATGAGCGGAATCAGGACCCACAAGTTCATGTTTTCGTTGGATAAGGAGCCTCCGAAGACTATGGCGGACCTCATGATCAAAGCCCAGAAGCATATGAATGCCGAGGATACGATGAACGCTAGATGGGAACGTGATGAGGGCGCCACTTCCCAGTCAGACAAAAAGAAGAGATCACCCGAAGGCAAAGACAACCAAGACAAAAAAGCCCCGAGGAGCGAGCGGATAGAAAGGGGGGACCGACCGAGAAACCATTTCGCTGCCTTTGAGCGCAGTTTCACTCTGTTGACCATGTTGTTGGAGCACGTCCTGAATGAGATAAAAAATGACCCAGACCTAAAATGGCCTGGGAAGTTAAGGGGATCCCCAGAAGAGAGGAACCGAAGGAAGTACTGTCGATTCCACAGGGACCACGGCCACAACACAAACGATTGTTTCAACCTTATGCAACAGATAGAGAACCTGATCAAGGAAGAGCGTTTGGGGAGGTACGTTGCTGGCCAACGGCAAGACAGAGCACGACTGGCCGAGCCGAAGAGCCCGGAAAGAGCCCCAACACACCAACGCCTGATCGTAGAGATAAGGGTCATCTCTGGGGGCTTTGGAGGTGGCAGCGAGTCTTCGTCCGCCAGAAAGAACCATGTCAGGAGGGCAAAGCAAGCAGAAGTGTTCTCAGTAGACAGACCGAGCAAAAAGGCCCGACCAGACGTTCCGGACATAGTATTCACTGAGGACGAAGCTTCGGAGCTGAGTCACCCGCATGATGACGCCCTGGTGATCAGCGCCATCATCTCTAACTTCAGAACACGACGAATCCTCATCGACAGTGGTAGCTCGGCTAACATTTTGTTCTGGGGAGCCTTCAAGCAACTGCAGATACCGAGAGAGGCCCTGAAACCCGTGACATCCCCCCTTGTGGGGTTCACCGACAACCGGATCGTCCCCGTAGGCCCCATCATTTTCTGTTCTGTTCTGTTCAATTCATAACCAATCCTCCGGTAGTAATTCGTTAAGCTAGGCGTGCTTGAACTGGGACCATGTATGAGGAAGTTGCTTTCTTGCTAGATTAGAATCCTTTCTGCAAAGATTTTACCATGTTTGCAATAACTCTAAATCTTAGGTATTGTAATGACAATTACCCTACACTTGGCTTGTCTTGTTGCAGAATCTTATCAAGTTGCTTTCCATTTATAACACTTTTTGCAAGTTGTCCACATTGTGATATTTTGTGCTTCTACTCTCAAATCGTTCCGGACTGTTACGAGATTCTTACAGCATGGTCCACCTGAGTTTTGACAAATAATAAAAGGAACAAACGAAACGGGGAGAGAAGTAGCAGACTACATATCCAATCTCTGAATTGCCTAATAAAATAGTAACTGATGTACTTTCTCTAGAATGGTTCTTCAAAAATTGTCATTTGTGTAGCTTTGTATGATTAGAAAGTTGTATGTGTTTTTGTAAACTATGCCCTAACCAATTGAAGAAATGTTCTTGTTCATCGAATTCTGACAATGCATCTATAGTGTTTGCATTTTCTTTTTCAAGGTTGGTTTTTTTTTCTTTTGGGGTGAGGGGTGGGGGGGTTGGAGGGTGCCTTTTAGTTTTGAGTCTAAATTCTGTACAAAACTAAGCCTGGAAGTAATGAGGATTTTGATGACCATCTTGATTCAGGGGTTCTACTGCTCATTGTTTGTTTCTTATAGGATTCATTCACTGAACTTTTTTGCTTGGACTATACAATATTGTGTACGAACTGAAACTTATAGGGTTGCAATTATGCAGCATCAGAATTATATAGTGTAGGTACAAGTGTCCATCTCCGCTCCGTACAAGGACACTCAGCTAACTGACCACTCCTCTGTACCGCTCCTCCTCCCACGCTTGACTCCATGGCCAGTCTACTAAAGCGACGTGTGCACCAAGTTGGCTCACCCACCGAGGAAAGTGCGAAGAGCGCCTCCTCTGAGCTAAGACATCGAAGAGGCCCCTCGCCTACAGGTGACCTCGGGACACCTCCTCCGCAACGTCTGCTCATGCTTTCGCACTCGGTACCTTCTGGCTCGGCCATGGAACCTCTCCGCCGAGCGCATCTCCATACTTAGAATAATTCTCCAAAACCAAGCGTATCTCCATAACCTAGGTTAGGAGCAGAACCTAGATACCTCCGCACGGGATCATTAGGAGACAAGTAAATTAGAGGCTAGATTTGAGGGTTCGCCGAGGGGCCTTGCCTCTCCGGCCGGTCTTAGAGCGAGAAGAATCTCCAAGCAAACGATAAAGCTTATTTAATGCCTGAGCCGCTTGAATCACTGACATCACTGCCACCCACAGAGTCGCAAAGTTGACATTTAAAATGTTGGTCTTCGAGAAGCCCTCAGATTGAGGAGCCAATCAGCAAGGGCCTCCACTCAGGTCTAAGGAGCCAATCACCGAATACCTCGAAAGTTGAAGAACCAATCATGGAGTACCTCTGTTCCCTATATAAAGGGAACCTTCATTCACCATTGACGAGATTTTCATTCCACATTGAATGATTACCACCAACATCTCCAGAATTTCTTCAAGTTCTTTGGGACACTGCCACTCTCTCTCTTTCTAGTACCGCCTCAACTCTCTCTACTCCACCTCCGGTGGTCCTCCGCCTAGACAACGCTTGCCGTTAACTTCTCAGAAGATCACCCTCTACAGGTTTGACCACTCGCCTCCTACACCACTCCACACACATATAGCAAGAAAAGTAAAATTTTTTGTCATCGTATGATCTTGATGTTTTCTCTTATTCAAAATATTTACTAGCAACACAATCTTTTTATCTAGATATACCTTATTGGCCAGATTGTATATAAAAGTAGCACCTTGATTCAAACACATGTTTTTGATAAGATATATGACATGATGTATCCGATACCTTCTTGGTGTTCATATTTGTTGTTTATACTCAGTATTAGTTTCTTTGTTAGAAACAAAATTGCATATTCAGTAACACGTGTTCACCACTGTTGATCTACTTGGTTAGAACACAATGTTCAGACAAAAATTTCTCTTTTTCATTTGTTTTGTTATCTTGTTTTATCATATTTTCATGTTGTAGTGGATGTTGGTTGTGTCACAGGCATTCTTTCTAGTATTTGTACTCAAGCTGGTGTCAAATGAGTAAGGTTTCTTGTAGCTAACACTGTTTGAACTTGCTTCAATGGTTTCATATGATGGATTGATTAGTTCCTACTCTGTGCAAAACTTTCTCCCAAGATGATAAATTAGGGATAATCCGTGCCTATGGCACTCATAAACAAAAATATGAGGAAATTTTGTTTCACTTGCAAGACTTAGAGACTCAGCTCAGGTAGTACGGAGTTAGGAAATTCATCTAAGAGGAAAATTTATTTTTGGTAATGAACAAAAACTATTTAAGGTAGTTATTTATAATTTCAATGAGCCATGTTGAGAAACCTTTCTAAAGCTAATATGAAAAAAGAAAAGAAGTTTATAAAATTTTGAGGGTGCAACTGCCCCATCTAGGCCTACGTGGCTCTTTGGTAGATCAAAATTTAATGTAATAGACTTAGGATCAAAATTCCAAAATATTTTCAATAAGTTGGATGAAAAAGACAACTAATTAAATGAATCAAGCTGAAAAAAAACTGCAACCAGTTAATTGAGTGCATTCAAAGTTAAAACTAAAGAATGAGATAGCCAAACCTCACAACTTCTCATGAACAGCATCCCAAAAAGGATGTGCTCGATTACCCAGTAAAAATTAGAAAAAAAAATGTTTTGCAAGACATTTCTTCAAATGCAACAAAAAATAATAAAAAAAGAAAACTTGATTTCAATTAAGGATTCCGACTGAAGTATAGTAAATCAATTGGCCTAAACATAAGCTAAACCTGTTTAATAATTTAAATTTCGAAGTTTCTTTCAATATTATTTGCCACTAAATAGTTATCAATTTAATAAACCAAACTCACCAAGTTCAAATAAGTAACTTCAGTGTACAGATAATGCAATGTTTCATACCCGTCTTAGGTAATGTGCACGGATCCATCGAGGAATGACCATTAACCACGTGACCATGAACAGGCATCCGTTTCTCGTCTGCTATCCTTGACATCCAATATGCCGGTGGGAGTGATAAACCAAAGATATTAGATGCATTCATTAGAGAACAAAAGCAAAAATTAATAGTCTCCTCCAAAATGCAGAAAATAAAACTAAGTATTAACCAAGAAAGGAAAAAAATAAGACTGATAGTTTAGTCACCAAAGAAAGGGTATCAGCAACTATACGGTACCACCTGGGTGTTGTTTCCAATACTAAACCAAAAGGAGCGAAGATATTATAGTTAGGCCTTAACAACAAAGTTATCAAATATAAAACAAAAGGATTTCTGTTAAATTAACCAAAATGAAACAAAACAACGAATTGGGGCCAAAAAAAAAGAAAAGGAAATGAAGACAAACCTTTTATCGCCGTAAATGACATTGACTTGCAAGATGGGAACAACCAGAGCAGCCCCCAAGATTCTTCTGCGCGGTTCATCCCACCGTCACCACCGTCATCAGATTCTTTGCCCCCTGTCTCCCCACTTCATTTTCTTTTATTCAATAAAATCATAACATAGCCTATAACCCAACCCATCAGGTTGCTTCCAAAACAACTCTGTTATTTGGCGCAACACCAAGGGGTGTGAACTCCGAACCCATTTGAGACTGAGGAGTCTTGTAGAAAAAATCAAACAGGGGTTGGGCAAGAATGGTAGCACTAGGCTGAACCACATATTCAGCATTTCAAAGAAAAGCACAAAGCTTTAGACACAAAACCAAAACCTTGGGTCCTAATATACAATGCTTATTTGGAGAAATAAGCAGAGATTAGAGTGAGGAAGATAAGAGAGAGAGAGCTCATTATCTGCATGGGAACTAAATACATGCTTGCTTCTTCATTTTTGCCAGTTCAGACATGCAATAAGAGCCATTCAGAACCATCTCTGTTTATGGTTGAGCTTTTCATTGGCTCTCTTGGAGAGCTTAGAGAGAGAAAATATAGAGAGAGGAGAGAGATAAGAGGTAGAAGTGTGATTTCAAAGTTCTAGAGGAGATGGTGGCTGCGTTAGCCGTTCTGCCACGGAGGAGGAAGAAGAAGGCAAGGGGAGAGAGAGAGAGAGAGAGAGAGAGAGAGAGAGAGAGAGATCTGATTTCAAATGTTGAACCGCAAAAGCAAAGGCAGCAGGAAGTAAAAGCAAGCACCAGACCCACAGGAGTAAATGATGCAACCGTTGGATAAAAGTAAAGGCATCAGAAAGCATTTAATGCTCTCTTTGTTGCAGTCGTACAAAACATACGCAAGGTGAAGAGGCGTGCTGCAAATTAATCTGAACTGTTGAATTTATAACCAATCTCAATACCAACCGTTGGAGTGTTTTATTGGTGTCTGTGAGAAGCAATGGCAGTTTCAGGTGGGATTTTGTAGCCGAAAAGATCAGCTCTAAAGCAATCTGGGCCATTGAATTAAACCAAAACTCAAGGTCATCTGTTAGATTTATTTGTCTCTAGGACATTTTGAAAAAATAAAGCTAAGATGTAAGTTAGATGTATTTTTTTATGGCTGTTGTTAGTCTTGTCTGGAATGAATGTTTTCGGTAACTACTGATTGAAACAAAGATGCGTAGGGAAATATAAATAGCAGACAATGCAACCCAAAAAACAATGAATATTTAGGATGTGAATAACATCTTTGCAGTGTCCAGATGAAAAGAGTGTAATTTTCATCACACACTCTCCTTGAAACCTTGTAGCAATGATACTCCCGTTTGTGCTGAACATGGAATTGTTGGTTGATGGTTGAGATAAGCTTCATGTTGATGGAAGCTTGTGGCAAATTGGAACCCAGAGGGTAACAACTCTAGTTCACGTTTTTAAAGACAAAAGGAATTATAGCTACAATTGTTGTGAATTTTTTTACAGGAATTATTTGTTGTATTGTCAAAATTATTTTACTATATTTAATTGTATTATTATTTTATCTCAAAAGTCATACAAATATTTTTCTGTGAAATTGTAGCATCCATGGTCAAATACTCAATTTTCTTGTGTTTTTATCAATATGTTATTTTCCGACTGTTATTATTTTGCCATTTGATGTCTTTTTCCTTTGCAGAAGTGTGCTTTTTAGGGGTTTCAACCCAAATCCACATTGTTTCTCCGCATATATTGGTCATTGTTCTCTATTATTTGATGTTGCACTTAATGCTTGAATTTTGTATTCTAATTTTTTAATGGCTGTTCTTTGTATTTTTTTTTCCCTATTATTATAGTTTGGTGCAAAAGACCACTATTCAGTAGATGTGTATTTTGTATTTCTGCTGAATTCTTTTGGATTATGTTTTACCTCAAAGTTCAAATCTTTTGGCCATGAGCACATTTGGGTCTATTCTGTATGTGAAGGTGCATTTTTTGTATCGACACCTCATTTTTTGTGCTGCTCTTTGATTACTGTTCTTCATGATATTGAAAATATTAAACTTTGAAGTTGTGACTGTCTTCAAATTGTTAAGCTTATAGGAGCTTCTGTATAAACAGTGAGTTATTGATATAAATTCATTAATCTGAGAAGTGTAAATTCTAATTTCATATGAATTACTCATCTTTGGCACTGTCTTTAACTGGCTGGAATTCTGCAACTTGTCTAAATCCCTAATATCTTGTTATTCTTTATTTGGATCAAAGTATACCTCATGTTGTTTCTTTTCCATAGATATTGGTGATTGAATAGGATATATACATTATCTCCAAATTATGAGTTTATGCATGCTGTGGTTTTTGTGTTTTCATTTTGCCACCATATGGTCTAAGGCCTGTAAATGTGTTATGGTATGATACTAACTATGGTGTTCTTGCAGGGTAACCTACAAGTTGCAAGTGTTTATGCTGGAGATAAATGTGTACAACTGAAAGGCCTGGACATTGTTGCCAAGTTGAATAAATATTTGAGGTTGTTAACCCTTTCCTGTTGTCTGTCCATCACTAAGATATGGTTCTGAGCACTTAATTCAGAGAGAGATAAAGAGAAAGAGAGGAAATGAAAATATAATAAGAAAGAAGAAGTAAAAGAGTGAGTCCCTTAACAGTGGTACAGATCGTCACCTTATTCACTTAACAGTTTAATCTAAGAAACTGTTTCTTTGGTCACAGCATCAAAATCAATTAAGTTTTTTTTCTTTCTTTCCTGGGTTTAAGGATTTAATGGTATAAGGGGTGTGCGCCTTTTTTTTTTTTTTTTGTGTGCAATTTGACAATAAGAGTTGCTGGTTCTCTAGAAGAGTATGTAATTTGTTTTTATATCTTAAAGCAGGACTTTGATCGGTGATCACATATCATTGGCTAAATTTTAAACAAAAAAATGTTTTTCCTTTTTATTTTTGAACATTTTGTCTTTGTACTGATATGAAGTGAGAATAAAAAATTAGGGACCATAAATCATTACAAACTAGTTAGTGGTTCTGTCAGTAGATCAATAGTTGATTGTGTTCTGATGGACTGAAGAGACATAGGGGTCACCATAAGCTGGCTAAAAAAGATGGTCAAAAGTTGGTGACAGTAGTTGACCGATGAGGATTAGGCATTTAGAAAAGATGGCCACTGGAAAATTAGCCGGTGGACAAGAAGTTCATGTGGCTTCTGGAAATTCATGAGGGAAAGAAATAAAAAGTTTGATTAATCTCCAATAAATGGCACTAACTGCTTTATACATTGGCTATGTTTTTACTGCTGCTGTAATCTCATTGCTGGGGAAGTGCTCCCTCATATCTATTTTCCGTCCATTGACAATATGAGATCTTGTTAAAAATGACTTGTTCTTGTTCAATGCAAATTCACCCATCAAAAAAAGGGAAGAAGAAGATATAGATGGGAGAGGACCACAAACTGAATCGAGCCACTCGAGGTTGGCTTGGTAAAAAGCTTGCTTGAGCTTGTTTGATATGGAAAATGGGCAAAGTCCAAACTTGAAGACAGAGCTCGTTATTTGAGCAAGTTCCGAGCTCAATCAGACCCCTGGCTCGATCAGAGGGTATATTGTAATTTTACACAACCCTATGGTCATTCCTTATATTTAATAACCTGCTGATATGTCACATCAATAAGTTTTCTGTCCGTTTCTTTGAAGTCAATTTAGAAGTACAAGACAACCCACTGAGATTGATTGGCACAAGACAAACCAGTCATTGACTAACCAATAAAAACATCACAACAAAGCATGAAGTAGTGGCCTTTGCTTAAAATTTGAAACTATTTGCCTTTAGATTCTATGAGCCTGTAGGAGGCAACCTTGAAAAAGTTTGGTTTGTTTACAAGTGAGCTTGAACACAGCATTCACAATCCTAACTGAGCTCGAGCTTCAAACCTCATCATCGAGCTGAGCTTGAGCACATCACTATTCGGCTCAGTTTGGCTTGATTACACCCTTAGAGAGACTCTTTCTTCATCTGAGCATTTTCTATTGATAGAAGTTGGATCACAATTTGAATTTTTATGTTTGGAATTTGAATTTCAATAGGAGTGTGGGGAAAGATTAGTCAGCATAACATTGCCAAAGGAGATAGATCAAAGTGTGTACTTTGTTACTAATTTTACTATTAGACTTATTTCTTTATCAGTTTTTCAACAATGATTATTGTAATTCTTTATCTTTATAAAGTTAATGTAAAGGTTGGTGAATGGAGCACTAACAGCAAATGAAATTAAAGATCCTAAACTTGCATATAGGATGATTCCATAAGTGTTAAGCCTGCAGTTTTATATGTGGTTTAGTTCTTGCAGTACGTTTTCTATTTTGTTATATCTGAGTTGAATTTTTTATGTGCCTTAGTGATGTTGCAGCTGGAATCAAAGAAGACAATATGACACTGGCACATCCACCATCTTGATACAGATGAAAGTCCGGCCTGGTCCTCTTAGGAGTTATGCAAATTAACGGAATCAAATTAATGGTTTTACGCAAGTTAACTTTACTTCTGAATTTTCAATTATATTCTTTGGTTTTACAGGTTGATGAGCATGTGCAGATGGAGATCATGAACCACAGATCATCGAAGCTCCCAAATTTAATTAGATTAAGGAGGTAACTCACTGATCATTTTGGCATGTTCATGTTAATAAAAATCATGCCTGTGTAGGTATATTGGCATATTTTTTATATCAGGTCAATGGAGTTCTTAGTGACTGAAAGGGGTTAATCAAGAGCCTTCCTTACAACATACATAATGTACTTCTTTTGTTCATGTTTCTAAAGCAAAATATTAATAAAAATGGAAAAGGAAAAATTATGGGCTTACCAAATTAAGCTACTAGAGTGCTTAAAGATGTGGTTCCTGTTGAAATTGCTTCTTATTTGGGGGGGAGGGTGGGTAGCCTCTGGTTATTTGCTCTTGCTTCTATTCAAGATCCACAAATTGAAATGCCCAGCAATGGAGTCTTGCCTTGTGGATCCTGCTCTACTTAAGTCTTTGTAGTCATGGAATATGTAGCAGGAGGAGAACTTGCTGAAAGAATATGCAATTCACTTGGATTCAGTGAGGAAGAGTTAAATTAAATTAGGGAAATGATGACGCAAATCTTGCACTACTTAATGCATGTTATAGCTATTAACGGAGATTTGGCAAAGCTATTGTTTTCTGTAGTGTTAAGAGCCAATTTGGAGAAATGTTGTCTTTTAATAACAATATGGGATTTGAATGCAATGTTTTTGGCTGTTGCAGGATGCTGAAGGTGCTGCCATGGGACTAATCTAGGGTTTACATCTGGCTCAGACTCAGGACTTACTGGCTGTGGTACTACATTGTTTACTGTTACTAATCAAATCTTCCCTTTTCTGGTGCTATCCTATTTATAACTTATTTGTCTATCAGATTACTCTTTTGCTGCTTTTTCTGTTTTATAACAGTTCATTTTTGTAGTTTCATCTTGTCCCTCGGTGAGGATTGGAGGAAATTTGTACATTGGCAATTATACGGGTCCATTTTTTTATCGTCCTACAGTAGAACTTTCTTGAAGGAATTGCACCATAGAGAGGCCATGTTGGATTCATTTACCACTAACATGAAGTCATGCAAATTTGTAGACATAGGTAATCTCGAACCTATATGAAGTCGAATTAACAGAAAGGTTGTACACACCCAACATGAATTCTCCTTTTTTTCAGCTCTTTGGCGGGGTAAAAGCCCTAATCTGGCTCTATGACAGACATGGCTGTTGTGAAACTAACTTTAAGCCCTAATCTAGCTTTATGCCAACAAAAGGATTGGAATGCTATTATAAAGGTTCTTTGGGTTCAAATTGTTTAAATGCTGTGTGAAACTGATCCACCCGGATTGCGTAACAGATGTTTGTCTCAATGATTCATCTCATCTCTGCATGTAACAGCGTCTTCTTTAGTAATTACACCGTAACCTTGAATTTCATATAATGACAAACTATTTAGTTTCCCTTGTGCTCTGTCTCTCTGTGCAAAACATGACTCCCCTGGAGTTATCCTATGTTCAGCATTAACAAGAATTCTCCATGGCTGACTTTATACAAATTCAGACAGCCTAAAATTTAAACACGCATAAGTTCTACCTTGATGGTTTAAATATCATTGAGAAGTCGCCCAATTGTGCTCACGTGAATGCATGGACTATTGCATTCTGCACTTGTTAAAGCTGCATCTGACAATTCTGATCTAAGAACATAATGAGTTACAAGAAGAATAGTTCCTAAGGTAATTGTTTCACACCTGTTTGACATATGTTCATCCATGGTTGGCACTATCTTGTTTCTCCCCCACCCAAACTCTCTAAAATTAAGGAGTTAATTGTACCTTTACCCCCTATACCCCTATACTATAACTCAGTATTACTTAATTTCACTAAACTAACAAATTGATGTATTTGCACCCCTTTAAAGTATTGTAAATTTTTTTTTTTGGGTCTACACTGTTCATGAAATAGGCAAATTGACATTTTTAGCCATTCTGTCATGTATGTTAGTTTTTGAATAGCAAGAATTATATTCCAAATAAGGTCATAGTTGGAATATAAATCTTGTTGCTCAAAGACTAAATACATGGTATGAAAAGTTAAAAATGTCAATTTCTCAATTTTGTCAACGGTCTTAAGACATAAAAGAATTATACTTTGAAGGGTATAAATATAACAATGTTTTAGTTTAGAGAGGTTAAGTGATTCTGAATTATAGTTTAGGATGAAAATTTAATCAACCCTTGAAATTATTCAAGATGAGAAAGCTGACAAATGGCACAAGCTTCGTCAAACTATTCTTTATTGATTATTCATATTTGTTTTGCATGGACGTACATCCACAAAAGAATTATGATTTTGTTAGCCTCTTTTCACATTTGTGTTTGTACCCTCACATGTTTTCACACACAACTGATTTAAGATTAATTATGCTAGCATTATTCTCTACCCACAACATCATTTTCATCAACTGGGACTCTGTGTGATAGGCACAAAAATTTACAATTTGTTAATCCTTTTCATAATGCCATAATCAGGTTACCTAATGAGCAGGAAACATAGAACTATTTTCCCACAATAGAAACATCACAAAACGAAGCTCAAGATTTTAACAGTTCATTGTAATTGAAGATTGGCTAGCCCAAAAATTTATCAGATAGTAAATCGTTATTAGATATTGGGATTGAAATAATGGAGGGAGTAATTACACTTCTACTATCTTAACTATGAATAAGAATAATTTGACTCCTTAAACTAAAAAATCTTCTCACGTTGACTCCTTAAAAAGTCTAAATTGATATCACATCACCCTTCTGATTATAGATTTGTTAGAAAAATGGATAAAATTTGTCACATAACTGCACATCATTGGTTCCCACTTTGGTGGAAAATGTGTGTGTGTGTGAGTTTATAAGCCTCAAGTTCTGCATCCCATTTTAACGGGTTGCGTCGGATTTGGCTTCATAAAAAAAAAAATCAAACTCCTGGCTTGTTGCATATTCTCCGGTCTTTGAGTATGCACCCAATTTAGGTGGGGCTGGTCTTTGAGTATGCACCCAATTTAGGTGGGGTTTTCGGGTCTAAGATCATATGGGGTTTGTGTTTATAAGTCTCAATCTCCGCTTTTCATTTTAATGGGTTGCATGGGGTTTGGCTTCATAAAAAATAAAAAAAAAAACTTGCGCATGATCAAAAATGATGTCCTTTAGACAAAATAACCATTGGATCAACATACAAGAAATTTTTAGACAAAATTACTCTCAAAAGATGAGGAAAATTTATCTTTGCAATAAATGTATTTGTCTGTTTGGGAAAAAATTTAGAAAATTATGGATAAAAAAATTACAAAATTTCAAGTAGGCATGAGGTCATATTTGGAATATAAATCTAGTTGTTCAAAGACTAAAGTATATGGCAGAAAGATTGAAAGTGTTAATTTGCCTATTTTGTTAACAGTGTAAATATTGAAAAGAATTATGATATTTTAAGGGGTGTAAATATTATCTCTTGTAGTTTAGGAAGGCTAAGTGATATTAAATTATAGTTGAGAAGGTGAAATTATAATTAATTCTTTAAATTATTCAAGATGAGAATGTTGAAATTTGACAAATGGCACAAGTCTCACCAAACTATTCTTTATTATTTTATTCATAATTATTTATATGAATGCATTGTTGTGCAGACACTTACATCTACAAACAAAGTTTATAGTTTTGTTAGCCTCTTTTGACATTGACATTCGCCTAGACATTCTGCCATACTTGAATAACAACCACCACAACAACAAATGTTTCCGCGAACACACTTGCAAGGTTTTCAACTAGTCCACGGGGTAACACCATTGTCCATAAGCCTTCTAGTTCTGAAATTTGAAACTCCTCCAAGATCATGTTCTCCTTCATTGTTGTCAACATTGCCTTTAAAAAAAAAAAAAAAAGAAAAAAGAAAAACGAAATGCATATAGAGATTAAAACCTTAGATATAAATGTTAGAAGAAAAGAAAATACTCACAATGTTCATCTTTTGTTAAAATATATGCCATATTAAAATTCACCCAATTACAGCAAAATCCAATGGGGAAGGGGTGCTCGCATGGGAAAAAACGAAGGAAAAAAAACGAGAAAATACCATTGCGATTTACATTCCTGAAAAGCCAAGAGTGTGAGCAACACAAAATAGAAGAGAGCTAAGTGAGCCATGATGTAATTTTTAGTTGCCATGAAGGTTTGAGAGGAGACTATTGTGGACTAGTAACCACTAGCCATTTCGAGTTTTATACCCATTCAATCATGGCAATTACCAAAATTCATCAAATTTAGTAAAACATTAAATGCGATATCTAAAAATTTGGTAAAGCACAAAAGCATCAAATTTGGTAAGGCATTAAATCCATCAAAATTTGTGAAGCATTAATTATGATATCTCAAATTAATAATGGATTGGATTTTCATAATCGATTTGGATCTTGTCTATTCTATTAAAAAAAAGAAAGTTTAATTTTGATGCACTGACAGTATAAAATTTTGAAAAAGACTAATTCATAGACCTTGCCCGACGGTAACAAGAGAAGGAAACATTAATTAACAAGGGAGTCGGAATTGAAGAACGAATGAGTAGGGGAGATATTTTCCCGCCTTTAACATCTTTTCTTCACACCAACCAACTCCATCTTTACAAAGAGGAATGAAAAATTTTCCTCATATTGAATAATGAATTACTGCAAAAGCCGGATATTGCTTTTTTATTTATTTATAAAGAGTTTACTATACTGCTACCTATTGAACACGCTTTCTTGCTAAAGAGAATATAGAAATATTAATGTTTGCTGATATGTTAAAAAAATTATGTTTAATGCAAAATGAAGTACTTTTCACGCAACTAATTTAGCCTCATCTCTAGATTAAGATTAACCATACTAGCATTCTTCTCTAACCTCAATATCATTTTCATCAGGGGGAGACCCTGTACTATAGGCACAAAAAATTCCCAATTTGTTAATCTTTTTCATAAAGCCATAATCGGGTTCGGAAACGGGCAGGAAACACATTATTCTTTTCCCACAGTGAAAACATCACAAAAAGAACTCAACATATTAATAGTTTGAGACAATTAAGAATTGACTGCAACTGAAGATTGGCTAACTCAAAACTCATGAGACAATAATTCATTTTAAAAGACTGTTCATGTAGTTAATTACTTTTATTCATTTGGATAAACTATGGCATGATGTGGTGGAATGTAAGATGGGGTATTATAGCCATTCAACCATTTGAGTTTTGTCATTACCTCAAAAAGAAAACCATTTAAACTTGGTAAAGCATTATATACAACATCTCAAAATTAGGAAATCATTAATTATAACACCTCAAAGAAATGATTGTTTGAATCTTCATAATAGATTAATGTACCCTCCGTTGTATTAATTAGAGAGTTCACATGTCATCAAAATAAAGGAATGATATGAAGACATCAGCTACGGCATTTTTTTTTTTTTAATGCAAGGCCTAGGGGAAAGGAAAGGGGTTGATGGGACTTAAATGCTCACGAATGAGTGGGTCTAAAATACCTCAACCATTGTGGCAAACCTAACGCATGCAAAACTCAAATGAAGTGGGTCTATGGCATCATAAACCACCTGAATCTTTGATGTGATGTTTAAAAAATAAAATTTTATTGCAAGATGAAGTACTTTTTGCATACAACTGATTTAACTTCGACTGTTAAGCGAACTAAAAAATTGATTGAGTCTTGAGTCACTGGTTCAATCGGAATTGAACCGCAAAGTCATACATATTTATGACATACAAAAACTACCTAAATCAGTATCGTTTCGCAAACTGAGAACAACATAAAATTCTTTCACTTAACGAAGATTAAATACTTGCACCCAAAGTATAATTCCAACCCTCCGCGGAAAAGGCCCCTTTTTTGTTGTTAATCAAGCTCCATTTTAGTTGCCTTTGGCACTTGTGTTTGCACGAAAGGTACATATGGGTTAGTTTAGTTTGAGTTAATACCAAATCTGACCCGATTCGACCACCTTCGACTGTATGATGAGGGTATTGCCCATGGCAGGTCGGTTTTGATTCTACTCGGCTAAGTGAGATTCTAAATCAAAACCGAACCTATCACCTCGATTTTAAAAATTTTGGAACTAGGTCTGAAACAAAGCACAAAAAAATTTGAACCAGTCCAACCTAATATACTCGGTTTCGGTTCGGGTCTTGACTTATTCAGGTCATTTGTGCACCCTGATTTGTACTTTGTATCCTTCTTAAATTTCGATCTATTGTTACTAGAAACAGGATAATAATCATTTCAAAAAGGGGTTAAAGATTATGTAATATTCGTAAACTCCTTATCTTACATAGGGTCCACAGGGACCTACTACATGCTTCATCTGTTCCATTGCATTGAGGAAAAATACATATATGTGTGTAGATAGACAACACAACCAAAATGGCAAAATCTGTTGAGAATGGAAGGGCACTGTGTGGTCAGACAAATCACGGGTTGGAATCAAGAATCTGAACCAGGAAACCATTTCCATTTTAGCACGGATACTTATAGTGATGGAAAGAGATGCTCCTGATGGTTGGTTTCCCAGGTAGGGATAAGTTGATTTGCTTTATAAAAAGAAGATATCAATGAAGGCTTGCCCTGTTCAATGCCTGTCACTCCATCTTGAAACACATTCAATTGGATGCTGTGCAATTCTGATTATCCATTTTATGCTATATATATAAATATGTACAACATTTTCAATCACTTTTTTAAAGGCATCTATGGTGATAACTATAGTAAAAGTTTGAGAAAAGCTATCAACTTCATGGAAACTCCGTAACCAGATAAGCCAAAGTCCAGAGTAATTGTCATGATAGTAAATGAGATTAAGGGCTATTATGAACATGGTAAAATCTGTGAAGAAGGGTAATCTAGCTAGCTAGCTTGGAAGCAAACATGGTCCCAATTCAAGCTCTAGTGGCTTAACGAAATTTTATTGCAGTGGTAACTATCCCTAGAGGCATCAAATTATCATATCTTATCAAATTGATTAAGATACCGTAAATTTTAGATTTGATTCTTAACTTTGCCACGAACATGCTGAAAATTTCCTAATGTGATGGCATTGATCAAATCAACAGGTCTGGTCACTTTCAGATTCATTTAATCCCTACAATATACTTGGTAAAAGGGGGGACATACCCTAGGAGCTAGGCCAGGCCACCTGGGGTCCATACCCCAAAAGGGTGCTCCTCATCTGTGCCCTTAATTAATAATGCTCGCTCTCAATGGATTGTTTTACGCATTTCTTAAACATACCCCTCCAGCTCCACTTAATAGTTAGTTTAGTGGATAAGGACTTGAATTTCTTCTTGCAATGTTTGGGTTTGAATCTCTATAGTTGTTCAGTGAGACTAAATATCTTATTCAGTACCAAAAGCACGAGGTAGATGATTATGTGCTGTTAAGGAGCAATACTCCCTAGCAAATGTATGGAATAACCTATCTTCATATTTATTTTATGGAATCAAAAAAGAAAGATACCCTCTAGCGGAGGGGGGAAGACCATTCGCATGGACCTATGGAGCTTACAACTTAAATTTATTAATGTTCCTTCTTTCCAGCACCTATTATATCTTGAGCAGGGACCTGGTAAAGGGCACTTCTAGGAAAATTGCATCCAAAGTAAGAATAGCCATGTAAAAGGCTTATGCATGGAAGGGGTCTCTCATTCTAACATGTTGGCTGCGATAGAATGTGTCTATAAAAGATGGGGTACATGTATCTGTAGGTGGGATTTTCTAAGAAGGTCGAGCCAAACACTCAAGTCCATGTTGATAAGTCCAAACTCTCTGCAGGAAAAAAAAGTTAGAATGAGTCGACCCTTGTTGGGCCGATCACACTCTGATGATTAAGTTAGCAAGCTTAAGTAAGAGTAGAACGAATAAGAGTCGTGTATACTTGGGGTTAATTGTCCATACTTGACTCTTGAGGGTTTGGATATTTATAGTGTGATCGATGGAGTGTTTTGCTCCTTGCCTACTAGCAGATCATCATGGCCGGCTGAGTAGGCTTCACTGCATACCGCCAACAGACCGCGTGTAGGGCCTGCCTTACTGCCGCTGAGGAATCCGGCTGACCGGACGTGCATGTCGACATTGCGTGAGAAGCCATTGACGCATTTAATGTTGGTCAACTCTGCATTTAATACTCAGAGACTACTAGCGGTTTGAGCTCACCTTTTGCGATTTGGGCCAAGGTCGGCGGCTTAAGCCTGATCGTATAGTTCTGAATTTGGGCCACCAAGCAGCCCAACTGTAAATCGTGTAGATTGGGCCTAACCAGATAGGTTGAGCCGTGTGCTGTTGCCCCAAAATTGCCCCCCAGCCTTTGCGTCGTTTTGCATTTTCGAACGGCCAACGACTGCAACGGGTCATAATGGAACCCCTTCAAGTGTGCGACCATTCCTATGGTTACCAGGCCACACAGACGGTGGGGATTGAAAGTTCTGTGGACAGGCTGCCATCGAACCAACGGCCGATGTGACGGTCTGATGGTGCGACATGACTGCTGCCGTTTTCTCACACACAAATCGATGGCTTGGATGTATATAAAGGGAGGGTGCCTTTTCTGATGAAAGGCACTTCGTTTTTCTTTATCTCTCTGTCTAGCGTGTGCGTTGCGAGTCTCAACTCCCATCATTGTAAGGTTTTCTCAGCCCACATATCTTTCACTCTTCCTTTTATTTTCCTTATCGTTCTCGACGGCTGTCCCCTGATGGCATCCCGTCTTAGGAAAATGTTAGAGGGTCCAGTGGCCATTACCGCTTTTAGGGCTAGGTTCGAGATCCTAGATGAGATCAGCTTAGAGCTAGTCAATCCCAATGATCACCGTATGGAGGAGACCGAGAAGGGAGTACCATTCCCAATTATTGCTATTGTGGAAGGGGGCCTTAGGTTTCCCCTCTATCCTACACTCCAGAAATTTATAGTAAAAAATAAGGTGTCGCCCTCCCAGTTGTTGTCGAATATTTATAGGATCATTTTTAGCATGCTTGAAATCAATCGACACCTAGGTGTGAACCTGCGGCTTGCCGAACTTATCTACTGCTATACACTCTGTAAGGTCAGGGGCAGTTCCAAAGTGTATATGCGAGTTATAGATTCGACCAGGGAGTTAGTAAAATGTCTACCCTCCTCTGGGAAGGGCGTTGAAGACGTTAGAATCTGGGTAACCGGGGCTTGGGAGTTCGACAACATTCTTGAGGGAGAAAGACCGGCCTTCCGATGCTCTAAAGTTCCCCTCAAAATAGGTTTGATGCCGACCTCTTATTTTGCGTGCTTGATTTATTTCTAATGTGTGTTTGAACTTGATTGTGACATTTTGCAGAGCAGAAGAAGCGGTCAATAGTATGAAATTGGATCGTTAATCACGCCGATTTGAAAAGGTTCTAGACTTTCGTGGTGAAGGCAGACTGAGGCATGTTGCTCGGACTGCCCATGTACTGCTCAACTACCCTCTCCACTACTCAACTTTCACGGCCAACACAGGAATCCCACAGAGCATCCTTGGGAGCTTGGCCAAGAAGAGCGCTGAGGGAGACTTTGAGGATATTCCGGTTGGCGTTACTATCGAAAGGGTACATGCCCTTACTGGAGTGACAGTTACAGTTGCTCCTCCGTTAGAGCCCGTTGTTGAAGAACTACATGAGGCCCGCTCAAAGTCGAACAGTTTGGTCTTGAGTTTGTCGCCACTTATGGTCCCAGACCACCGAGTTAGAGTTCCAGTCAGAACGCAAGAGTCCACCCCATCCCCCAGCGAGGAAGACACTATGAATTTAAGGGAGAGGATGTTTGCTACAGCTGGAAAGCCACTGAAAACTGCTGCCACAACTTCTGCTGATCCTCCATCTACCAAACTGGAGACCGCCCCTGTGGTGGAAGCCGCTCTTGTTCAAAAGAGGCCGAAAACTAGGTAACAAAAGAAAAGGGCGCCTGAAGTTGCCGCACCGCCCTCGGCACCCAAGAAACCAAGGGGGAATGGGGCGATGGAGGAAGTCGGCGAGGTTGTTACAGTCACGCCAGAAATTTTGGGCCGCCTTATGACGACGACAACTAATTCAATGATCGACCAAGTCGAGGTTGCTTTCGACATCATGAAGAGTGTTCTTCCAAGGAAGGACGTTGCCAAGATGGGAGCGGTGAGTGACACAGGCGTCTTCGTTGGGGCATTCCATGACTCTCTGCTTGTAAGTCGACATCGCCTTTCAATTTGTTTAGAGATTTCGCCCATACTTGCTTTAAAATAAACTTTTGCTTTTTGGTGTAAGGTTGCCTGAATTCTTTGGAGGTGATGACCCGCTACCAGAAACTTACCAAGAAGCACCACCAACTCATAGAAGAACATGGTTGTTTAAAAAAGGAGTGGATCGATGCTAACAAAGATCGGATCACCTTCAAGAAACAGGCTGAACAAGCTTTTGCCGAACTCAAGATGGTGCAAGCAGACTATGAAAAGAGGGACAAGGAGGTGACAGACCTCCAAAAGAAATTTGATGTGCAGTCCATGGATCTGTACAAGGCCAATTCAGAGATCGAGGCATTCCAAGTTGAGGTGGCCAAGTTCAAGGTGGAGGAAGAGGCCGTAATGAAGAAGGGTGAAGAAAGGGTGGCTGACAGAATGGCCCTTGAGATGATGGATCTTAGCCGCGTCATCTTTCGCCAGGGCTGGAATGGCGGTCTTCTTGTCGCTGGGGTGGACAAGTCCTCTGAAGTCTAGCATTTGTGCCTTGACTATTTTGACACCACTGAGGAAGGTGTAGTCGACCCACAAAAGGTGGTAGCCAACGCTGAACATCAAAAGAAGCTTGCTTTGGAGGTTGCGGCTAAAAGGGAGAAGGCTGAGAAGGAGAAAGCTGCTGCCAAATCGTCTAAGGTTGCAGAAGAGACCACAGATAGCTCAGCGGAGAAATCTGTGCAGCCAGAGGAAAGGTCGGCAGTTTGATCGATTGTAGTTTTTCTTAGATCTTTTGTAATCAACCTTCGTATTTCTAATTAAAATTTCGTTTTGCCTTTATCTTTTCGTTACTTTCGTTTGTTAAATGTTTAAACAACTGTTCGGCTACGTGTGATTGTTGAAATTCACTTTACTTTAAGTTCGTATGACTCGTATATCTTTATTGGCCGATCTGTCTAATAGGGCCAATCTTTGATGCTTTGTTCTTTGCTGCCTTCGTTGGCCGACCTGCCCAACTTGGACAAGACTAAGTTTTTTACACTTGATTTTTTGTGGCCTTCTTTGGCCGACCTACCCAACTTGGACAGGACCAAGTTTTTTATACTTTGTTTTTTTGTGGCCTTCTTTGGCCGACTTGTCTAACTTGGACAGGACCAAGTTTTTACACTTGGCTTTTGTGGCCTTCTTTGGCCGACTTGTCCAACTTGGACAGGACCAAGTTTTTACACTTGGTTTTTGTGGCCTTCTTTGGTTGACCTGTCCAACTTGGACAGGACCAAGTTTTTATACTTGGTTTTTTTTGTGTAGTCCTACAATGCTCAGAGTAGATTTGTTTGAACAACTTCATTTTCCATTGATCTCAAAAAAGTTTTACACACTTGTTGAGTTATTACATCATATGAGACCCTGCACTACTGGTAGAACTTCTTTAGGTTGTTCGCATTCCAGGGTCGAGGCAATTGTCTTCCTTCTTCAACAGTTTCCAATTGGTATGCGCCAACGCCGACCTGGGATGCCACTCTGTAGGGACCCTCCCAGTTGAGGCCAAGCTTGCCATCCACTGGGTTCTTCGCTGCCCCCAGTACCTTTCGTAGAACCAAGTCACCTGGAGCGAAGTTTTTAGGAAGAACCCGTTTGTTGTAGGAATGCCTTAACTGCCACTGGTATTCAGTGGGTCTGATCAAGGCAGCTTCCCTTTTCTCTTCGGTAAGATCTAGATCCTTCGCCAGCGTTTAGTCATTAAGTTCAGTATTGAAGGCTACCGATCTGATTATTGGTAGCTCTACCTTCAAAGTTATGACTGCTTCCACCCCATAGGCCAAAGAGAACTGGGTTTGGCCAGTTGATCTTCTTGGGGTGGTCCTATAAGACCACAGAACGCTGGGTAGCTCCTTTACCCATTTTCCTTTAGCTCTCTCTAGTTGCTTTTTGATCCCATTGAGCATAGTTTTGTTTGAGATATCGGCCTGCCCATTGCATTGTGGATAGGCTGGTGTTGAATAATAGTTCTTGATCCCAAGCTCCTCGCAAAACGATCTGAACATGTTGCCATCAAATTGAGTGTCGTTATATGAGACAATGACACGAGAGATGCCGAACCTTGTCACTATACTCTTCCACGTGAACCTTTTGGCGTCGATCTCCCTAATGTTTGACAAGGGCTCCACCTCCACCCATTTAGTGAAGTAGTCAGTCGCCACAATGAGGAACCTTTTATTACCCGGAGCTCGGGGCAAAGGCCCGACGATGTCTAGTCCCCACTGAGCAAAGGGCCAAGGATTGGTAATGGTTACGAGATCATCAGCAGGCTGATGTATGATGGGAGAGTACCTTTGACACTTTTCACACTTTAGGACGTACTGGGCTGCGTCTTTCTACATATAGGGCCACCAGTATCCTTGTGAGATAGCTTAGTGTGCTATCGATCTGTCGCCGATATGACTCCCACATATTCCTTCGTGGATTTCAAATAGGACCCCTTGCACTTTATCTAGGTAAACACAGTACAAGTATGGACCTGTGAAGGAACGCCTGTAAAGTTCCTTGCTTGGTGATAGCCAGTATCTGAGAGCTGTATGTTTGATTCATGTGGCTTCGTTTTTGTCCTCTGCCAGTTCGTCTTTGTCGAGGTAAGAGATAATTGGGTCTATCCAGGATGGTCCCAACTGTTCTACGGCCAAAGCTTGCTCTTCTTCTTGAAATATGCTTGGTCTGGCTAAAGTTTCCACGTTGATTATTCTTTTTAATCCTGACTTCAGGGCTGTTGCTAATGTCACCAAAGCATCGGCATAAGAGTTATTGTCCCGGCTGATCTGGCAGAGTTTGTAATTGCTGAATTTGCTGAGCAGCTCATTAGCTTTAGCTAGGTACTACATCATTCTGTCATTCTTTGCTGCGTATTCTCCCGTAATCTAGTTGACGACAAGCAGGGAGTCTGAATAGATGATGATCTTAGGAATTTTGAGTTCAATGGCTCGGCGTAGCCTGGCGAGCAAGGCCTCGTATTCAAATTCGTTGTTGGAGGCAACAAACTCGAGCTTGATAGCTTGTTCGATAGTCAAACCGTCTGGTGTAATAAGCACTATGCCCGATCCTGCCCCCTGATCATTAGAGGCTCCGTCGACGTAGAGTTGCCAATGATCAGTTTTCTCCCAAAGATCCAGGGGGAGGTCGTCGTGCGGTTGAGCAGGTGGTGGTGCTTGGTCGACTTTGGGTGGCAATTCAACAGAGAATTCGGCAATGAAATCTGCAAGGACCTGCCCTTTCACAGCCGATCTTGGATGGAACTTCATATCAAACTCCCCCAGTTCCACAGCCCATTTTGCCAATCTGCCAGAGAAGTCGACCCTTCTAAGGAGAGGTTTGAGCTGGTGGTCTGTGAGGACGTTGATGGTGTGAGCTCTGAAGTAATGCACCAATTTGCGGGATGCTACTACCAGTGCAAGTGCTAATTTTTCTAAGGGTAAGTATCTACTTTCTGCTCCGAGAAGAGTTTTGTTGACATAGTAAACAGGCAACTACTGTCGATCTTCTTGCCTGAGTAGTACGACGCCGATAGCATGCTCCGACACCGCAAGGTAGAGGAAGAGTTCCCATGCTTGAGTGGTGTGGAGAGTAAGGGTGGTTGGGTCAAGTATTTCTTCAGATCTTTGAGGGCTTGGTCATATTCTGGGGTCCACTTCAATTGCTCTTTTCTTCTGAGAAGCTGGAAGAATGGTCGGCACTTATCTGATGACCGGTTGATGAACCTGTTGAGTGTTGCTGCCATTCCGGTTAGCTTCTACACTTCCTTAGCATTCTTCGGGGCCTAAATGCTCTGGATTGCACTAATCTGATGCGGATCCACCTCAATACCTCGATGTGTAACCAAGAACCCTAGGAATTTGCCCCACCCAACTCCAAAGATGCATTTTAAAGCGTTCAGTCTCATCTTATACTGCTTTAGGATGTTGAGTACCTCTTTTAAATCTTCCAGATAGGAGCTGTTGAATTTGCTTTTCACCACCATATCGTTGATGTAGACTTCCACGGTGTTGCCGATCTGCTTCTTTAACATCTTGGTGACCAACCGCTGATACGTAGCCCCAGCGTTCTTCAGACCAAAAGGCATAACCTTATAACAAAATATACTCCTTGGAGTGATGAAGGCCGTCTTTTCTTGATCGTTTAGATGGAGGGGAATCTGGTGGTACCCCTAATAAGCATCCAAGAAACTCATCCTCCCGAAGCTAGTTGTTGCATCCACGAGATGGTCAATTTTGGGGAGGGGGAAAGGGTCCTTGGGGCATGTTTTGTTCAAATCAATGAAGTCCACATAAACCCTCCATTTTTCGTCCTTCTTTTTCACTACCACTGTATTTGAAAGCTAGCTCGGGTAGTTGATTTCCTGAATTTCCCCAGCTTGCAAAAGCTTCTCGGTTTTTTCCATAACAGTGTGCACATGCTGTGTCGCTACTCTTCTCCCCTTTTGGACTACAGGTCGGCATTTTGGGTCAACATTCAGCCTATGGCAGCCAATATTGGCATCAATTCCCGGCATATCATAAAGGGTCCAGGCGAACACTTCCAGGTAACTTGTCAATAACTCGATCAAGGAACATTCCTCTATTTTAGACAAAAAGGTGCCGATGACGAAGTACTTATCATCCTGCCGATCAATGTGTATCTTCTTTAGATCTTCCACGGCCTTGTTCTCAGGGGTTTATCCCACATTGTCGATAGTGGGGGTGTCCTCGTGCAGTTCCATCATCTGCACATTTTCAGCCTTCTTCTTCGTTGTGCATGCCATTAGGAAACACTGTTTGGCAGCCACTTGGTCTCCCCTTATTTCCCCTACTCCACCAGGGATGGGGAATCTGATCAGCTGATGGTAGGATGAGGGGATAGCTTTCATGAGGTGTAGCTAGGTTCGTCCCATGATAGTATTGTAGGGGGAAGGCACGTTGACTACTAAGAATTCTGTCTACAACGTAATTCTTTCAGCAGTCACTGGAACCGTCACCTTCCCCATGGGCCAAACCGAATCTGAGCTAAATCCGACCAAAGGGTTGAGTGATGGTTAGAGGTCGGACTCCTTGAACTCCAATTTCTTGAGGGGGGAAGACTATTCCCATTGACCTATGGAGCTTACAGCTTAAATTTATTAATGTTACTTCTTTCCAGCACCTGCTATGTCTTGAGCAGGGACTTGGTAAAGGGCACTTACAGGAAAATTGCATCCAAAGTAAGAATAGCCATGTAAAAGGCTTGTGCATGGAACGGGTCTCTCATTCTGACATGTTGGCTGTGATAGAAAGTGCCTATAAAAGATGGGGTACATGTATTGTTGCTCCGCATAGGAGTTAAAACTCTAATAATATGCTAACTTCATTGTTAGAGGTGGGTTTGCTGCTATGGAAACAGGGATCTTGTACCCCTAAAGGTATCACAATTCTTTAAAAAGTTTCAAGGATACTGAGTACTCCTATTATTTCATTCCACTATCACGATATTAGATTTTGGGAATGAAATAATTATATATTGGCAATGAAATAATAGAGAGAGTAATTACACTTTCACATTCTTAAACTACGACTCAATATCATTTAACTCTTTAAACTTAAAAACTTTATACTTTGGCCCCTTAAAATCTAAATTGATATCAAGTCACCCCTTCTATTAAATATTTATTAGAAAAATGAATGAAAATTTATCACGTGACTTGCACATAGCTGAAAGATAATGTTTGACAAAATTATCATTACATCAATATAGAAGAACTTTTTGGACAAAATTACTCTTAGAAGATACTCTTAGAACATAACGAGACTTGGCTGTTTGGAAAAAATTTTAAAAAATTGTAGATAAGAAAAATTGTGAAAATTCGAATGGGCATAAGGCCATTTTTGGAATATAAATCTTGTTGTTCAAAGACTAAAATACATGACAAAAAGGTTAAAAATGTCAAATTATTAGTGTTAACACTTATTATGATATTTTAGAAGGTGAAAGTGTAAATTTTGTTTTAGTTTATGGAGGTTCAGAGATATTGAGTTATAGTTATAGAGATTAAAGAATAATTAACCCGTTAAATTATCTACTATGGGAATGGAATGTCCACACAAAGTTTTTTCATTGATAAGAAAAGAAAAAGCAAAGAAGTAAACTTAGAAGGCATATCTAAGAGCATCTCCAAGGCCACTCTCTAAAATAGCTAGTCAAGACATATTTAAAAACTCCATTTTTTATTTTAGCTAGCCATTTTTAAAAAAATACTCCAATTATGCTCTCTATTTTAACTAGTCAACTCATGAATTATTTATTTTTTAATATTCACCCTAATAAAAGAAGAAATAAAAGAAGATAGAGAGAGAGATTTGTGAATTAAAATTTACATAGCCACTTTTGGCTCTCCAAATGAATGAGACTCTCTAAAATAGAGAGCCGTATAGAAAACCGGTTGGAGGATCATTTTTGAGATTTGGCTCTCTAAAATAGCTAAGAGAGCCAATCTAGACAGTCACTTGGAGATGCTCTAACAGACTTAACTCTATAAGCTTTTTTGACAAACCAGTCTTGGAGGGCCCAATTGAACCTTCAAAGCATTGGAAGCTGTCCATTGAGCACTCCCATTTGCAAACTGAGGGCACCAACCAAACAACCAACTTCTCAAACTGGAAAGACGTTTAATATCTTCAACAATGGCCTTAATTTCTAATCTCCTCTCAATACTGGAACCTTCCAAATTTTGCATGAGCAAAGCAGAGTCTGTTTCAATGACTATCTGATAAGCATCCCTTGAGGCCATGCCCACATAAATTAAAAGCTGACAAATGACATAAGTTTCATCAAACCATTCTTTTCTTTATTATTTATTCATAATTGCTAATGTGAATAGATGGTTGAACATCCACATAGATCCACAAACAAAGATTATAGTTTTTATAATGTGCACCTCATACATGTTATGAATTTGTATAACAATCAGCACAACAACAAATGTTTCAGCCATGACACTTGCAAGGTTGATAATTAGCCCATGGGATAAAACCAATGTCCTTAATCCTTTTAACTCTAAAATCTAAAACTCCTTCACGATCGTGTTCTCCTTCATTGTTGGTAATGACGCTCCCTTGAGCAGGTCAGGTCCCCTGTCCACCGGGTCGGCCCGCGATCAGATCATCCCCTCGGATCCCGACTGGATGAACGCTCAGTGACCTCCTATTCTGGTCCGCCTCACTGACACATCGTTGGTCCCACACATGACATCGGACACCCTAGTGTACTTAGGGCGTGGGCTTGGAGTGCACGAGCGACAACAACCTTACCCCTGACACTGTTCTGACACACGCCACCATGGAGTGTGGGGATGATCCTCTCAAGTGTTCTGACACTGCTCTAACCCTCCAACTGGAGGCCGCCACGTGGAAAGGCCACCTACCACTCCCATGCAGACATACAAAGGGAAAACTCAACTCTTTCTCTAGGTACGCAAACATACACAAACCAGAAGAAAACCTTAAGTCTATTCTCTCTATGAACTTGATTCTCTCAAATCTAACTTGAACACCGGAGGACCTTTAGCAGCCACCACACCGGTGAGCTTAGTGCAGGAGATCACTGACCAGCTGGCAGAGAGTTCATCTTAGACCTGGGGGTAAGACACCACGAGTTTGCTGCATCATCAGCTGGCGCCGTCTATGGGAACCGACTTTTCTCGTGGCTTTTCATGGTCTTGACTAGGTCTGGTATTAGCACTATCCCTAAAGAAAACTCGATGGCCGATTTAAGCACAGAGAAGATAGTCGCCCTGGAGAAGACGATGGCTGATATAATGGCCAGCATGCAACAGTTGGCCCGTCAAAATGCAGAGTTACTTCAACGAGCTATAGTTCCTCCAGCAGAGATTCCACTGCCGCCCAACCTGCCGGCAGTAGAATAAGAGGATCTGGAGGTCGACAAGGATCCTCCCATTCCCCCCAACAGCAACGAAAACGGCAATGGAGGGCAGGTTGAGGACCCTCTCCCATTGAAGAAGCGCAAACGAGTCACGCCATCCCGTCGAGGACAGAGATGGTAGGCGACAAACCGGAGAGCTCCCACGCTTGGGACGAACAGCTGAAGGCCATGCAGGCCCAGATGGTAAGAGTTTTGGCTGTTATGGAAGCCAAAGCCCCAAACACGGTGGACGCGCTCATCGGGAGGACAGCTTCGGCCTTCACCCAAAAGGTGATGGACTATCCCCTCCCCCCAAAGTTCAAAATGCCAACCGTGGACGCGTTCGACAGATCTAGAGACTCAATGGACCACTTGGAGACGTTTAGGGCGCTCAAGCATCTGCAGGTAGTGCCGGACGAGATCATGTGCAGAGCATTCCCAGTCACTTTGAAAGGCTCAACGTGGACTTTGTTCAACAAGATCGAACCAGCGATAGTCTCCACCTTCAAAGAACTCAGCAAACTCTTTGTGAGCCACTACATCGGAGCCTAGAGACAGAGGAGGCCTGCGGCATATCTTTTGACTGTGAGGCTGAAGAAGAAGGAAACGCTACGGGAGTATGTAGGGAGGTTCAATCAAGAAACTTTAGCCGTGGACAACATGGACGACAAGGTAGCCGTCACAGCGTTCATGAGCAGCTTGAGAAGTGAGAAACTCCTCTTCTCCTTATCGAAGAGGCCACCCCAAGACATGGCGGAATTGATGCTTCGAGCTTAAAAGCACATGAACCCAGAAGATGCCATGAGCGCCAGGCGAGACAATGACGAAGGGAGCGGCTAGCGCATGGAAAAGAAAAGGTCGGGTGAAACCTTAAACGAGGATAAGGAGATGAATGTTAGCAGAACCAGTAACCGGCAAAGAGTCGGGGAGAAGAAAGACGTGAGCACTATCGCGATCTAGATCGAACATTCACCCCACTCACGACGAAGTTGAAAGATGGCCTGATGGAGATCAGGGAGGACCCGGACCTGAAATGGCCCGAGCCTCTAAAGACGCCATCAAGCATGAAGAATTGAAGGAAATACTGCAGGTTCCACCGTGATCACAACCATGGCACAGAAGACTGCGTCGACCTGAAGCAACAGATCGAGGATTTGATTAAACGGGGAAGACTCAGTTGCTATGTGGCTGGCCGAGACTGACCACGGGGGGAACGACGCAGCCTGGTATGGACTGAAACAACCACCCAGCCCATTGGAGAAATTAGGGTCATTGTAGGAGGATTCGCTAGAGGAGGGGAATCCTCTTCAGCATGGAAGAAGCACATTCGGGACATCCGAACCACACGATGAAGACCGAAGGCAACCAGCAAGAAGATGAAGATCGAAGGCCCGATGATCACCTTTACGGAAGGAGAGGCTGCCGAACTACACTAACCACACGATGACCCTTTGGTCATCTCAGCAGTGATCTCTAACTTCAAAACTTCGAGAATCCTGGTCGCCAACGAGAGTTCGGCCAATATCCTGTTTTGGGGGGCCTTGAGAAGATGCAGATCGGCCAAGAGAAGCTGAAGCCAATCAACTCCCCCCCAGTCGACTTTACAAGAGACCGGGTGGTCCCTCTCAGGTCCATTGCCTTATCGGTGACCCTTGGGGAAGAACCATACCGGACGACGAAAATAGTCCACTTCTTGGTCGTGGACTGCCCATCTGCATACAACGCCATCATTGGCCGAACTACTCTGAACCAGTTCAAAGCAGTCACCTCCACGTACCATCTCTAGACCAAGTTCCCGACCGACAATGGGGTCAGATGCGCTAGGGGTGACTAAAAGGAGGCACGGGAATGTTATATGGCTTTCCTAAAAGGGGAATCCAATAAAGAAACCCTGGTCATCGAAGAACTCAAACCAAGGGACAAAGAAGAGGTCAGGAGGGGCTCGCCAGCAGAGGAGCTCGAGGATGTTCCAGTCGAGGCTCAAGACCAAAACAGAGCAATAAAAATCGGAGCTGCCGCACCAGAGGAGTTGAAGATGCCACTACAGAGGTTCTTAAGGGACAACATAGACGTGTTCGCCTGGTCTCACGAGGATATACTCGGTATTGACACACGAGTAGTAGCTCATTATTTGAACATTGACCCCGAGGCTAGGCCAGTCAAGCAGAAGAGAAGGAACTTTGCGTCGGATAAAAATGATGCAGTTGCTAAGGAAGTGGAGAAGCTGGTGCAGGCGAAGTTCATAAGAGAAGTGCATTACCCCACTTGGCTCTCCAACGTCGTCATGGTAAAGAAGTCCAATGGGAAATGACGGATGTACATTGACTTTACCAACCTAAACAAAGTGTGTCCAAAAGACAGTTTCCCCCTGCCAACCATTGACCTCCTCGTCGACTCTACCGCAGGGTATGGAATGCTAACTTTTATGGATGTTTTTTCAGGGTATAACCAGATCCGGATGGCCGAGCGTGACCAGGATCATACAGCCTTCATCACAGACCGGGGGCTCTATTACTACAACGTAATGCCGTTCGGACTAAAGAATGCAGGGACAACATACCAACGGCTAGTCAACTTCATGTTCAAATCACAGATTGAGCGTAATGTGGAAGTTTACATAGACGACATGTTGGTGAAGAGTAAGGAAGCCGCCAATCACTTGCGGGATCTTGAAGAGACATTCCAAATACTCCGTAAGTACCGGATGAAGCTCAATCCCGCCAAGTGTGCCTCCGGTGTTGCCTCAGAGAAGTTCCTAAGCTTTATGGTCTCACAAAGGGGGATTGAGGCGAACCCAGAAAAGATTCAAGCCATCATTGACATGCAAGCGCCTCGGACGACAAAGGATGTTCAGCACCTGGTAGGACGTGTCGCAGCTCTAAACGGATTTATCTCCCGGTCCATCGACAAGTGTCTTCCGTTCTTCAAAATCCTACGCAAAGTGTTCGAGTGGAATGAGGAGTGTGAAGTAGCCTTCAGTAAACTCAAACAATATCTTAGCTGAGCCTCGCTGCTCAGCCGAATTGTCCTGGGGGAGGAATTGCTTCTTTATTTGGCAATGTCGGCAACAGCAGTGAGCTCAGCTCTTGTCCGAGAAGAAGCAGGGATCCAAAAGCCAGTGTACTACACCAGTCACGCCTTGTGTGGAGTAGAAGAACAGTACCCGAAGATGGAACTTATGGCCCTAGCGCTGGTGACCGCAGCTTCGCGCTTGAGGCCCTACTTCCAAGCTCATACCATCGTGGTGCTCACTGACCAGCCCTTGAAAAGCATTCTACACAAGCCCGAGACGTCAGGATGCTTGGTGAAATGGTCCATTGAACTTAGTCAGTTCGACATCCACTACCGACCCCGACTGACAATCAAAGGGCAAGCTGCTGCGGATTTCATCACAGAATTCACTAACCCACCCCCTGCCACCCTTGAAGCCGACTTACCCTACAGCCATTGGGTCTTGAATGTCGATGGTTCTTCCACTTACGATTCTAGTGGTGTCGGAGTGGTCCTCGTCACCCCAGATGGTCACAAGATGGAATATGCTCTCCGCTTCAAGTTCTCTGCCACCAACAATGTTACTGAATACGAAGCACTTATTGCCGGACTCAAAATGGCTCTGCAAATAGGGGCCGAACAAATAGTGGTGCAAAGCGACTCTCAATTGGTGGTGGAGCAAGTCTAGGGAAAGTACGAGGCCAGAGAAGACAACATGAAGCAATACTACCAAATGGCGAAAAGGTTGGCCAGGAGGTTCATAAAAGTCTTACTAGAGTGTGTCCCATTATTGCAGAACAAAAAGGCGGACCGGCTAGCCAAGATCGCCTCGTCCAACAAGCCGGACCTGAACGTTCCAATTGAGATTCTTGATTCACTGAGCATCCAGAGCCCGAAAGTCGACCAGATCGAGCCCGAAACCTCTTGGATGACCTAGATTAGGAATTTCTTGGAGAACGGAGACCTACCTGAAGAAAGGAACGAAGCGAGGCAAATTTAGTACTGTTCGAGTAGGTACCTCATATAAAATAGGGTTCTCTACAAAAGGGGGTACACCATGCCGCTGCTCCGCTGTGCCAGTGAGGGAGAGGCAGACTACATAATACGGGAGGTCCATGAAGGGTTGTGTGGGAACCACTCTGGTGGTTGGCCCCTCGCCAAGAAGATACTACGAACGGCCTATTATTGGCCCACCATGGAAAGAGATGCCTAGGAATTTGTCAAGAAATGTGACATGTGTCAACGGTTCTCCAACATCTCGAGACTGCCCTCTCAAGAGCTGACCCCGATTCAGACCCCCTGGCCCTTCGCCCAGTGGGGGATCGACATCGTGGGATCATTGCCACTCGGCAAAGGGCAGACAAAGTTTGTGGTGGTGGCAATTGATTACTTCACTAAATGGGCAGAGGCAAAGGCCCTACCAACCATCACTAAAGAAAAAATGAAGAAGTTTTTGTGGCAAAATATCGTTTGTAGGTTCGGGATCCCTCGAACCATCATCACAGACAATAGGAAACAATTCGAGGGTAGACAGTTCAACCAGTTGTGCGCTGACTTGGGGATCAGCCACCACGCTTCCTCCCCCGAGCACCCTCAAGCCAACGACCAAGTCGAAGTTACTAACAGGTCCCTCTGGAAAATTCTCAAGACGAAGTTGGAGAAGGCCAAAGGCTTGTGGGTGGAGGAGCTCCCTAACATCCTTTGGACCTACAGAACGACGGAGAAAATGTCCACGGGGCAGACGCTGTTCTCGCTTACCTTTAGCACCGAAGCCGTTATCCTCGTAGAGATCGGCCTTCCTAGCCCGAGGATGGTATAGTTCGACCCCGTGGCCAACGACGAAGCTATGAATGTGGGCTTAGATATATTGGAAGAAAGGAGACTCCAGACAGCTATGAGGGTGGCGTCCTACCAACAGAAGATGCGCTAGTACCACCACTCCAGAGTTCGACCAAAAGACTTCACAACTAGGGACCTTGTTTTGAAAAGAGTCAACCAGTCCACCAAAGATCCTAGAGAGGGCAAGCTCAAACCCAATTAGGAAGGACCTTACAAAGTGGTCGGCACTACTAGGAAGGGGACCTACAGGTTAAAGAATTCAGATGGCAAGGAGCTTCCGCACCCGTGGCATGCAAAGCATCTCAGGAAATACTACTCTTGAAAGGCTCCAAATTGTAACTCTACAGATTATCAATAAAAACGACTGTTTAACTATTGTCTACTTGTGTGGAATCGACATAGAATCTGCTCAGCCCTTAGACCGAGCAGAGCCAGACGACCTTAATGGCAATGGCACAATGGCAATGGCACAGAATCTGCTCAGCCCTCACGCCGAGCAGAGCCAGACAACCTTAATGGCAATGGCATAGAATCTGCTTGGCCTTCGGGCTGAGCAGAGCCAGATCACTTTAATGGCAATGGCACAGAATCTGCTCGGCCATCGTGCCAAGCAGAGCCAGACGACCTTAATGGCAATGGCATAGTATTTGCTCGACCCTCCCGCCGAGTAGAGCCAGACGGCCTTAATGGCAAGGTCACAGAATCTGCTCAGCCCTCGTGCCGAGCAGAGCCAGACGACCTTAATGGCAATGGCATAGAATCCGCTCGGCCCTCGAATCGAAGAGAGCTACATAGCCTTAATGGCAATGGCACAGAATCTACTCGGTCCTCTAGCCGAGCAGAGCCAAATTGCCCAAATGGCAATGACACAGTATTCGCTCAACCCACATGGCCGAGCAGATCCGATCATCCCTCAAGGCATTAGCAACAATGTTGAGTCTGTTCGGACATCGTTACCGATCAGATCCGCGTTAGGACCCATAAGCATTTTACAAGCTACTTCAACCAAACATTTAGAAAATAAAGCAAACATAAAGTGTAAGAAGAAAGTTTCATTGATGTGAGAAGGGGTACAAAGGCAAAACAACCCTTTAAAAAAAAAACAAACAAAAGGAGGAAGTTGGACTACAATCAGCTCTGGGCCTGCTCCCCAGTTGTTTTCTCATCCTTCCCCTCAGAAGGCACCTCGGTTGAAGGCACCTCTTGGGCTCTCTGACGAACTTCCTCGGCAATCCCCTCCGTGGGCCAACCAAAAGCTTCCGGGCTAACCCCTTCACCGGTAGGCGGGGCTTCCTCAGCTGGGTCAAGTACCGAGAAGTCCAGCTCAGGAAACTTATGGGAAGCCTAGCCTCTGGCATGCTCGAAGCCTAGGAGGAAGGTAGGCTCCAACAAAGCCTGGAAGTCGTCACTATCCTTAAACTCCTCCACCGTACTGGTCCTAGCCTTCACGAGCTTTTCGTCGAAGGCAGCTACCTTATTCTCCAATTCGTGCCTCTTGGCCTGTTCGGCCGAGAGATCCAGTAAGAGCTTGCTGGCAGTGTCTTTCAACTTCTTATATTCTTCTTGGGCTTTCTTCAAATTTGCCACCGCTGAGTCCCTTTCGGCACGAACAACGGCCATCTCATCCTTCATGGTGCGGGTAGCCGTGATCTCCTCCTTCATTCCGTTCAGCTCGACAAGAAGAGCAGCACAAGTACCATTCTCTTGATTGAATGCCCTTTCGAGGCTGGCTAGACGGTGGCCTAGCTTGATGTTCCTGGCAGCAGACTAGAAAAAGCGATATATCAGAGCAAACCAAAATAAAAGAGAAAAAAAGAGAAGAGAATCGAGTAATAATTTCGAACCTTGAGAAGATCGTGGTTCATGTCTTTCACCAGCCGGTTGTTGGTATACTTATCGATCCTTTGCAGGTCGATATCCATCACGGCAACCCCCACCCTCGTCCACGCCTCATCTACGCTTTTGAAAACGTTCCTAGAAGATTGAGGAAGTTCGGCCCTCGCCTATGGCTCGACTGGGGCGACCGAACTTCTCCTCCTCTCGGACGTCGGGGGAGGAGGCTGAACGTTCCTTGGTGCCTCCGTGGTTTTCGGCTCCTTCTCCTTAGATGGAAGGGCGACCTTCCTTGTCAGTTCGGTGGGCTCGGCCGTCCTTGGGCGCTTCGGTTCGGTATTCCCCCCATCTATTTTCCGCTTCTTCAAAAAAGCAATGTTAAAACTCATCTCCTCTGCCGCCTGATCAGCAACGGGGGCAGCGCTCTCAGGGACAACGGTAGGAGTTGGAGTATCGACAAGAACCAAACCAGCTGCAAGCAAAGGGAAAGTTAGTCGGTCAACATTTAAAGGCTCTATAAATGACTAAACACTCACTCCTCTCACGTTTTGTAACTAGGGCCTCTCTTGTGGGTTCAGGACCTAGCAGGTAATTCGACAAGCTCTCGGCAGTGACCATGTCCTTGTGACTATGGACGTTGTGTTGCTGGACTTTCCTTATGGCCACCCTCAACTCCTTAGATATTTTGGGTTTGGACCGACCTAACACCCAAGACAGACCTAGGTCAGGGCATCGACATTTGAAACAAAGGAAACAAAAAGAAACGGAAACAGAGTTCAATAGAGAGAGAGAACGTACCCTTCTTGCTCGGGTAGCCCTATTGCCTGGGGACCCGAATAGAGAAGTCGGTCTCCCAGGGTTGAAACTCCTATCCTTCCCCGCTGACAAAAAAGAACCGATCCTTCCAGTTCTTGATCGAGGAAGGAAGCTCTCTGATCATGTTGTACTCCTTTGACCTGCTCGAGAAGTACCACCAGCCCTTGCCCCTCTCGGCTGGTTTGTAGCAAAACAGGAATTCCTCTGGCGTGATGTCCCTTTTGTGGACGATTTGCTAGAGAACCACGCAACCAAGTAGAATCATCCACCTGTTCGACTAGATCTGCCCCGGCGAGAGACGGAGCCACTGGAGGATCCTCCTGATGGGTTGGGGAAAGGGCATATGAAGGCCACCAGCCAACGCACCCTCATACATAATGATCTCCTCCTCCCTAGTCGAACACGCCCAGTCCTTCTTTTTTTGGGACCCTGAGCTTCAAACCACGTGGGATCTAATACACGGCCCACAGATACTCAAACTTCTCCTTGGTAAGAACGGAGGACACCCCAATGGCCTCGTACCCAGGACCCTCCTTATCTGACTCTCCCAACTCTCCTCCTTCTCTGGCATTGGAGTTAACGGCTTCTGCCTGCCCCGACTCAAGAACCTCCAGAGATTCCCCGGAGCCGCTAACAAAGGCCTTATCTCTGGCCTTACGCCTAACTACCGTGTACTCGTTCGAGTCTGTTTTTTCATAATCCGAGCTTACATGCTCTGGATTCCCCATAGTACCTAATCGTTTTTTGTTTTTGATCCTAAGTAATACGGGTTTAAACAGCAAGGCTACTTCTTCGAATATCGACCTAACAAACTCCGCCCTATCAACAAACCGTAGGAGGTTGGGGATTTTTGCCCTCTTTTCGTAAACCCAGACACAGTAGGTTGCTAACCAATATGTATAATCAGAAAGAGGACCTTACAACAACTGCGTGCCGAGAATCGAACGCCTAGAAGATGACCGACGATAGTGGTTGGAAGCAATCGACCCTGCTTATTGCTCGTCAAACTGAATCAAAGATGTTTCTGTTTCTCACCTTCTTTCTGTGCTTTTCTTTTTTTGCTTTTGTGAAAAGGCTATTGAAGGAAAATGAAGGGGCAAGGGCGGTAACCACCAAATACTCCCCTCTTCTTTGAAACCAACGGCCCGGATGTGTTGCTTGACGAGACATCAACGGCTAAGATTCGACACGTCCCATGACCCAACGGCTACCAATCGACTGTTGCCATGTAGCAGTTCTTGAAAAGACGCGCCAGTTAGGACCATTATTGCGCCAGCCTTACCATAAATGCGTCGCGAGTTTCGCGGGCAGCTGACTCTTAGAATTCCCCGAGCCTCGAGCAGGTGGCCTGGGAATTGGGGGCATCTGGTAATGACGCTCCCCCGAGCAGGTCAGGTCTCCCGTCCACCGGGTCGACCCCCGATCAGATCATCCCCTCGGATCCCGACCGGACGAACGCTTGATGACCTCCTGTTTTGGTCAGCCTTACTGACACATCGTTGGTCCCACACCTGACATCGGACACCCTGGCACACTTAGGGTGTGGGCATGGAGTGCACTAGCGTCAACCACTTTACCCCTGACACCGTTCTAACACACGCCGCCATGGAGTGTAAGAAGACCCTCTTAAGTGTTCTGACACCGCTCTGACCCTCCAACTGGAGGCCGCCACGTGGAGAGGCCACCTACCACTCCCATGCAGACATATAAAGGGAAAACTCAACCCTTTCTCCAGGTACGCAAACATACACAAACCATAAGAAAACCCTAAGTCTATTCTCTCTGTGAACTTGATTCCCTCGAATCTAACTTAAACACCGAAGGACTTTTGGCCGCCACCACACTGGTGAGCTTAATGCAGGAGATCACCGACCAACTGGCAAAGAGTTCATCTCAGACTTGGGGGCAAGACACCACGAGTTTGCTGCATCATCAATTGTTAACAATCTTGCCTAAAAAACAAAGAAGAAGGGCAAAGAAATGCATGTACAGATTAGCAACTTAGATATAAAGGTTATAAGAAAGAAATAATCACAATCTTCATCTTTTGTTGAAATGGATACAATAATTAAATTCTCCCAATTACAGAAAAAGCCAATGGGGGAAGCCAGTGAAAGATACGTAGTGCAGAGGGCTTTGGTGAACCACCTGATCAACGCCACTCCAGTATCTAGGCTATGTGGCAAGACAGGGTGGACTTGCATGCAATGCTTGACCCACAGAGAATTTCTTATGTTTGGTAGGGAAGATAGAAAGACAAGGAAAGGAAAAGGAAAGAAAGTTAGAGAAAATATTGAGTAAAACTATTGTACCACGTTATTGTAATGATGTGGTATAACAGGCTAATAAATTAAAGCCACATAACCATGTAAATCTTAATTATCAACAGTTTAGATTTTAAAATTTAAAATTTTCTTCCTAAAACAAAATAAAACTGTGATAATTAGAATCTCATAAGATTATATAGATATGTATTATTAGCCCATTATATTCTATCTGCATAATAACATGGTACAAGGGTTGTAGCCAATATTTTCTCGAAAAGTTGATAACTAAGAACAACTTTTCAATCTCTGTTCCTTTGTGGGTTTTATGTTCTGGTGTGTATATATTTGCCTTACTCAAAAGAATAAATTCTCATGGTGGGAATGTTTCAAAATTAAGGTTGTAAAACGATCTAAGCTATTCGAACTCGACTTGTATTCAGTTCATTTAAAGTCGGCTTGTTATATAAATAAGTTAAACTTGAGCAAATTTTAAGTTTCTAAATTTTTTTGAACTTGACTCAAAAGTTATACAAATTAAGCTTTAAGACATTTTAAAACTCGTTAGGATTATGAAACCAAGGTTGAATAATACAGTACTAGGATTGGCTCAGCTCAGCTCGTTTACAAATTACCACTCTAAATTCTCTAAGCAAAATTCTATCATTTAAATTTAAATGTTACAATTAAATAATATGTGAGAGGAAAAAATTATTACGAGATAAAAATCATAAAGACAATAGCATTAAAATACTGGAAATTTGCCCTTCCTACTTGAAATTTCTTCGATGTTGAAGGGATTTAATATTCCTCCATTTTTTGTTTGGTCGAGAGAAAAAGGAAATCATGAATGAATATGAGCTTTTAATAAAGCATTAACATATGGTTAATTACAAACACACTCCCTAAACTACGACTCAGTATCACTATGTCTACTGAACTCTAAAACGTAATCAGTTGATCCCATAAACTACCAATTTGTATCAATCAATCCCTTATGTTAGCAATTCGTTAGAAAAAGAGACAAAAAAAAATTATTATTTGACAAATACATGATAACAAAAGTATAATTTTATACCTAAATTGATCTTCTCTTGATAAAATAATTGTCTAATGACTTATATGTCCCCTGAACTAACATGTAATATATAGGGATAAAATAAGGAATATTTCATCATTAAACAAATATTACAAAAAGAGAATGTAATTAAGGTATAAAATGAACTTTTGTCAACATGTACAAGTTACATGATAATTTTTCATCTACTGTCTTACCTGATTGTTAATATATTTTTAATAAAAGGGGTTAATTGATACAAATTAATAGTTCAAAGGATCAACTTATTACATTTTAGAGTTTAAGAAAATAAAGTGATATCAAGTCATACGGAGTGTGTGCTTGTAATTAACCCATTAACATAAGTGAATGATCACTTATGGGCTGAGGCGAGCAAATGGGACAGCGAATGTGTTAGCTAGCACTCCAAATGTAGGTACTAAAAATTTATTTAAATGCTAAACATTATATGTCCAGGTTCAAGTTGCGACAAGAGCGTAGTGTTTGAAAATAAATAATATTTGATCCTCTTGCCGTTTACTTTATGTAGGACTTAGTTTATTAACCTATTAACTTCTCCACCCCTACTAACTCTCCCTCATTGCTAACTATATCTGTATTTAATCCCTTCTCAAAAAGACAAAAAAAGAAAACATTATAAAAAGAGTAACTCCATGAAATCAACTTCATAACACTTCTCATTTCTCACCAACCTGTACTTCATAACACGTCTCAATTTTCACCAATTTACACTCACCTCGACTTAATTCCCTTTTAAATTCGGTCAAATGCACACTATCTATGTCGAAACTAGAGTATTCACAAAATATAAAATTTTTGCGATTAACTCTTGCACTTTTCAATATTCGAACTCCTAACATCCCAAAATGAGATCAATGATCCTAACTGTTGGACTAATGTAGTTGATTAAATGAATATAGAACTATGCATGCGTTACAATTTCATTTTCCTCTCACTAGTACAATTTCAATAATAAAAAAGAAAAGACAGCAAAGAGGTCCACATCAAATATCACATAGGAACTAAGTAGTGAATCAGTAAAATAAAATAAGGTCAACCGACTGATGTGACCAGATTGGTTGAATTTTAATTTTAAAAAATTGTATTAAAATTTTGAGTTTTTGATATGTGTAAATATATTGTAGATTTAATGAGGTGTCAGATGACACTAGAGTTTTTGAAGCAAGACTAATAAAATTATTATAGTTAAAAAAAAGAAAAAAGAAAAAAATAATATTTTATTATTAATTTTAATAATTTTACTCCCTAACCATATGCTTTGCACGTCCCAAATGAAAACAGACCAATAGCTATACGTGTGACGGTAGCATAGGTCCCTCCTCCCGCTTTCTAAGGTAAAATAAATTTCTGATACATGGGATTCTCCACAACCGCTTGATTAAATTCGGATCACATCCAACGAACCATCCCTGCACGGAGACCGGCTAGTGAAAAGGATGGCCGAAACGTGACCGCATCAACAGCCTTCGTCACCTAACGAACTCCCCTATAAACAGAGTGAAAAAGAGACGAGAGCTTTCTATATCTCTCTAGGCCTCTGAAGTCTTAACGCTAATCCAAGCCTGTGCTTCTCACTGTAAGTCTACCCCTTCCCTTTCTATGGCTCCAAGAACTGTCTGTTTATACACTGTGTATCTGCATACATACATACAAACATATGTATACACGTTTGTGTATGCACTTATGTATAGTATAGTGTATGGATTGCCTTTTTTTTTTTGTTTTTTTTGTTCTGGGTATCTGTATAGATTGTTTTGAGCGTAGGCCACTTTAAAATTTTAAAACCATTTTTGAGACTGAATCAGTATAAAATTCCCAACTTATGTTGATAGGGTCTTAAATGGAGTTTTGTTTTCTTTTAGTTTGATCTGGTGGTCATGCGGTTTCTTCAATTATTAGCTGCACCATATTTTTTCCCCCTTCTTTTAATTATATGCAAAACACTTTTCACTGAAACATGTGGAACTCGAGCTTTTATTGCATAGTTTGCAGTATTGTGCGCCAAATAGTTTTCGGTTTGTTGAATTTGATTTTGATCACAGGGTTATATTCTATGTTTATGTGATTTCATTGCTTGTATGATGATATCCTCTGTTGTTTTCAGCTATTTTGTAGGTTAATATGGCTAGCAATATTGGTGACGTAAGTGAAAAAAATCCAGAGTTCCCTCATACTCTGGTAGCCCTCAATGAAAGAATCCTCTCATCGATGTCTAGGAGATCTGTTGCTGCTCACCCCTGGCATGACCTAGAAATTGGTACAATTTCTATTTCTTATGTATTATGTTACGGGTCAGGTACTTGTCATTCAACTCAAAACTAAGCTATTAGGTGGTGCTGTCTGCCCTTTATATACCCCAAAGCCTCCGTTTTCCTATCCGATGTGAGATCGTGACATATTCCTCCACCTGAACTCGCAACGCACTCATTGCGGATTGGACCATCCTGCTTACTTCACTTGAGCGCTTGGTGTAGAATCAAATCAAAAGTTGGATTGCTCTCATACCACTTGTCACGGGCTGGACGCTTTCCATCAAACTCAAAAGCCTAACCTATTAGGTAGTGCTGCCTACCCCTTATATGGCCAAGCGTACCCCTTTATATGGCCCAAGACCTTCCTTCTTTTATCCGACGTGAGATCGTGACAATTATCACTACTCTTCCTGTAGGTTATATATAAAATTCAATAGCAACTACTTAGTGTTAATTTTTTGTAACTTAATATACATAGCATCTTAACCCGTCTTCCCATGGAGTTCCTAGTTTTAATAATTTCAATTTATAGTGAGTTGGTTTTTCTGTAAGTTGCGGACTTCATTCTATTCCACTTCATGCTGCCTATTCTATTTAGCTTTCAAGTAAAGTTTCAACACGTGAACAGTATGGAATCTCACACACATGTTTCTTTATGCTTTTGTGTTTTAACTTCTGCAGGCCCGGGTGCACCAGCAGTTTTCAACTGTGTAAGTTTTGCTTTCTGTTACCTTGCTTGTTGTGAACTTTTGGAAGATCCTTTGTAGGACATGCAATGGTTTGTTTCAATGAGGTGGCACTATGGTGGGTTTAGTCGGTTATGATAGATGCCATGTCTGTAGACTCTGTACTTGTAATAACACTCTTTGTTGTGGAAGAATTACACTACGAAGACTTGCGGAGCTCAAAAGGGCCACGGTTGAGTCGTCCACAGCCAGGGACCTATATCCCCTGCTGCTAGTGCATGGATTAGGAATTGTTATCATCTGACCTGTTGCCAAGTCAGATCACGCCTTGCTGGATCAAGATTATTACATTAGGTCTTACGAATTTTGACTCTAATTGTATCCACATACAATGTTCTACGGCAGGTAGTTGAAATTGGAAAAGGCAGCAAAGTTAAGTATGAGCTTGACAAGATAAGTGGCCTAATCAAAGTACGTTTATTTGTCTTTTCCTATTTCCTTTGCCTTTCAGGTTATGTCCAGAAGTAATTTTATACTGCATTCTCTTATATTGCAAGATAGTCTAATGACGGAAATTTTTTGGGAAGTAGAACTATGTTATTTGGTAACAACTATGGTCTAAATTTCTACACTCCAAAGCACTTGCAATTCTCTCAACTGTGTATGGTTTTATTGTTAGGCAATTGTGGAACTGGTTGGTTGTGTAGAGTATGTGATGTTAATAAGTTGAATTTAGGACTATGGTATAGAAATAGCATTTTTGGGACATGAAGTGCGTGTGTGAGGACTTATATTGGATGCGTTCATATACGATCTCGGTGCATGTGATTCACTTTGTTGGATGACTATAGACTTTAGATGTATGTTGAGAATAAATATATCAAATTTTCATTTATTGATAATTATTTTTTCTATCCCAATTCTCCAATGTGCAAAGCGTACTGTCACTGTGTCCATCTTAAAGTGTCCCTTTTTCATTTTGCAGTTGGAGAAAATATAAATAGCATCATACACTTCCCCTTGCTTGTCTGAAATTCTTATTATCATGTTTGTTGAAATTTTCTGTTCAGCATGAATAAGATGCCAATACTTAACCACACAATCACACATGAGAGGGAGAGAGTACCAAAAATTAAAAAAGAATAAGCAACAACCCTAAAAGGAAAAGAAGAAGAAATAACAATGGGGAAAATGATTATTTAACTAATGAATTCTGTTTTTGCACATAGGTTGATCGAGTTTTGTACTCATCAGTTGTTTACCCACACAACTACGGCTTCATCCCACGAACCATTTGTGAGGATAGTGATCCTATGGACGTCCTGATACTGATGCAGGTAGCTTCTTTCCTATTCATCTGATCATAAAGGGATGCACTGGATAACTTGTTTCAGCTAAACTTGTAGTCTTGACTTTAGGATTTTGTCTTGCGTAGGAACTGGTACTGCCTGGTTCTTTCCTTCATGCTCGTGCTATTGGATTGATGTCTATGATTGATCAGGTAAAGCCTTTCTATGTGCTGCTTTATTTTGTGTCCTTGCTCGTCATTGTATAAAATAGTAGTGCCTCATTAAGCGGTTGTTAGGGAGCTGGAAACTCAGGCAACCAAGGACAAAATGTGCAAAAATTTTAGCTTTACATTAGGTCACAAGGCCCTGTGCCCTATACCATTTATTGCCTTAATACCCCAAAATGAAATGTTTAAAGTTGCTTGATTTTTTCTCATTCAGTTTCTGTCTCAAGTTCAGAAGTGTTGCCCTAACTAGAACCTAAATGATAGTATAACTCAGGTTCCTTTCCTAATTATCATTTACTCTCCGTTATCACTCTCTCAGTTTAAAACTTTGAAAACCATGTTCTGTCCATGATTGTGAGTGAAGGGGATGTAGAAGGGAATTAGGCGATGATATTGTCAATGTTTGTTGGAGCTTGATACGAAGTTTCTGATATCAGATCCTTTGAATTTCAAAACAAACTGTCAAAGTTTCAGTTCAAATTTCTTTCTTCATTTTCTGCTGCATTCTTCATTTGGTACCCTTTGGAAAAATAATTATTGGTAAAATGAACCCTTTTGTAGGGTGAAAAGGATGACAAAATAATAGCAGTATGCGCTGATGACCCTGAGTTCCGCCACTACAAGGACATCAAGGATCTTCCTCCACACCGCCTTGCTGAAATCCGACGCTTCTTTGAGGACTGTATCCATTAACACGCACCAAGGATCATTATTATTTATTGTGCTCATAATCTTTTAGTTTCCTAGTAGATGTTATTTATCCAATGTGATGAGGTTTTACGATTCAACCATCGAACAAAATTTTATAGTGAAAGCATATATAGTAATTTTGAGGAAGAAAATTTCAAGTCTTATGGTCTTTCATTTGTTATCACCCATGGATACCCTTGACTTCTCATGAATGCTAGACAAAAAGAATGAGAGCAAGTCTGTTGCGGTGGAAGACTTTTTGCCAGCAGAGGCCGCTATCGAAGCTATCAAGTACTCAATGTGAGTGTTTTGTGAAATCAAAAGCTTTGGTTTTTGTTAAGTTGTTATTTCTGGTAACATTGTGATGCTTCCTGTTTCAGGGATCTGTATGCTTCTTACATTGTTGAGAGCCTGAGACAATGAATCACTTCAAGGCTTCGTCAAGTTTGTGGCTGCTACCAACTAGTAATTGTATTAACAAGGCTGATAGACTGATTGCAGTGTGCCTGTTTGAACTCTGAACAACTGCTGAAAATAATGTATCAATTAACTTCTTGTATCATATGGTTACCACTCTGTTTCCAAACTGTTAACACCCTCCTTGCACAGAGAGAGAGAGAGAGAGAGACTGGATGAGAGAAAATGAGACATCTGAAAATGAGTGGTTGGGTCAGTTTATCTAGAGATTTAAGGGACAGTGTGTACTGGTTTAGAGAGAGAGAAAGAGATCAGTAGAGGAGAGAGAAAGAAGGGAGGAATAGAGAGAAGAAGAAGAAAAGAGGGTGGTAGGAGATGGAGGGTGAGGACTAAAAGAAGATAGAAAATACGAGGAAGAAGAGGAATTTTACCCGAGTTTGAAACTTGGCAACCTGTCACGGGCTGGCAATCGTCACCGTTACGATGACAGTAATATGACTTGTCATGAAAATACGGAGCGAAAATAAAGTAATAGTCTCGTCAACTCAAATATCGAGGCAAATGAATATGCGCTTGTTCAAGATTTATCCATTTTGCCTCGCATTTCTTCTGAGGTTCTGTCCTCCGATGCTCAAGCCTTTCAACTAACCCAAGCCCTTAGGTGATAGTAACGCCACTTTCCAATGCACGCACGCACGACAAGCGATGTGCTTAGTGCAAGGCCCTCTCAGGATGCAAGCAAGGTAGCAATGCATCATCAAGCATACACGTGAGCAACGCATCACCTGCTAGGCACGACTCCCTGACTAAAGCCCACGATGCCATGCGACATGCGACACTGATGCTAGCCAAATCAAGTGGCCATATGCACAAACTTGAATCCAAGGCGTAAGTGCACATGAGGCACGCGACATGTAAGCGTGCATATTGAAGCCCACTCAGTCGTGAACATGCGCACCACCACAGCATGGATTCGGTATAGCATATGCAAATGTCACAATCTTTTCCTCAATGTCATTGCCTAACATTTTCTCCCATGGGACAAAATGCCACCCAAGTAGCCCCTTGGCTAGCATGAGGACTATAGTAAGATGCCATACCCGGCCCCCAAGTCTCACCTACTCCTTTGAGAGACTCACTTAGTATTGGTCCTTTTGGTAGCACCATGGGTAGTAAGAATCCACACTAGACTCCCCTTTAGAATAACATTTTAAGCTATCTTCTATTTTTTAGCAGGAAACATCTTACCCCTTTGTGGAGTCACAATTTCTAAATCCAATAATTATCGAAAATACAAATTACAAGATTACCATTAAGGCACAGATGACAATCATGCTCAGACATACCTCTCAGCAAGGAACCCTCGCACTCCAAGGCTGCCATAAGTAGCAACTTATAACATTCTTCACCACTTCAACCATTATCGTCCTCAATGATGCTGCCATAAGTACCAACTTGTGACATTCTCCACTTCTCCAATCATCATCGTCCTTGATGATGTTGTTGCACCAGCCAGACTCTCACATTACCCTTTGGGGTCGGGCGTAAGATTTATATCTCGTGAAATCCCTATTCCTAACATACATAAACTGAACCCGATAAGCAAGCACAAAAATAAAATCTTCTATAAATACAAAACGGGAATACATTGAAACTCATTGCCCATGGATAAAGACTATTTCGACATATAAAATAATAGTAATAGCGGATTAGGAATTGTAACCTCCCCGTTATTCTATATTCAAGCTTATGTTTGACCAACTAGCGAGGAAATTAGTCAAGATGCATATAAACTAGCCCATTCTTGCTTTTCTAATCTTCCTTCTCCGCTTTGCTACCTTAATGTAATCTTGGGGAGTGGCTTATAGTCCAGCCTTTCAAGCCCTACTAAGTATAGGGGGATTGTGACTTGGTAGAGTTATGGGCACAAGCATTCCTTGTCAGCTAATCCCCAGACCCATCCTTAAAATAATTGAAATTGAAACTATCATAACAAAACTATACAGAGAAAAGACTACATGATCAACTAACCAGCCCAAAAAGTTCCTATTTGTGTGGTCACATGACATAACACATTCCTCTCTTGCGAGTTTCGAGTATTAAAAGTTCAAACCCAAACTAAGGCTAGCTCAGAGTCCTATGACATATAAGCCCTTCTAATTTCTTAGATTTCATAATTATTTCCAAGGCTTGCTTAACCATATTACTTTCCCTTGAGAACTATAATAAAGGGCTCTATTTTACTTAAAATTTAAAACTACATGGGCGTCATTTAGGTAAGAATTTTTATGATATATAAGAATGACTGATTTTAAATTTTTATAAAGAAAGTTAAATTTATAAATATTTGAGTTGTTCCATTAGTTATGGACAAACTATAATGGCCCTGGACAGCTAAAGATGTCTTAAAAAAACAGTATTATATAAGAGTCAAATGTTATACTGATATTTTTTAAATTGTAAAGCACGTTGATGGGTATTTTGCTTAATAGTGTTGAGAAGTTTGGTAACTAACATGAAGTTGTTCTATAAGTCCACAAATAATAAAATAAAAACAAACGTAAACAGTACATTTTTTGGGTAAGATTTTGAAGAACCTATACTCTATACTAGTAACTAAAGGAGAACATCAATTTGGTGTCTCTTTCTTTGTGGAGGGTACACAGTTAAATTTAACTTCATATTTATTAGTTTCAAGGCTAGATATAGAAACACACAATTAGTAAAGTCCCTCCTTACATAAAATCAATAACTGCTTCAGTTTTTGTAATTCTTATGTTTTATGAGCACTGTTCTCACGTTGATTTTTTACTGTCCCACCCACCATTGACCAAACCACAAACGGATAATTTGTCATTGACCGCTTATGATATGCAATTTACGCACATGTATTGTGTGTGACGAAAGCAAGTATGTAAAATTGCGCTACTTATTATATTTCGAACAAAAGGAAAAAAAAGGCCAATGAAAATAAAAGATAGGGTTAATTACACTTATCACTCCTGCAATTTACATCTCATCTCACTTTGTCCCTTAAGTTTCTAATTATAACAGTCACCTCTTTTTTGATTAAGTTGCAATGTCATCCTTTTGTTGAAAGCTGTTAGAGAATGTTACGAAAAATAATCATGTGCACATCACGTGTGGCTCTACAAATGACACAAAAGGTATTTTGGCTCAAACAGACGATAATTATCAACATTAATGTAAATTAATAAACATGAATATGAATATTTGTGCCATTATATAATTAATGATAATTATTTCTCCCCTAATCACAAATCCAACCATCGTCCACCACCTCCTGCTCAACCCTTCCTTTTTTCTCTACAACTCCCTCCCTCACCTCTCTCGAATTTCCCACTTCCCCACCCATCGCTACCACACCTCATCCCTCCCTCATTGTGAACAAACACTTCCCTGCCCGCTCTAAAATACACGAAAGAAATCCTAGCATTTGTCCATAGCAGAGACAACCTTTTGAATTCACACTTTTCGTCCCTCTAATAAAAGAACCCACTTTAGAATTCCAACTATCTGCCAATACCCATACAAACATGTTCATTTTTTTGAAAATAGAGTACATTACCTTCTATCTCCTTGAAAATAGAGATGGGCTAAAAATAGAGTACATTACCACTATATATACATCACATGTATAAGAGATGGGGTCAAAATAGAGTACATTACCTTCTGTCTCCTTGAAAACATGTTCATTTTCCATCTATGGAACAAACGATATTCAACAAAAGAATAAAATTGCAACTTGCTAGAAGCATGAGGGGCAGGTTGTCACAATTAGAAGGTTAAGGGGTAAAGTGAGATAGAGTACAAACTATGTAGGTGATAAATGTAATTAACTCAAAAAGATAAGTTTTAAAGTAGGTTACGTTGACACATAAACAATTTTTTTAAACAAACTTATTAAAATGTTTACAAATTTTATACTATTTCAGTGTAAATAGAATAGTTTAATTTGCTAAATCATGCAGGCTCGTATTTATGCTTGGAAGCTCATGTTCAATTTTGGTTGTATAAGTATGCAGACTTTAATTTAAAAAAACAGATTTAGTTAGTGTTTAGTCATGGTATTGATGCTCTGCACTAATAATTGAAGTTATGTATTCAACTCATACTTCTTTCTCTCTCTTTCTCTAAGGTTTAGATTCTCTAATCGTAATTGTCAATACGTACCTTAACGAGGAAGACATATCGTACTTATCTAAAACAAAAAATGATAAAAAAAAGTGAATTCCATGAGTACCAACCAATACTAAATATATTTATGGAGATAATTTGAAACGGTATCTAGTACCGGTACATACTATTAGTGAACATGGTTACAATATTGGCAAGTAGGTTTCCAATGTATCAAACAAATAAAAAAATGACTAAATAAATAAACAAACAATTAGAGATAGCAAAAAGACAAAAATGAAAAAAGAAAGTGCCAAGAATATAAGGTGCTAAAAAGTAATTTGGCAACTTGGGAGTTGGGACGAGCCATCGGAAAAATTAGTAGTTACGGAAGTAAATCATCACTCATTTGCCCATTCACCTAGAGGTGTTTTTACCAAACCTACGCCTACACCTGGCCATTTCTTTACGGTCTCCACACTGTCTCTTCTATTTTTCCAATATTGCCCCCCGAAGGCTTTCTCTCCAGGCCCTCCACAGCCAAAAACAGCCCCCTCTCACTCCCCTCCCCTCTCTCTCCAAATCCTCAAGGTTACAGTTCGATTTTGACAGGAAGCAAGTCGTGAAGAAGAGGAAGATGGGGACGCTGGGAAGAGCAATCTACAGCGTCGGATTCTGGATCCGCGAGACCGGCCAAGCTCTCGATCGCCTCGGCTGCCGCCTCCAAGGCAACTACTACTTCCAAGAGCAGCGTACGTTTTCCCCTCCTTACTAGATCCTTACGACATCAAATCCTTTTTATGTCCTAGAAATCCAAATTCGCTGCTTAAGCAACAAATGTCGTCTACATATTTTGTGTTCTGGAGACATTTTAGGGTTGACTAATTGACTCTTCACTCGTAAAAATTAGAATCAGTGAGCTGATGCTTATTCATGTTACTTTTGAATGGGGTCAATTGATATTTCATAGAATTTGATCTTATTGTGCTCCATTTTGGCAACTCGTGGCTATTTTTCATGAATGTGCTGTGCGTACACACTTGTATATGAATATGGATCGTTGTATGTATTTGTGTTGGGAAGAATATTATTAGAGAAAGCTACCAATTGGTTCATAAAGAGCAGGAATTTGGTCCCCTGTCCCCTGTCCCAAGGCAGCAGGATTGGACAGATTGAGTGTACGTGTGCACCGGGAGATAAAAAATTGTTTTTCATACTATTGGATGTTTTCAAAAATAAAATTGTTTTTTATTTGTGAAGAGTTGTTTCAAAATGTTTCAGATTTTTGAGACTTAGATAAATATTTATAAAGGAAGAAAAGAAAGACTCTTTGAAGAGATATGTCCATTATAACAACGGGACCCGATTGTTTCCTTAAAAGACATGTCGACTTGTACAAACATGTTGCTTGGTCCTATAGTCATGTCTATTTGCTTGAAATGACATGATGGTATGATACTTAGTCCTAAAATTGTGTTTTATCATAGAAATGATACAATGGTTGATGTGAAAGTCAGACTATTTGAATAAGAGACGTGATGGTTGGAAACCCTATTTATAAAGGGTGTAAGAAATAGACCTATCACTTCATGAAAAGTTGTATCTACTACATAGTTGAATGGTTACTAGGAAATTTCTATTCAAATAGGTGCAGTTAAAAATTGTAACCTTTTTGTGAAAACGCTTATCCATTGAAGGTACACAAGTCATTCAGTTCTTGTAAAAGGTGCTAGAAACCTATAATTAGGCCACCATGCAAGCCACTAAGACACCTCAAGAGATAGAAGTGCTCCCTTGAGAATTAAAGTTCTTTCTACCTAAGAATTGAAATTCTAGAAGTGAAGTAATTTCGTCAATTTGGCAGCACTCTATTTCTAGAACCAAGACTCTCTTTTCTTCTTCAAGATCTCCTAGGCATTCTATTTGCTGCAGAAAATAGGATGCCGATCTTCTAGCAAACTTGCAAAATCAAAGATGCAGTAGGATAACAGTAGTAGTGCTAGGTTTTATTGCGTCTAGGAGCCGGTTCGCCGGAAATTCATTTGCATACCAATTTGACTAAACTTGGTGGGGGCAAATTACATCTTAGGAAAGGAATATTGTAATGCATCATGAAGTCCTAAAGAAGCCGCTTTACTTCATCTTTCATTTTCACATTTTTTGCCTCATTATTCCGACAAATTTGTCAATACTATATCTTTGTACTGACATTCTTTTGTTTTTTCACCTCAATTGTTGTTATGCAATTTAAGAGAAATTACTTCTACATTGGAGTTATGAGGAGATCGGGGAGTGAGACATGATTATGAGTGTTGGCTTGTTTTATGTGCTGACTGCCTAATAATGTCTGACAGGAAAGATGCAGACTATTAAGCTAGTTGACTCTCCAATTATAAAAAATAAAAAAAAGAAGTTAGTTAATAGTCCAATTTGGCTCTAATCACAATGTTTTCTTTTGAATGTAATGTTATGTGGTTGAAGTTTGACCTGTTATCAAACTTGTGGTTGAAGTTTGACCTGTTATCAAACTTTCAATTCAATTCTATACATATTGTAACCAATGGTTCTAATAATGTTGACAGGAAAGATGCAGACTATTAAGCTAGCTGACACTCCAATTATGAAAAATAAAAAAAAGAAGAAGTTAGTTAATAGTCCAATTTGGCTCTAAAGTCACTATGTTTTCTTTTGAATGTAATGTTATGTGGTTGAAGTTTGACCTGTTATCAAGCTTTCAATTCAATTCTATACATATTGTAACCAATGGTTCTAAAAATGGCTGGTATGTAATGGGTTTTTGAGGGCCAATTATGATTACACTATAAAATATCAACAATGTGCCTATAATGACTGTTACAGGATGATACGCCACCACTAGACTACCATAACGGTCCTTAATGGCTATTATGCACTGTGACAGTCAATATTTTCACCATTATAGCAGTTGTGGCTCTATCGATAGAAAAAGACCCTAAAATACAATCCAGGCCTCATTTTGCACATTTTCTTCGCATTTTTCTTATTGTTGTTGCTTCCTAGCTTGCCTAAACACGTCATTGGGTCTACATATACTAATTTGGGAGATAAAACATTAAGATTTAAGTTGAATCTTAAGATGTCAGGATACGAGTGTTCTTGAAATAGTGGCTAGTTGCTTTAGATTATCATATCTGACCTATTTGAAATATTTTTGGTTGAATTTTTTTGTGATTTAGTCATATATAGCACGGGTTTATTCCATGGCATTTGATAATGCTTTCAGTTTTTATTTTTTATTTGTGTTCTTAGTTTTTTGCTTTTTGTTTTATTTTTTGCAAATAATAAAAGCAGAAAACATGTTTGATAGTCCCAAAGTTTTTATTGTTTTTTAATGATTTGTACAATAAAAATGTTAATATAAAATAATAAAATATTCGTTTAATATGTGATTAGTAGGTAAGTAGAGGAAGGGTAGGGTGGGTGGCTACAGTAGCTGTGGTAGTTGGCAAGGGGCAGGAAAAGTGGGGAGACTTGTTTTGGAAAAAAAAAATGAAAAAAGTGAACACTGCTTGTATGTTCATTTTTTTTTCCAAAATTTTGGCATGTGTTTTCAAATTCTTGAAAACAAAAACAATTGAACAATATTACTAAACATGCTTTATTATGTTTATACCGGTCGATCATATAAGAAAAGTTCTGATTCATTCCGATTAAGCTTCCTTCCTATTAATCTGGAAGTTCTTCTCAGATACAAGGAAATGATTCGAAATGTTACCAAACATGTAGTTTTTGTTTTTGTTAACTTATTGAAGATTTTAGAACCTTGGAGTTAAGAGTCTTGGGTTGGAATTTAGAATAAGAAGCTGTATACAACTGATTGTATTAGTATGAGTTTTTATATTTATATTTTTGGTTTTGAACTTCAACTACATATATGTCGTATGGCATATTACCATTAGTACCTCATGTATAAAATTCTGATAATCTTGCTATGGATAAATTTATGCTTTTCAAAAAATTTTTTTGTAAGCAAGTGTTTTTTGTTTTTTTGTATATTTATGATTTTCTTATTTTCTCTATGAACCTTTTTTCTTCCTTAGACATGTGATTTATAGTATAATTTAACTCCATATTGGATATTTATGTAATTTGGTCAAAATTATAAATTTGATATTAATATACTTATGAATAAGGTTTATATTTTGTTATGTTTGCTTTTTTCTTATAAATTCTGTGTCTTAGTAGCACTTTCAATTATTCTACATAGTGAAATTCTCTACTTTCTTTGTCTTAAAATCCACATATAGTTCTATATCATTTGTAAAATAAGTTTCTAGGTGCCATAATGTTTATTAGAAAACATTACAAACATTCAAAATGTGACAAATAGAGTCACAACATGCGTATCAATGAGTGTTGTTTTTCCTTTCTCTCACTAATGAGGAAATTAGAGAGGCTTAGGGAAGAAGCGCAGACAGTGTTTGAAAAAATTTATGGATTTAGTTTCCCGTTACATGTTGGTCAATATTCCTAGTACCATACACCGTAGTCTGTCCATTACTTTGGCCTATACTGCAAAACCATGATTGTAATGCATCCTATTAGGTAGTATAAATGCTTTAAGTTTATACTAACATGCGTTAAGATGAACTCATACTTTTTGGAGTTTGTAATAGGTTTAGTAGTCAGATTTGCATTTACAACTTGACTGTTTGTAGAAGTTTCTAAGTTGTTAAACCTTAACTAGTATCAGTACTTTACTTTCTTGTGGCTTTGCCATGCGCCTGCTATATTTACTAAGTATTACTTTCTTATTGAATAAAAAAACGAATTTAAGATTTTGACTAGTTTAATGTTTTTGAATTTGCTTTTACGGAATTTGCCAATGGGAATTTGCCATGTGTTAATTAGCCCTCCATGATAAAGCTTTGCTGGCCAAGCCTCAAGCCAAGGCATGCAGGAGACAATCCCGTAGGAGACTCCAAGGCGTGCTCGGTTCTCCCCTCCTCGCTCAAGCGAACTCTCCTCCCGAGCGTGCTCATCTCTTCTCGTGCCAATACACTTGGATCTCCCTTGCCGGGCCAAGAGTTTCTCCATTCAAGTGTACTTCTCTAATGATCTACCCATTATTCTCCAAAGGCACCTTGATACTCTTGCATTAGCTTAGGTCTAGAGCAAGGCTAGGAAACCCCCTCAGGGTTGGTGCTGTGGTCATGAAATTCCTGTGCAACCCATAAACCTTGCTCACGATCTTTGGAGTCTTTTGATTTGGTGGCTATACTTAGAGATTCCATTAAGGTAGCTTGTCCCATCCTCTATCAAGGGACTTGCATCTTGCCTGTCTTAAAGGGTGAGATCTCCACATAAAAACAACTCCAGACCGTGAGAAAGACATGGGACGTGCTTTGTACCTCCCTGTCGGTCTAGTCACTTGATTGCGGAAATGAATCTACTAAAAGTAGACCGTTAGCCAAAAACCTTTCATCAGCCAAAACAAACTCCTTTACTTGGCTCAACCCCTGCCTCATATGTTGTAAAAGGAAATAAAGAAGAAATTCCTTTCTTTATCTTTGCTAATACGGATGATTATTGGGTCATCGGGTTATTCAAATAAGTTGTGTTTTTCATGTTACGACTTCCGTACCCGAGAGCAATGGATCCTCCAGAGAGTGGTCATCAAGTTAGAATAGCTACACACTCGCTCTCATGTGGAAGCCGATGAATTTCTTCAAATAAAAGGATAAAGGATTGAATTCCCTTAGCTCTGCCATGTACTAGATAAGGGTTGGCTTTGGGAATACGTAGAGCCAAGTGTAGTGTGGTCTAGTAGTAGGCACTTCTAGGCCCTTTCCTGGCTACTAAACCACTCCATTACTTTGGGTACTGGAGATCCTTTGAAATCCAAGGTAGCCCCCGAGGGGGGGTTGTGACTAGGAGTGGACATTGGGCGGGCCGGGCCGGGCCGGGCTGGGCCTACACAATTTTTTTCCCATCGGGCCCAAAACCACATTCCAAGCACGCCCAATTAAGAAAATTGCATTTGCAAGGCCGTCCAAGCCTGCCCATTTAATATAAATTTTGTTTAATATATAATTTTTTCTCTATGAATAATATTAAATAACATAAAATTTAATTACATATACATATATATAATATTAAAATATAAAAAATATATTATTTTATATATACTTCGGGCCGGGCCGGGCTCAAAGAGAATTCCCAAGCCCGTCTATTAAACTAATCGAGCCTAAAAAAAATTCTCAAGCCTTATAATTTATAGGCAGGCTTGGGCAGGCCTATCGGGCTCTTGGGCCCATGGCCACACCTAGTTGTGCCTGGAGGAGGTGGCTAACCACTATTTTCTAAAGCAAAGGTGGAATGAAGTTGATTAGTCAAAAGAGAATCCCTCATACTGTGTATGGTTGATCTACCTTGGTTAATACATCAAGTATATTGAGATTTGCTTGTTTGTTGAGGAATATGCCTGAACACCGTTGCAGCCGTTAAGGCGTATAAGGATTTGGGTGCCACTTCCAGTGGTTGTCATTGGCCACTTTGTCAGGCCAAGTAGAAGAGACCACCTGTCACTTTATCCCCACTTGGGCACGAGTAGGTGAGTTGGTCTCTTCTCCATCTCTCCAACCCTATAGGCTTTGGTTCCCCCTACATTACTCTCTCTCTCTCTCTCTCTCTCTCTCTATGAGCACACTCATGCTCTCACCAACCACCCTCCAGTGACCTAGTGCTATCACAGCAACCGCAATCTGGAGACCACTCATGCTCTCACCCACCACCCTCCAGTGACCTAGCTCTATCACAGCAACCGCAATCTTTCCAGAAGGCTTCCTCGACTGGCCTACGTGGCCTCCATCACCTACATCTGTCTATAACTGTGTTGTAATTAAAGAAAACTCAATGGAGCTAGACTACTGGTGTGGTTGAAGAAGCAGGCTGCCAAGAGATTCACATTTTCTTTTATGAAAAAAAAAAACATGTTATATGTGAAGTGTGAACTAATTCTCTTGTCTAATTTGTTTTTTTGCATTACCCTTAAAAGTATTGTCATTAAGTTTTAGGATTCTGTTGTGTAGTGATAATTTCAGATTCCTTCTTTCATTATTCACCATTGTTTGCATGTTCTTGAATGATGCTATTCATTTTCTGTGAATTGAGTTGTTTCATTTGTACAGACTGGACTTATTATATATCTTCTCATACATGTTTATCTTTTTGGTTAGTGTCTAGGCATCGGACACTCATGAACATATTTGACAAGGCTCCTGTGGTTGATAAGGAGGCATTTGTGGCCCCTAGTGCTTCTATTATTGGAGACGTTCGGATCGGAAGAGGTTCATCTATTTGGTATGGATGTGTTCTGCGAGGTAAGCTGCAGCATGAATCAAATGTGGGATCATTTTTTTCCCTGAATGTTGCCTATAAGCCCAATGCGGCTGTTGAGTTCCTTCTTCAATCTTTTATTTCTACTAATGATATACTGAAATATATGAGGTGCAATCTCTAAAATTTTAATCTTGCAGTATTAGGGTTTTTATGCTGATTGTCCGCTTGTTATCTCCATGCTGCAAAATATAAGCAAGATAATTCCTCTAAATTTAGGGCTGCTAATGGGATTCTAACTTAGATTCAGACAGTAGTAAGATATTCAGATCGAAGCGTTTGAGTTGGGATTTAGAAGTGTAAATTTTGAATCAAAGGCTGGACGTGCAAATCAAATGATAGAAATCAGATTTTAAGATACCTTCATCCTTGTTCAAAGAATATAACTACCAGTAGTGCTCCATAATCTTAATTACCTGTGCAATTGTTTTGCAGAGCTCTTTCATGGCACCTAATCTACCATATGACCTTCTGCATAGCTGACCTCTCTGTATAACCGAGTTATATAACAAAGCATATTGCTATATCTGATGGTGGTGAGACAGTCAATGGTCATACTTCAATTTCCACTAGGCACTTATTGTGTTTTCTTGAAGTAATTGATTGCTTTCATCAATTCACTTCAAGAGTGAGATAAATCTGGATTTCTTTGCCTCTAAGCCAATCTCAAAGAATTGTTCATTCATTGGAGTGTTCGTTCCAAGCTTACAGGTACAATAGTAAAATGTTTCCTAGTTATGAAACAATCAAGAAGCTGCTCTTGTAGTATCTTTCTAATTTGATGTATCTATGATATCAAGCTGCACCAGTGCTAATTTTGCAGATACCAATGACAGTTCTATCCTTTTTGTTTCCATTGGAAAATGGATAACGTCATGTTCTCTCTTTTACCTGCAGTAGAAGTTTCTTTTGGGCGTGATCATCTGTGCTACCATTAGAGAAAACTATTAAGCACATGGGTTATTCCATCTTTTAAGGCTTCTGCATGTTGGTTCTGGGACAAGTACTTCCTTGTAGTTCCTACAGACTGCTAGATAAAATTGGAAGTTCCTGTTGAGTTCTTGACTTTGAGTAGCATTGAGGTTCTGCAGCTGTATAGCTAAAAGGGCATTAGAGTGACATGTCATCTAGGCCACCATCTTTGCAAGAATATGTTGTAATTCAATATCTGTCATAAGAGTAACATGTCATAGGGTCATACTGCCCCTACTACTGCTGTGTTCGTGGAGTTTCCTGTTCCCACATGTATTTTTTTAGCCCTTGCAATATTCAAGTGGAAAATAGCTCCATCTAGTGGTATCCCAGATTGAGTGAATGTTGCCACTCATCTGTTTTGTCTTTCTTTTGTTTGAAAAAATATCTTAAAATAGCATTGTTGCACATATAGACAATGCCATGTTGCCATTATTTTGTCACACTGAAACACTGGTTCCATTTTCTTTTATGTCATGGTTCAAAATTAAATTTTACCTATTTGGTCAGCGGCTGTGAACCTGAGCAACATTGATAACCTTATAAATGGCCTCAGTTTATGATTATACAATTTCAACAAGTAATCACATAAATTGATTAGGCATGATCCGTAGATTTTCTTACATTTTAACATGTTACCTTACTCCTAGGTTCTTGTGTATTGCATGAGACCAAATCCTTTGGATTATAATATTGAAGAAGAAATGTGTTTAAGAAATAAAGAAGGAAAAGAAGCAGAAGAAGATACCTTAGATTAGGTAGTGTCTATGAACGAGATGGTTTTAGTTTTACATTCTTTTAAGATGGGCTGTAATGCTTTGGTTTCTGTCCTCTTGTAGCATTGATATTCTAATGTAAACAATAAATTGAAGTGAATATGGGAATTTGCTAGGATTGTAAAGCCCTGAGGATGTCTGGGTCAAATATGGAGAATGAATATGCATGTGTATACACAATGGGAACTTGGTGAAGTATAGAAGAAGTCAACGTGCTTGTTGATTTTGGGCCTCTAGTCACAGACAAGATTAATGCTAACAAACTGTCTTGTCTACTAGAAGACCTCCAAATGTAGTGGTGGAGCCAGAAAATTCATCCGAAGGGGGCAAAAATTAATCACAACCCAGATTTTTTTTGTTGTTATCAATAATAGAGCCCTTTTTAGTAGTAGCAAACATCAGGTAACTTCCCTCCCCTTCCTCCTCTGCTTTGAGAACTGTGTGAACGGAGAGATGATAAAGGGTCTTTAAAGCAAAATAACTATTTAAGGGGACATTAATAAATTCTCATGGGAGAGAAGAGAGAGAGGGGGGGGGGGGGGGGGTATTTATATATTTTCCAAGGGGGTAAATTGAAAGACATTTCTAAAACTGTGGGTAAAAATAAATTTTTTTTAAATGTGAGGGGGGCAGCTGCCCCCTCTGGGCCCTATGTAGCTCCGCTCCTGTCCAAAGGGCGATAGATTTGCCATACTTGGAACATCCAAAGTGGGACGAGGTCTTTTAATTTGATTGGTGAGAAGCCTGGAGGTATTGGTAAGAGGATGGGGTTAGTGATGAAGTTATTCAAATGGGGTTGCAGAAGTTTAATAGCAGAAAAGAGAGAAGGAGAGCCAATATTATAAGGCATTCCTTTCATTTTAATCAAATAATTGACAGACATTTACTTATGGCTTTTATTTTTGGATATTAATCTGTTTGGATGTTCATAAGGGGTCTGACATAGTTTTACACTGGCTGTCAGCTACCTAACAACCCTCCTCCCTATCTGGGCTTGGGACCGGCTATGCAAAGATAAAATACTAAGCACGCACAGGCAGAACTGGATTCATGTAATTGACCCCAAGTAAATGGAAAAAATGCTCAGTTGAGTTGAGTTAAGTTAAACTGTCTGGATGTGTGGAATCACTGAATTGACTGGTTAGTAATTTCATCTGTCCTGGTTAGTGTTAAACCGAGATTATGCGAACTTGGAAAATTCAAAATTTTGATTAAGATAGTGAGTTTTTGACATTTTTTAAGATGTATTACGGTGGTGCCAGTGCTGCAGACAGGTGTGCGAGGAGCGGTTATGGTGCTGGTTATTGAGGTAATGACAAAATCCTTCAAGCGATTGGTGGTTGTGCACTTGGCAGCACCAGAGGTAGTGGTGATGGTGACTTTGGAAATGGCAGAGATGATGAGAGTTGTACTTTAGATGAGGGGTAAGAGGTGGTGAGGGTTTGGCGGTTAGAAGCTGCCTGGGGGTTTGGAATTCGCTGTGTGAAGGAAATGAATGTGCTAGTGCATATCATAAATGGTGATATGGCAATAGCTGTTCTGACATAGCGGTGGTGCTTGGATGGGACTGTATATGATAGTTTCTCTACTATATGAATCATTTATTGAATGAATGTGCTTGCAGCAACGGAATTGAAACAAGGAGGTAGCTGTAGCACTTAAGTGTAGTGTATCTATTTTCCTAATCTATTTAGCATCTTCAGTGTACTTGGGTGTGTGTTCACGTGTTGTTCGTTCTTGTAAGCAGGTGATGTGAACAACATCAGCATTGGGACTGGAACAAATATACAAGACAATTCTCTTGTGCATGTAGCCAAGTCTAATCTAGCAGGGAAGGTTTTGCCTACTATTATTGGTGACAATGTTACTGTAGGTGAGCGACATTTTTTCAATTTCTGAGTGATATAGACCTGTTTCTGCAGTGGTTTTCCAATTTGCATTATGCATTACAATTTCCAAGCTGGACTGTACAGGTCATAGTGCTGTCATGCACGGATGTACTGTTGAGGATGAGGCATTTGTTGGTATGGGTGCAACCTTGCTTGATGGGGTGGTTGTTGAGAAACATAGCATGGTTGCTGCTGGTGCCCTTGTGAGGCAGAATACTAGGATTCCTAGTGGAGAGGTTTGTACACATTTCATGATCTTTTTGGTATTCATTTTTTCAGGATCCCTGTAGAATCCTGAGGATTATGTAACAGATACTTTTCATGTCTGTTTTCATGTTTCATACTAATCAAAACAATTTCTATGGTTTCATTATTCTGGAAACAACAGAAATTATTGTTTTGGCATTGGTAATTGGAAATATACCATGGAGAAGTTGATCTCATCGGAAATGCCAGGAACATTGGGCTCTAGTCAGTGCAAATATTAGTAATGGTGAAGTGTTCAATGAAGATGCAAAATGATTGCTTTCTATTTTTCTATTTGACATGGAAACCATGGTTGATAAGTATGAATAATAAAAACTAGGGGATGGAATAGGTGATGATTTGGTCTGTGCATGTTCACTCCTGTGGCTTTATTATCAACATTTGGCAGGCAGGGGAAGGGAAAGGATTGCTGCAGTTAGAGGCTCTTGTTTATTCTTTGAAGAGTCCTTGAACTGTAAATATGCAAATTGGGCTAACCATCTGATCTTATTTTCATTTTCCTTCTTGTTTTTGGTCATCCATGGTGGGCTTGTGTTGAAAAGACTCCCATTAGGTAGATTCTTCTGAGTGTAGACCTTGTTAGATTCTTGTGAGTATCGGCTCAAATATTGCAGGATACTTCTAATTTGGTGCCTTAGGTTTTGTATTTGTTGAATGAATTACCAACCATATTGCATATTTGTTTTGGCTAGGCTGCATGCTGACATGGAGATCTTTGAGTCTGTTCTAGGGTTTGAGAGACCTAAAAGATGTTACCATCCAGCTGGGTGAATCTAGTAGTTCTTATACATGCCAAAGCTGTTGGTTGCAGTTAACTTTACTCACTCCAGCCGAGTGAAATCTCTCCACTAGGATATTTAGCTGAACAACCTCTTATTGAATGTGACTGTATGTATTTGCATTACCAAAGATGGGCAAATGAATAAACTTGTTGATTGTCAAGTGTCTTTAAACACAGGTATGGGGAGGTAATCCAGCAAAGTATTTAAGGAAGCTCACAGAAGAAGAGATAGCCTTCATCTCCCAATCAGCCACAAATTACTTAAACTTAGCACAGGTTCATGCAGCTGAAAATGCAAAGAGCTTTGATGAGATTGAGTTTGAGAAGGTGCTCCGCAAGAAGTTTGCTCGTCGAGATGAGGAGTATGATTCAATGTTGGGCGTTGTTCGGGAAACACCTCCTGAGCTCATCCTCCCTGACAATATCCTACCAGAAAAAGCACCAAAGGCCTCTTAAAAGTGTGATTTTCCTCTTTAGGAATCTCCTCATGGGACTTTATGTCGATGGATATTTTGTTGTTTTGTGCGGATTTTGTGGAGAATAATTTTTGGGGCCACACTGAAGAGTTAAAGATCTAGTCGTTGCGTGTTTTTCTGGCAGAAGGCTCTGTTCATCCTCTTTGATTAATCAGATACTATGTTTTCTGTTTCTTGAGAAAATTAGTGCTACACTTGAGTATATACGTTCTGATGTTTTATCCATCAGGAAGCTCTAATATATTATTTGTACTTGCAGAGCTCAATTACTCTGCATATGTTTTACCGGAAATAAAAATGCGGAATTGGATTTGTTTGGAGCATTGCATTTTTCTTGCTAGCTTTAATTTATTTACATCTATTTCCTTGCTTGGCCTCTGGTACTATAGTAGATCCACTTGTTTCTTCAAATGATGCGCATTGTCGGCAATAAACTGAACACAAGTGGCGAATCAATTCTTGATCATTCACTCTGGTACGTTGCGCGATTGTGGATCTTTCTTTTTAAGGTGACTCCGGAATTTTGTTGCTCACCAATGGAATAGCAGCTGAACCAGAAGAATGTTTGTTTATGTTTCTCTTTCCATCCCCTTCTCTTTCTCCTAATTTTAAATCTTTAGACATGCCCGAGTGGGAATATGTTGCTTTCGGCTGGTGGGAGAGAAATCAACTCTTACTCAGTCTTTTCTGTCTCTGTGTTGTTATCTTTCTATCATTATGCCATTCCTGCAAGTTGCATTACGGTCTGCCCCCAACTTTACGCCCTTGTAGACGAGCAAACCTGCATTTTTTTTTAAGTATACTTCGAATCCAAATGGCCTGCCTCCATTTGATACTTTTAGCCTTCAAAAGTGGGGATGATAGGCTCTTGATGTGATTGTACATGGAACAGTTCAAGGGTATTTTCGGAAATAAAAATGGAACAGAATCTTTTAATGGGCATGCGGTGCGGCTACTGGACTCTGGAATTTGATGCAATGTGCTGCGCGCAGTATAAATAGCTAGGGAAGAGGAGAGAGAGAGAGAGAGAGAATCTGCAAAAGAGTTGAGGGTATGGTTGCAGAAGCACTTGGAGCTCCAGTGGTGCCCAATGAGGATGAGGAGGCTCCTCTGATTCTGGGACTTCAACCATCAGCTCTAGTTGATCATGTAGCCAGGGTTGATTGGTCTCCGCTTGATCAAATCCCCTGGGAGAGAGGTGGTTCTATCCCGGTATTAACCTTACATTTCATGAATAACCTATCCACCCACACAGTAATGTCACCCATTTATTGCACTTCAAACATGTATATTGCATGATGTCATGATCTAATAGCAGTTTCAAGGAAGACCAATATATACTCATAGTTGTTTTTCATTTCGGATATTGTCATTTTTCTCAATTGATAAGGCACTTTGCATAAAACATTTCATGCTTTATGATATAGTGGGTGTTTGTTTAGCTCTTTAGTTGATAGTTCTATCCAATTTGCATACAATCAATGCCGGTCTGGACTACCTTGCTGCTCAATTTGCCCAAGCATGAAGCTCGCTTCCAATCCCTATTTGCGCATTTCATTCTTTTGATATGATGACAAATCCAATCCATGCTGTTTATATCAGAATTTATCTTAATATAATGTGTTTTAAAATCACCGGTAAGCATTTTTTGAGTTTCGATTCAATAACATTTGTCCACAGACCTTTCTTTAATCAAAACTCATAAATCTGTTGTGTGATTTGTGAGCTAAATGAGAAACAACCTTCAAAGTTAAAAGATCTAATCAATCTCCTTTGGTGACTGAAATAATGATTGGCTCCCGTAGAGTAGCACCATTTAGCATATTTTGTTTACTCCCTCTTGTTGCTTAATATAAATATATATATAATCATGCTTATTTGCTTTATGTAGTTGTGGACATTCTGTGTATCAATTCATCATTTTCAATTTTCCGTAACAGGTTGCAATAGAAGAACTGGAACATATCCTAAGTGAGCTGAAGACCCACATTCCTCCATCCCTAATTGAACCAGCTCCTATAAGGACAATTGCTGGAGGTAGTGTTGCAAATACAATTCGAGGTCTAGCTGCAGGTTTTGGTATTAAATGTGGAATAATCGGCGCATGCGGGAATGATGAGCAAGGCCAACTTTTTGTACACAATATGACTTCTAATGATGTGAACCTCTCTAGATTGAGGATGAAAACAGGTCCAACTGCACAGGTAAGATCTTTGTCAAGTCCTCTTCAAGCAGATTAGCTCTCTAACCATTTCTCAAGTAATTTATGGATATCAAGTTCGAGATATTAATTTGTTGTACACTTTAGTGTGTCTGCTTGGTTGATGCACTTGGGAACCGTACAATGCGACCCTGTCTCTCAAATGCCGTTAGACTTCAGGTGCTTGAGCTTACCTTTTATGTTGGATTTTGATTCTTAATAATCCTTCAAACTTACCAGTATGTATGTAAGCTTATGTGAGTTCCTACTTTTTGGTATCATTTTCAGGCAGACGAGTTAACAAGAGAAAACTTCAGAGGATCCAAGGTCAATAATATTATCCAGAGTTTGAATTTAAGAGCTTTCCACATGTTCATTCATTAGAACTCACATCATATGCAGTAGCTAAAACCTGCCATCAGATTAGTAGAAACATTGAAGAACTGCAAAGATTGCGATTTTGATAAAATGTTTTTCTTTGACAAGGTGAAAATACATTGTTTTAAAAGTAGAAGTAATTAGATACTTCCACTGTTTTATCAACTTAGGTCATGTCTGACTATTAATCCTTGTTTCTGTAGGCTCAGTTTGGTCAGCTTGAAATCTTGGTCAATAGTTTCTTATTAATTTGGTACACCTTGGTCAATAGTTTCATTGCGAAAGTTGGTATACTGATTAAGCTTATGGTAACCTCTGTTGACTTAACTTTTGCCATGATTCCCAGTGGTTGGTGTTGAGATACGGAATATACAATTTGGATATTATTCATGCTGCTATTAGTGTTGCCAAACAAGAGGGTGTTTCTGTCTCCTTGGATTTGGCCAGTTTTGAGGTATAACCATAATTTATTTTCTTGTGTCCATTGCAATCCTTTGAGCACCAATGTTCATGTGATCTATATGCCAAAAAATAGTTTGAAATTTTTTTTGAACAACTTTCAATATGGCAGATGGTTCGAAACTTTAGGGCACCTCTTCTGGAAATACTCGAGTCTGGGGATGTTGACCTCTGTTTTGCCAATGAAGATGAAGCAACAGAGGTGGTTAGGTATTGTCATTAGCTTACTAAATTTCTAAGCCTACTTTTGTTAATAGGAAAGTTAAATTTCCTCGACTTGCGCTTTGGCGTAGTTGCATCTATAACGCATCTTAATCAGGCTAGGTCTCAGATAATGCTTTTGACATGTTTAGAAGTCAGAAAACTGAATTTAATACTCCATGAACAAATCTATCTTACTTCGAGTTGAAGTAATGTTAAGGGCCAAATCAATCAGCCCACAAAATGGGATTTATCGATAATGTCACCTTGACCATCAAATTTGGCATTCCTGAATTATGCAGGCAGGGCCCTCTGCAGGAGATTAAGTGCTTGATAGATTATCCCCAACTCCATTCTTGATTTTGATGTTGGAAGGTTTGAACAATCCTGCATGCTCTAATACTGGATTCCTACTGTTGGCTTTAGGGGTGAGCCAGATGCCGATCCTGAAGCTGCTCTGGAATATCTGGCAAAACATTGTCAATGGGCCGTTGTGACTCTTTGTTCTAATGGTTGCATTGCAAAGCATGGAAAAGAGGTTAGTAATATGTAACATATTACTAACATAGCATATGATAATTAATGCATCGTAACCCTTCCCTTCAAAAGGTATTGTCATTTTTGTTTGGGGAGACACTTTTTTTGTTGCTTAGTCAATATGCCTGGTCTTTATAGATTATACCTATCAGGAGAAAATGTCTAGCTTTATATACCGAGGCAGTACCTGTTGCTCGAGGTGCATGTTCTAGAATCATGAATTTCGTACATATATCAAATTCAATTTTCGTTTTGAAAGCATGACATTTCCTTCTTTTCAAACTTATTGAAGCAGTCGTATACGTGTTTCAGACAGTTAGAGTTCCAGCCATTGGCGAGGCACAGGCATCTGATGCTACCGGAGCCGGTGACCTCTTTGCGAGCGGGTTCTTATACGGATTGGTAAAAGGGTTACCCCTGGAGGGCTGCTGCAAGGTGGGCTGTTGCAGTGGCGGCTCTGTAATTCGTTCCCTTGGAGGTGAAGTGACACCTGATAACTGGCAATGGATGTATAAGCAAATGCAAATTAAGGGCCTCCCTGTTCCTGACCTCTGCAATTAATACCCTTCAACACCATTGAACGCATACCTCTGGCCTCCCTTGGCAATGGTTGCTCATATGCTTTCACCTTTTCTGTTCTTAATGCAAATAGCAAGTGACATGAAGTTGTATTTTGGGTAAGCACCAAGGAGAGATGAGATGCTGCAATTTTAGCATGGTTGAAGTGAGAATTCTTTTTCTTGCAAGCAACTGGTAATTATGTGTAGAACATACTGAATTAAAGGAAGATATCAAGTGCAGGGAGCCTGTTTCTGTGTTTCGAGCCCCACAACGCCCAACTTAGAGCTTGATTGGAACTTTGGGCGGTGGGGAAGGGAAAGGAAGGTAAGGGATAGAAAGAAAAGATAAAATGAAAGAAGAATATTTTTTTCTTACCTGTTTGGTTTTGTTAAAAAATAAAAGAAAAGTGGAAGGAAAGAGAGAGAGAGAGAGAGAGTCTGTGTGTGAGAGAATGAGAGTGATTTAAAATTTTTACTCCCTATCATTTTCCTTCTCTTTCTCTCTTATATAAAATTAAATAAGAGAAGTCCTTTTCTTCTCCTTCCCCAAGTTCCAAAGTTCCAAACAGGCTGTAAGTGACTACTTTGTCAAATTCAGCTATGACTCTATTTGGTACACGACATTATCAACGTCTATACAGTCTATAAATGTAGGCATGCCATATACAGGCCACACAAACACACTCTGCTTTGGGCAAGTTTTCTTGACTCAGGTTTTTTACAAACATAATTCTATATTTGAGGTGTGTTTTAACTTTATGCGACAAGGTAATTGGCGTTTTCAATGAAAACACTAATTGGATTAACGTTTTCTAGTCACAGGTAAAACCCGCCAATTCAATTGGCGGTTTTTTTACTTACAAAACCCTAGCTCGTTGTTCTCTCAGATCATTCGAATTTCCTCAGTCCTCATTCGTTATTGTTGTAATACTCACAAAACCCTCTGTCTCTCTCTCTCTCTCTCATTTACTAAGAGGCTACGCCTCCCTCTCTCTCTCTGTGTCTCTCGTTCGCTCTCTCTCTTTCTCTCACTCGTTCGCAAGCTTATACTCCGAATGTGGGTGAAATTACTAGAACCACTGGTATGTTTATTTTTTTTGCTTTTATTGAACTTTTATAAGTGAATATGTGCATTATGTATGCATTACTCTTGGTTTTATTTTAGTTATAGACATAAAAATGCTTTAGTTTAAGTTATCTTCTACATTTTCTGAAGTTACCTCATTGACATATAGTGAGTTAGATATTTATATTTCATTTCAAGCTCACACATTGCATATGGAAACAAGTAAATTTTTTTGCACTTTGGACCCTTGGTTTTTGGTGTATTTCTCTCTTTTCTTTTCTTATGGATAAATTTTTTAGTGTATTTCTCTATTTTCGTTATTTCAGGGTAAGTTTTTTCAATTGGTCTTCCTTATCTCCGATTTTATATGTACTCATTTCTAAAAAAAATTAGTATAGTTTTGAGTGTTTAGTGGGATGTTTATCTTAATTTTTGATTAGCTTTAAATTTATTAGGTATGACAAGCACCTAAGACTTTATAATTTCAACAATATTGTCAACATAACTGTTGTTTAAAAAAATATAGGGCAAAATGAAACTAACCACTCTTTTACTCTTTCTCTAAAAAATATATAAGCACCTCTCTTGCAATTGTCCGATTTGTGTGGAAAATACAAAAATTAATCAATGAGATATTTACATTAAAAATATTTAAAGAATAAAAAAATTAAAATGGCTAATAAAGTTAAATATATTTTAAATTAAAAAATAGTAAGGGAATTTAGGGGAAAAAATCATTATTTATTGGTCAAACAACAAATGGCATTATACCATGTGTTTGCATATATAAATTACAAGTGTTAAGAATTTTTAATTAAATTTAAAAATAGGAATAAGCAATTAAGATCATTGGAGGCTCAACATGGCTGCTTTGATTTCATAATTTCGAAGAAACTATTGATGAGAACATTTTAAACTCCGTTGCATTACTATATATAGAACACATAAATAGATATATTCATGTAAATATATGAGTTAAGATCAACTTTTAGTTTGTTAGTACCCTACTTGTCAAAACCATTATTTGCTTTGTAAATATATGTGTGACTTTTTTTTTATTCTCAAACCATTTTGTTTGATGGTAAACACAGGTAAGTAATGACGATAATTGTACTGTTTTTTTTTTGGGGGGGGGGGGGGGAAGATAGTACGCGATCGAAGAGAAGGGATAGCTTATGATATAAAGGCTAGTGGATGTTATAATGTAGAACTGGGAACCTCACTTGGTGGGTTACGAGACATAATCATTCTTAATATGGATGAGTTTGGAGAGCATGTAAACATAAAGTTCATATATAGATACCTTGTTAGACGAAATGGAGAAGTATGGATATATAAGAGGTTGTCAGTTAAGGATGACTAGACATTGCAAACTGTGTTAAATCTCCTTTCAAGATATCCTGACATGTATTGTGTTGAAATGTACATTGAGAAAGACATATCCACAATGAGCATCAGTCACAGTCGTCCTAATTTTAATTAGGGAGATGTCCAGTCCTACGGTGAAATCTTGGGAAGGAGAGGTGATGCATCGGATTTGGGAACATTTACTAGAATGCTTATAGTTGGGCATAGTAGTCGAAGCGCAATTGAAGAGGATGCGCTAGGACAACCGATACCTAACTTGTTCACCCTATGCAATGATTACTCACAGGGTCCGAGTAATGTTGAACAATTGCATGACTTTAACAATCCACCCACATATCACCCACAATATGCTTCGGGTCAAGGGGGGTGCGTAGAGGCTAGACGTCCCAGTACAAGTATGGATTCTGTAGAACGACTTGTGGGCCTTGATGAGATTGGTAGAGGGATAGATGAAGATGAAAATGTAGATATTGTTCAATCCGATTAATCAGAGGAAGATGTTGATATTTTAATAAGAAATGATGAAGACGACGACTTTGATGACGATGGGCAAGAACAAGTGAACCTTCCTGAATTGAATGACAATCCGGTGCCCTTTTTTACGAACTTGGATGGGGTAGATGATTCCGCAGCTGGTCGAGACTTATACCATCGCGGTCCAACATGGTCAGATGTTAATCCAGAGTTTGCAAAAGGGATGGTTTTTAGAGATAAGGATGCAGCGATCCGTGCATGTAATTGGTATCATGTGAAGAGGAATAAACATTATTATATTGTAGAAACAAATAAAACGGTTTGGAGCACCAGGTGCAGACACGATTGCCCATGGAAATTGCGTGCCTGTTTAAAGAAGAAGCATACTTTGTTTGAAATCACACAATACCCTGGGCCTCATACTTGTTTACATAGGATGGAGAGTTTGGATCACCGCAACCTTAATTCGACATTCATTGCACACATGATTAAGACACAAGTTGCGGTAAGTTCTTATAAATTATAACTTAAAAGTAAGATGTTTGGATATTATGCAGTAATGCTCATATGAATATAAAGATTGAATATTTATTTTGTTGTGGTGTACAGGAAGACCCTGGATGGAAGATAGCTTCCATAATCAAGAGTGTAAAAACTAGTGTTGGTTTCACAGTCTTATACAAAAAAGCTTGGCTTGGAAGAACAAAGGCTATTGCAATGGTTTTCGGGGATTGGGATGAGTCCTATAAGAAGTTACCAAGGTATATGAGAACGTTGCAGTTCAGGAACCCGGGCACAGTTGTGGTATTGGAAACATGTGACATTGGAAGGTCTGCCAACGTCCGCTAAACAGAATTTTCTGGGCATTCCGGCCATGCATTGAAGGTTTCAACCACTACCCTCCAGTGATTTGTATCGATGGTACCCACCTTAATGGGAAATATAGAGGAGTGTTGTTGATTGCTGTGGCCAAAACTGTTGCCAACAATGTTTTCCCTCTAGCTTTCGCAGTAGTTGAATCGGAAAACTATCGTGATTGGTCATGGTTTATCTATCATGTCAGGCATCTTATTGTGCCAGGGAAAGAAGGGATCACATTGATTTCTGATCGACATGCAGCCATATTGAGTGCAGTAAAAGATTATTGGGAAATCCACGAGACGGGCAACTAGCTAGAGTCCATCGATATTGCCTTAGGCACTTTAAAAGTAATTACCAAAAAAAGTTCAACAATGCTAAAGTTAAGGATCTTATATGGAAAGCTGGAATTGCCTGTCAGGTGCGCAAGTTCGACGAGGTAATGGATGAGATTAAAAATTTACAAACGGAGTCGGCGACAAAAGCATTTCGTGACCTGTGCAACGAGGACCCTAGGAAGTGGACATTGGTGCATGACGGAGGTTATCGTTAGGGAGTTTTAACCACTAACGATTCAGAGTGCTATAATAATGTCTTAAGAGGTGCACGAGACTTGCCTATAACTGCATGTGTTCAGGTTACTTTTTACCGTTTGGTGGCAACTTTCACCGAGAAACAAGTACAAATTCATCGTGCCGCAGAGAAGGGGTTGAGGTACACATCAAAAGTGCAAAAGAAGATAGAATCTTATCAAGCTCGATCGGTGATGCATCGCGTTAATGTCTTTAATTGGTAATGTCACAAAATTTATACAGTTTTTTTTAATTCACACCGTTTATTGATAGATTTGTAGAAGTCTGTATCTCTATTACAACTATGAAGTGAGTATATTCTAAATGCAGGGCTCCGGGTTCCGCTGAGGTTATTACAAATCCAGTAGGCACGAAAGGAAATAACAGACATCCGGTGACTTTGAATCCTCCCTCGTGTGACTGCGGAAAATAGGTCATCTACCATTATCCTTGTTCGCACATGCTGGCAGTTTGCGCGAAAACAGGAAGACAACCATGGGGCTTAATTGCTCCTCAATATAATCTCGACGTTTTTGCTCACGTGTACGAATCAAGTTTCCAACCGATGGTGCACGAGCATTATTGGGTTTCCTATGATGGTCCTAAGCTCATTCTAGATCCGACCCGTCGACGAGAAGCTATGCCAGGGCGTCCAAAAAACAAACGAATCCAGAATGAGATGGACGTCTCTAGGAGACGACAATTCAATAATTGCGATATTTGTAAACAACAAGGCCATGATAGGCGTAAATGTCCAAACCGGACCGCCTGATTTATGTATTAGAAGAACAATTAGCTACCTAGTGAAGAACAATTTGTATTTCTATTTAAGATAATGGTTGGTTGTCATTAAGCGTATATTTGAACTTAATTGCATTTGAACTTATCGTATTAATTGTAAGGCTTATTTGTATTTCATTGATAGTTTTTTTAGGGTTTTGTCACATCGTTCACATGCATAGATGTGATATTTGTAGGTTTCTGAGGTTTTGATCCTATCATTCACAGCTTTTATGTAGAAACCTAATGACTTTTGCAGACCCTTACATCATTTATTTTATTACTGTTTTAACCCCATATGTTACGTGTCAATTGCAGGTGTTATGGATACAGCTACAGCTCTTCCTGGGCCTATCGATCGTACTGTGCTGACGTTACAGAGCCATCATCGATCGAGTTGGATATGGGACCATGGGGTATGAGCATTTATAATATGTTTTATATTTATGCATATATTTTGTGGGATTTCATGTGTTTACTAATGCCCTTCAAATTAATGATGTAGGGTACAAATCCTCTTAAATACAGACGCGCCGCCAGTCATTTATACGATGTGATACACCCACGTATTTTGCAGTATGTACTACGTGTTGGGTTCTATGGTGTCTACCGAGTAGGGATGATCCGGTTGGACCATCATTTGATCACGGCGTTCATAGAGCGTTGGCGACAGGAGACCCATACCTTCTATCTGATTATCGGGAAGACTACCATTACTTTGCAGGACATTTTTATACTATTAGGACTACCTGTCGATGGCTATCCTATCATCCGACGGGAGGTTCGGAGTACTGTGCAGGAGTGGCAGGACTTGTGTGTCCAGTTGTTAGGTGTGGCCCCACCCCCAGAGCAGTTAGATAGGGGGCGTGTTCGGATTACATGGCTCCGTGACACTTTCCAGGCCCTTCCAGCTGGAGCTGATGATGTTATTGTACAGCGGCACGCATGTGCATACATACTTCACCTGATTGGGGGGGTGCTGATGTCAGATTTATCCCAAACTCTTGTCAAACTGTCATACCTTCCATTTCTGGAGGACTTAGACGCGGCAGGGAGATATAGCTGGGGCAGTGCCACCTTAGCTATGCTTTATAGGTCAATGTGCCGGGCGACGAAGCCAGATGGGAAGCAGATAGCAGGCGCACTACTTTTGTTGCAGGTTCAATAACTTTGCACTTTATCCAGTATGCCGTAATGTTTTATTTTTATTTCATTTACTATTTGTGTTAACATTGAACTTTATTCAGATATGGGTTTGGGAGAGATTCCCGCGCATGTGCCTTAGTCATAGAGATCAGCCTACTAATGGCCAGCAGCCCTTGGATATAGATGGGGTATAGTTACCCGGTGGCCCGTGGGGAGCTAGGTATGTATCCAGTAGTTATTTATGTTTACCTTTATATCTTCAGTCATTAAACATAGTTTTCATATTATGTACACATATCTGTCAGATGGAGATCGAGATATCATACAGATACAGTGTCGACCCATGTTGTCTGTGTATATCGCTACTAGTTGGACCGCTTGAGGCTGGACGAGGTATGAATACTCCTTAGCTATATTTATGTTTAGTTTTTTGGTTCATATATTTCAATTAGTAATGGGTACCATATTTTTATATGTTTGTAGTTCACATGGAGACCATATGATGCTATCATCGATTCACTTCCAGATTATTGTCGAGCTGGGAGTGATATCTAGATGACTCGATCCCCATTATTGTGCTTTGAGGTCGTAGAGTGGCATTTACCTGATCGTGTATGCCGACAGTTTGGTTTTAGACATGTCATTCCACAGGCTCATAACACATCTCCTGACTTACATGGTTTAGATGGGCGTGGGAGACATAACACCGATTTGATGGAGTATCATATACAGTACATACAATGATGGCAGTAGCGCCGCGATCATATTGTAGTTGGGGTTCCTATTGCTGGAGACATGTGATATGACGATCCATATATGCAGTGGTATCGCCATATCACACGCCCATTAGTGGGCAATCCAGCTCACTGCCCAGATCGAGGCTACCTGGAGGTTGGGTCTACGGCAGAGATTGCGGTTAGTAGTTTTTTATGTAATACGATTTTTCAAAGCAAATATGAATTGGTAAAGGGACATAAAAATTATGCTTCATTGTGCAGACTCGTCATTTCACGACCGTGCATCATCTTATAGATCGTACTATATATGGGTTTGGGACTGAGCTGGCACTAGAGGACATGTATAGGGCTCGTGACTTGTGTACCAAGTCAATAGACATATTACGTGAGCAGCAGCGCATATCGCAGGCCCAACCATTAATTTTGCAAGCCCAGCCCTCAGTTGCCCAGCCATCAGTTTCGCAGGCCCAACCCTCAGTTGGCCAGCCATCAGTTTCGCAGGCCCAGCCCTCAGTTGCCCAGCCTTCAGTTTCGCAGGCACAACACTCAGTTAGCCAGCTAGCCTCGATCCAGACACCTACATCACATGTCACACCGAGTATGCTAGTATATACATATCATAGTGACCCTCGATATGTACCCTCATCATCATATGCGACCAGTTGCGAGGTGAGACCTCATCGCACTGCACCCCGCCACGATGTTTCTCCTGTTTTTTATGACCAGCGATCTGGTTCCTCGCCCGTCGGAGATGATATGGGATTTCATGCACTTTTCGATCCATTGTTACTTGAAGGGTACCGTATAGAGATGCCTTTCATGGACACCTAGGGTCACGATCCATTTACTGTGCCATCTGAGACTACACATCCCATACCACCATCACAGGTAGATGGGTCATCTCAGCTCACTCAGGTTAGCAGTAGGCCTCCTATTGATACAGTCGATGTAGGCCCTACCATTGACCCACATCAACATATACCTCCTGAGGGCGTTTCACAGATCACCCAGGCAAAGCCATCTCAGTCGAGACTATGTAGTATCACACGGGTCTTTACCCATAAGTCGAGACGAGAAAGGAGGCCACCCCCATGTGGGATAGGTGGTCATGTATAGTACTTGATGGTATGGGTTTTGTATTAGGTACATTTTCAGGAAGTTGTCGAACATTTGTTGATGTAATCGAATATTATGGTTATTTCTGGTATCCCGTGTTTATGGATGTATCAAATTTTGTAGTTCATACGTTTTTGTATCAAATTTTTTATAAGCGTGCATTAGTTTCACGTGAAGGCATGCCCTGAACCCTTCACGTAAAGGCTGCAAGAGGTGATGCATCATTTCAATATAAAGTGTGCATTAGCTTCACGTAAAGGCATGTCCTGAACTCTTCACGTGAAGGTTGCACGAGGTGATGCGTCATTTCAATATAAAGCGTGCATTAGCTTCACGTGAAGGCATGTCCTGAACCCTTCATGTGAAGGCTGCACAAAAGTCTTGTTTCGCATCCCAATGAATTCACGTGAACCATTTACTCATGCATTGTATTGTATTACCTATATATACGTCATGCCATTACAAAAACAAGTGTTAAACCATACACACTTCCTACCATGCCGAAGCAAAAAGGATTATTTGGAGCATCGTGTAGTCATTCGGCTCGAAGCAGCGACATAGATGAAAACCAATCCTCACCTATCCATATGGTGCATACATACATGGACCTAGTTGGTAACAAATGGTATGGCCGAAAACGTTGTTTTCTTAACAAACTAATCCTAATGCACGATACGATGGGTCTGGTCAGCCACATCTTCATTGGTGATGCGTCCTTAGGTCCACCCCGCGGGGTGACTGACTCCTAATGCATAAGGTCGCCGTGGGAAGACTTGTTCGATTAACGGTGTGAACAAGAGATGTATTGCCGATGACATGGTCTTCGTGTCCCAAAGGCCCGTTCAGCTAAGTTGTTCAATAGACGATCAGGTAACAACAAGGTCATAAAAGCACTTGAACGCGAGATTGATCAAATGCAACGAAGGTTGGATAGATATCATTTTACACAGCAAGTGAAGGAACATTGTGGTGATCCAACACAACGAATATTAGAAATCGTTGAAGATCCATTGCTAGTTTCTGACCCAGAACTTTCAGATTTCTCAGAAGAAGAAGGTGACGATGACTTTCAAAACTATCTACCAAGTAGTCTTAGCATTGCTAGCAAACCGCTATGTTATTATGAACATGGTCCATAAAGCTTGGTGTACTTTTTATTTCAGTATAATGTAAAATCAGTTATTATGTTTTCATATAATATATATATATATATATATGAGCTTGGATCATATTTGGCATTGCAGAACTTATGAACATGGTCTGTTTTGGAAGTTATGCAAAGTTTTGGAATTCCGAAACTTATATTTTCGGAGTTATGCCAACTTGGTCATTTGGGTACCGAAATGGTGAGAAAGGCTCCGGGGAGCGCGAAACTTGATGAGAGGCATCGGTGTGACATGAGTGACGTGTGGGAGTTGACGACACGTCAATCGGGTTCCCGATTTGGGTTTGCAAAGTTTCCCGGAACTTATGTTTTCGGTTTAGAAGTTATGCAAAGTTTCGGAATTCTGGAACTTATATTTTCAGAGTTATGCCAACTCGGCCATTGAGGTACCGAAATGGTGAGAAAGGCTCCGGGGAGTGCAAAATTTGATGAGAGGCACCGGTGTGACATGAGTGACGTGTGGGAGTTGACGGCACGTCAATCGGGTTCCTGGTTTGGAAGTTATGCAAAGTTTCAGAATTCCGAAACTTATGTTTTCAGAGTCATGCCAACTCGGCCATTGGGGTACCGAAATGGCGAGAAAGGCTCCGGGGAGCACGAAACTTGGCAAGAGGCACTTGTGTGACACGAGTGACGTGTGGGAGTTGACGACACGTCAATCGGGTTCTCGGTTTGAAAGTTATGCAAAGTTTCAGAATTCAGGAACTTATGTTTTTGGAGTTATGCCAACTCGGCCATTGGGGTATTGAAATGGCGAGAAAGGCTCCGGGGAGCACGAAACTTACACGATGAGGCAACGGGTTCCCGGTTTGGAAGTGCAAAGTTTCAGAATTCCACGGAGTTATGCCAACTCGGCCATTGGGGTACCGAAATAGCGAGAAAGGCTCCGGGGAGTGCAAAACTTGGCGAGAGGTACCGGCGTGACACGAGTGACGTATGAGAGTTGACAGCACGTCAATCGGGTTCCCGGTTTGGAAGTTATGCAAAGTTTCGGAATTCCGGAACTTATGTTTTTGGAGTTATGCCAACTCGACCATTAGGGTACCGAAATGGTGAGAAAGGCTCCGGGGAGCGCAAAACTTGGTGAGAGGCACCGGTGTGACACGAGTGACGTGTGGGAGTTTACGGCACGTCAATCGGGTTCCTGGTTTGGAAGTTATGCAAAGTTTCGGAACTCTGGAACTTATGTTTTCGGAGTTATGCCAACTCGGCCATTGGGGTACCAAAATGGCTAGAAAGGCTCCGGGGAGTGCGAAACTTTGGCGAGAGGCACCAGTGTGACACGAGTGACGTATGGGAATTGACGGCACGTCAATCGGGTTCCCGGTTTGGAAGTTATGGATTTCGAATTGCCTGGGGGAATTGCTGATATGATTACTGATATGAGAACATTAAAACCGCCAATTCAATTGGCGATTAACTTGCCTTGGAGCATAAACTTAAAACACACCTCGCTTGTGGAATTATGCTTATAAAAAACGTGAGTCAGGGAAACTTGCCCTTTGCTTTGTGGACACATTTCCACTGCTAACATGTACCATGGGGTGGGGCATTTCAGAGTACGTCACCACAAGAGTATGTCATTGTCCTTTCTTTGCTTGGTTTAAGGTACAAAAATTTGTCGTCTTAAGTGTTACTAGTATCATGCCTGGCTACAATCCATATTAGCCACAAAATGTTTTCAGAGAAACAACCAGGGCCAACTATAGAATGATAGGCCACAAAATGTTTCCATATAAAACTACCATGGCCCTGGTTAAAGTCTTGATTTTGGATGACAGTTGACGTCCAATTAAAATGTCAAATTAGCAATAGGGAGCAGTCGAGAGAGGAACGAGCTGTAGATCTATATGTCTTGAGTTCAAAACTTGGTAATTCTTTTGGAACTAGGTTGCGAGAGATTTATTTTTATTAGATCCCCTAAATTTGGCATCGATAGCCTGTCTTTGACCATACTAAGGAGAAGATTAGTTAAGGTGTGCACAAGTCAGCCTGATTATCTTGACTGCATAATAAAAAAAAATATATGTCAAATGAAAAGTGCTACACATAATTATATTTCTCACCACTATTTCTTACTTGTAGATACAAGTGAGGGAGTCTCGTATATTGTTACCTTGTGTATAGACGACAAAGAATGTAGTAACAAATGAAATTATATAAGGCACAATTATTCAGAAACTCTGGTTCTTTCCTATTCTTTCCATCTGCAGAATTTTTTTCTTACTCCTTCCCGCAAAAAAGATAAAAATAAAAATGAGACGGTTCTACACTCAAAGTGGACATGTGTTAAAAATAATTGAAACAAAAATGAAATCATTCTTTTTACGGTTAAAGTTGACATGGAACGGCGGAAGAATTAACACCAGGTACAGGTTTTGTTGAGGGGCTGAAGTAAATATTATTGTATTTCAAGACGACTAAGGTAAAAAAATTTGGAGTTTGAGAGCCTAATGCACTATTTTTTATATTTCCATTTTATCAAAAGTACTCAAAAAATTATAGGAACAAAATTTTAGAAACTTTGGGGCCATTGCCCCTTTACTTTTAACATCCCAAAATTCAAGAATTTTTAATAATTCAATGTTAATTATCCAACAAATTTTCCTTTTCCTTTGATTTATTTACCAGTCTCTAAAATCATAAATTTTCATTTGACTCGGGATATGAAAAACTTGCAAATCTCCTTCAATGATCCAAGTCATTTATTATAACAATTAATTCATACCAATCTTACAATAGGAAGCCATGGATTGCAGGCTGCCATGTAACATAACATTCATTGCAAACTCATCATTCATCAGTCCTTTATCTCTTCATTTCAGAATCATCTCACTCAGAATATGCTCCCCCACTCACCTCTCTTGTAATATTTTCTGGGCCCAACAAATATTGATTTAGTACTCTTCTTCCTTTTGGTAAGCAGCTCTTTATCAAATCTGTGAACATTAAATATTCAACTCTAGCTTTGATATTTCTGCACCCTTGAATATACAATCAAGTGAAGTCCCTCCCCACTAAGCATGCCAGCCAAAATACATACATACATATAGGTATATATATATATAATAAACAACACGTAACATGCAGAATAGCAGATGATCATGATCACCAATCACAATGATTTTTCGACCAATAGTATTTGGTGCGGTGGGGGCAATGAGAGCCAGACCAATGGCTGCATGCGCGCTGATATGTCATTTACATTCCTGCAAGGGTGATGCTATAATACCATAATATTCGTGCAAAATTTATCATTAAAATAATATATTTAAATAAGAATTATTTATTTAAAAAAAAGCGCTCATCAAAATGGCTTCTAATTATAAAATATTACTTTCGCATGATAATTTTTTTTAATATTTTTATGAAAGGATAACATTTGCCGTCCTTCAATCATATCCTAAGCTGTATACTGGTTAATAATAATATAGATTAGTAAAATACATGATTAAGCTTAATTAAATGCAGGAATGATGGAGTCTTTTGTGCTTTTGCAAGATGTGACTTTGCATAAAGTGGCCAACACAAGGGACCCAGAAGAGGAGAAGAGAGAGCTCTTCTTTTCAGTTCTCTTGTAGCTCATAAGAGCCTTATAAGAGAAATCAATATGAATGTTCACGGTAAAAATTGTAGGAGTGCTTATCCTCTTTCAGGATATGAGGCCTAAAGCTATTGGCTATGAGGTAACAAGAGTGATTGAGAAGATGAGCTGGACCTCTTTCTGACCCACAAAAATGAAAAAGAAGATGATAGAGAAGATTGCATGAATTTGAATCTTGTATTTTATTTATTTATTTATTTTGGGTAACATTTCTTTGAATCTATGAAACATGCATTGAGAACAAATGAATTCAAACTATGAAAAGGTAAATTGCTATTTTTTTTTTTTCACATGTAGATGTTGGGGGGCTACAAGGCGAATAAGTGCCAAAGTAATCAAAAGGAGATACTATCATTTGTTTAGCCAAATATCAACTGTTTGGATGCCAAGAAAATCATTCTGTCTTTCCCTTTCATGGTCAATAGATACCAAAGAATTTATGATTTCTTCCAACATTTTCATGTGCAGCCTGAATCTTTGGTTGATCTGTTGTTGAGCTGTGGTTTCCTATTTGCTATTATCTAAATAGCATTTTAAAATGATTTGCTATAAAAATTAGGTTAACTTAGTGAATTCAGATATAATTTCAAGGTCAACATATTATAATTGAAAAATGTGCAAGCAACCAACAAACATTTTTTGGTTTTCAGGTCTTCAATTGACTACTCATTTAAGCTTGTGCATGATTATATAAATTTTACGCATTGTATAAATGATGGCAAGTCACAAAAGAACATGAGGAATCGAACTTAAAATCTCATACTTACCATGAGAACCAACCTACAGCTGAGTCACCCCTTATAGTTGCAGCAGCCAACAAACTACCACTATGTTCAAATCATTGGACACCCCTCATAGTGGTCCTAGCCTTTCCTCAGCTGGTGCGACCCTACCAAGCTCAGGGGCATGGAATGACAATTAGCCTTTCTCTTCCATTGCTATACAGCATACACTATAATACAGATAGATACAATACAACTATACTAGGGTTCCTGTGTCACTGTCCAAATCTTCTCAACATGCAAAAGGAATGCATGCTACCCATCTACCCTTTCTTCCAGTGACTTTAAAGTTGGAAGAAGTTCCAATTGAGACACCTAGCAGTTTACAAGTTCCAACAACCTTCTTCCTTTTGAAGCTTGGATTCCAAAAGGAGTGATATATAAGGTGAAGAACACAATCAAGAAGGGTTCTTGTTGTGACATAAAGCTAAGAAGATGTTGACACAATACTACTTATCAAGTTATTATCTATAGGAAAGGACTAATTTCAATGCTTTCATGCATATTTAAATGATTTTCACGTGATGACTTCTTTTTTTTTTTTTTTGGTTATTTCAAATGTCTTGAAACCAACATGAAAACATATATTTAATACCAATTATTGTTACTCAGATTTATACTTTACAACAACCAACCCATCAAATACACCGAAGTAAAAATCATTACAGAAGGGCACTTAAAGACAATGAGGCTATTTTTCTACTAAAATTTTCTAATGAAATTTTGGAATAAAAGTTTGATTACTAGTAATTTATAAAAACCCAAACTTTTGACGAATCATTTTGAATTGAAAATTTTAATTTTAGCAACTACTAGCATTTATTTCAAAAAAAGAAATAGCGTAAAAACTACCACCACTTGTTTTGCAGAGGTTGCTTCTTCTTACTGTTTACACTTAAGAATTTGGTAAAAACCTATTTCCTAGACAAATGAAAAGAATAACCTTATCTTTGGCAGCCCAACATTATGCATATGGAAAAATAAAGGGAAAAGTACCAAGCATGAATGCAATAACCAAGCATTTCAAATTTGCTAATTTTATATAAAAGAGAAAAAATTCAATGGTATTTAATACCATATTACAACATTTTGTATTTAATTTTTATTCAAGGCTCGTTTAACCCCCCTCAACAGTAACCTTAAATTATAAGGGTAGTATCACCAATTATGTTCGTGTGATTAAGCTCTCTAAACAACCTGATATGATGGAGATAGATACCCACACCAAGAGAGCCAACACACATACATAGTCCTTGGATAAACAACCATAACTTACGCAACTTCGTCGAAAAGAGAAGCAAAAAAAGGAATATATCTTAAAGCTTAAACGGTCCATGTAGCTATCCTCATTTTTAGGTTTTATATTGCCCACAACTCAAGACATGCAACTCACTATTAGGTTAGGGACAACGAAGTGGAGACCAAACCCTAAGTGTATTTTTTTTTAATCAGATGCAAGACACAACACGAAAAAATCACATACACACCGATTAGGAAGACCACAATCCCAAATAATTTGTCAAAACGAGAAGATTGGGAACAGTGTAAATATCAAAGCAAAGAAGACTTAACAGAACGATGTGGGATAACGAAGCAGTGACCAAGCTCTTGTTTTTTTTTTTTCTAGGCTTTGGTATTTAGACCCTCCCCAACCTTCTCATTTGATGAGTTGTTGTGGTCTTATTACTCAGGTGTGTATGTGGTTCTTTTGTGTGCATTGTGCCTTGCCTTTGTTCTAAAAAAAACAAGAACTTAGTCTCTGCTTTGTTGTCCTGTATCGCTCTGTTAAGTCTTTTTGATTTTGATATTTAAACTCTTCTTAACTTTTTTGTTTTGACAAGTTGTTTAGGCCATAATTTCTTACCCAGAGTGTGTATGTGAGTGTCTCGCCTCTGTTTCAAAAAAAAAAAGAAAACCATTAGGTTCGGAATTGTACAATGATCTTACAGTTACAAACTAATAGCATGGCATTAGTCAAAGATTATCTATCTATCTCCTTTGGGTCGCCAATCAAAAGTAGAACTCACGAGAAGAGTCATGAACTCGATCCCATAGTAGTATTCAATTATTATTATCAAAATAAAAAGGTAAATATAAACAGTACGGCAAAGACAACAACGTTTTTTGTTTTACACGTTTTAGTGTACGAGGCGCAAAACATAAATACAAATTCCGAAGGGGAAAAGTCCTCTTTGGTCATTTTAAAAAAGTCGAACTTCTATTCCCATTCTGCCCCTGTCCTCTCTCTCTCTCTCTCTCTCTCTCTCTCTCTCGTCTCGTCGTTCTCCTCCTTTCTGACTCTCTGCGCATAACTCTGCAGGGGGAGAGGAGAGACAGAAATAGTAGGGAGCAGAAAACCCTAGAAGCTCCATTTTCATGGAAAACCTGTCGCACTCTGTTTCGAAGAAAGCATACAATGGCAATGGCTTCGGACCTAAGACCGTCTACGACGACGTCTTCGGAGGTCCACCGAAGTTCGGAGTCCCCACTCTCTCTCCTCGCGTCGAAGACTACACTGAGATTTTCGGCAGATTTCACGCTTCTCGAGCTTCGTCTATTCCGATTCTGGATCTTCCTGCGGTCGACGAACCCGGCTTTTCCTTCGATGTCCGCAGCTCCCAGTTCGACTACTCTGAAGTGTTCGGCGGTTTCAACGGTCTAGATTTCGCCGTATCGTTCGAAGAACTGTTCAAACAGTCGAAGACTACATATGATTCCTCTGACGAAGCTTGGTATGTTTGTTGCAGCTTTTGCCTTCATTTATTTGGTCATTTTTATGCTGAAATTGTAAAGAGAATATTTCTCTCTTGTTGTTTTGTTCTTCCTGTTTCTTAGTTTTGGGTACTCAATATTTACTGTTGGACATGGTTCATCGCAGAACAGAGTTAATAGGTTCGTGCAGTTCTTGGTAACGTATTGTGTGCTAATGTTTATCAGTTCTTAGTGAAACCGCGAGACTCACTTTGGGGCTTCAATAGGGTGTACAAGATTCTGCTTTGCAAAAAGTTTTAGCTTCTGCTTTGAGATAGGGATGTTAATGAACATAAATGTCAAGATAAGTTAGGCATAAGGTAGGCATGTCTAGTCCATTGTCAAATGTTATTAGGCATACATTAGGCTTGTCTAGTCTATTGTCAAATGTTAGGTGATTTGTTAGGGATGTTGCCATATCTTCTTCTCCTATATATAGGCCTTATTTCTTCATTGTATATTATCACTTCTGGTACAAAGATTATATACTACAATTCTTTCTTTCATCCTCTCCTTCTCTTTGTTTTTTTTACCATTCTAACATGGTATTAGAGCTATAAGATCTGGTGACCTTTCTCTCTCTGTCTCTATTCCAGCTGACTTGCATCGTCTGTTTTTTGCTTCAAAATTCAGTTTTTTTGGTATTTTCTATGTTTCTGTCGAAATTCATATTGCTGGAATACCAATTTTGATCATATCATTACGTTTGTCTCAACGAATAGAATCCAATCATACAAAACCCATCCCTAGAAACTTCCGCAGTCGCCCTCATGCGCCTTCTGAAGTTAGGCATGTCATCTCACGTGCAGCCCCACTCTCCACGCGCTTGCACGCGCCGCCATCACTTTTTCACACGCGTATGCTCTTTCATGCGTGCACTGACGTCTGCTGACTACTGGCGCTAGCCCTAGTCGCCTGGCCTCCGGTTCACTTTCTGACTCCGGTCCACCTGAACCAATTCAACTCGGATATTTCTTTCTTTGACTGGTTCAAGCCTTGTTTGGCTCTTTTCAAGCTGGTTCAGACCGGTTCCCACCTATTTTTGGCCCTCTGAATCTGATTCTGCCCTCGGTTTGGTCAAATTCTCGTCGTTTATTATTGTTTCTTCTATATTGGAAATCTTTGAACCCACCTCTCTTCCTTCTAATTTTGTTATCCAACGTCACTGCACTATGGAGCGTTCTGAGGTGTCCCGACCTATTGTTATCACTGTAGAAGGTCCTAATTATATTCCTGGTCTCAAGCTATGTCTAGTTTTCTCAAAGGAAGAAAACTTTGGTGTTACGTCATTGGCAATATTGAAGCCCCTGTCAAAAGTGACACTGAATCATTTACAACATACACTGAATGTCTTGAAGAATGAGATAGTAAGAATCATCAGATTATCACTTGGTTTCGAAATACGTCCATTCCTTCCATAAGCCTCCAGTTTGGACACTTTGATATTGCTCATTCTATCTGGGACTTTCTCGCCTAACTCTACACCACTACTGATCTTACTCATCAGTACTAACTCTTAACTTCTCTGCATTGTCTCAAACCGGAATTTGGTCAGTCTATCAATGCCTTCTTGTCACAGATGTATACTCTCTGGAACCAATTGACTCCATCTGAGCCCACTTAGACCTGTGTTGATGACGCTACTCACTTTACTCTCTACCGAGATCAGTAGCCCTTCATTATGTTTCTTATGGCTCTCACTGATGTCTTTGAACCTGTTTGTGTTTCTCTTTTGCATCGATTCTCTCTTCCTTGGAACATGCTATTTCTGAACTCCTATCTGAAGAGACTCGTTTTGGTCTCTTTCGATCATCACGTATAGACATAGTTCTTACCATCGCTAATTCTCGATTTAGAGGTTTTTTCAAAAATTCTCAAGGTACTTTGCTTTTGGTGGTTCCCGCAACTCCTCTCCTTAATCTACTGGGACATCTTTCACTCCGCCTTCTCGAAACGATGAATGTACATTTTGTCATGTTACTAATTATCGTCTACTTGCCCTGTTCAAATCTGCCGACACTGTCATCGACGTGGCCTTAGTCACTATCATAGTGATTGTCCTAAAAATCTTCATCGCCGAGACTTTCGCCCTAAGTCTGTTGCTGCTACTACTACAGATTCTAATGTTCCTTTTCCTTCCTTGATGGTCAATATCAGTGATTTTTCTGCACTCTTTTAGCAGTTCATGACTACCTCTGGTAATCCACCCGCTACTGCTCTGTCTGCCACTTCAAGTGTTTCTTTGTGGTTCTTTGATTCTGAGTGTAGCAATCATATGACTTCTGATTTGTCTGCTTTTTCTTTCAAATCCTTTATGTCTGCTCTTCCTGTTATTTATAATGCTGATGGTTTACCTGTGACTATTGATCACATTGGTCATGTTTCCACTTCCACTCTTGCACTTTCTCATACTTATTATATTTCTAAACTCACATTGAATCTTATTTCTGTCGGCCAATTATGTAATCTTGGCCTTACTATCTTTTTCTCCTTTACTGGTTGTGCTGTGCATGATCCAAGGACAGGACAAACTCATGGGATAGGCCGTAAATACGGTCGACTATTTCAGCTCCTTCACCTTCATCTGGCTATTCAGACTGCTGTTGTCACCTCTACTGTTGCTTCATCTGCTCTCAACTCCTCTCTTGAGATCTGACATTCCTGTTTAGGTCATGTTTCTATAGGTCGTTTACGTCTTCTTTTGTCTCAAGGTGTTTTAGGCTCTGTTCCTAATAAACATCTTGATTGTCAATCTTGTCAACTTGCTAAATAACCGGCTTTATCTTTTAATAACAATACTTCTCTTTCCTTAGCTCCTTTTGATCTAGTCTACTCTGATGTTTGGGTCCTTCCCCTACTTCTACCATGGGAGGATCCAAGTATTTTGTTATGTTTGTTGATGATTTCTTTTGATATACTTGGATTTATCTCTTGCAAAATCACTCTCAATTTTAACAAACTTATTATGATTTTGCTTGAATGGTCAAAACATAATTTTCTCGTGACATCAAGATCTTTCGGTCTGATAATGCTCAAGAATATTGTGACAACTCTTTTCTTACCTTTCTCCGCGAGCATGGGACCATTCCTCATCGTTCTTGTCCTGGTACATCACAACAAAATGGTCGTGTTGAACGAAAATATCGTCATCTCCTTGATACAACCCGTGCTCTTCTTATCTCTGCCTCTTGTCCTGAACAGTTTTGGGGTGAAGTTGTTCTTATTGCTGCTTACACTATTAATCGTGTTCCTTTGGCTCCTCTCGATAATCTCACTCCCTATGAGCGCCTGTATGGTCCTACTCTTGATTATCATTCTCTTCGTGTTTTTGGATGTGCGTGTTTTGTTTTACTTCAGCCTTATGAGTGTACCAAGTTGGAGCCTCGCACTCGTCTCTGTTACTTCTTAGGCTACGGGATTGAGCACAAAGGTTATCGTTGTTGGGATTCCCTATCTAAAAGTCTTTGTGTCTCTCGTCATGTTGTCTTTTAGGAACATAAGACATTTTTCTGTTTATCTTCTTTTCATTTATCCTCTTCTTCTACTCTTTACTTCACTGATCTTACTATTGAGCTTTTTCCTGAGGATACTGATGTTACATCTATTGTGCCGCCTATTACAATCTATCCCGAGAAGTCCCCGTCTGCTGATCCTGCTCCTCCTGTTAGCTTTTCCTTGTCTGATCCATCTCTGCCCTTTTCATCCACTGAGCCCATTGTTAGGCATTTTACTCGGGTAAGGGAGATTCTTACTCACCTCCGTGATTATCATTGTTTCTCTACTATTCTTGCTCATCACGAGCTTTGCTCCTATCGCGAGGCCAGTTCTAACCCTCTTTGGCAACAAGCTATGGATGATGAATTATAGGCTCTTATTAAGACTCACACTTGGAACTTGGTTGATCTTTCTTCTGGTAAATCTGTGATTGGATATAGATGGGTCTAGAAGATCACAACTCGTTCTGATGGTTCTGTGGAATGTTACAAAGCTCGTTTAGTTGTCCAAGATTTCACTCAAGAATATGGCATTGACTATGAGGAGACTTTTGCTCCTATTGCTTGTCTCATTTTTGTTCAGGGTCTCATTGCTATTGTTGCTGTCTGATAGGGGCCCTTGTATCAGATAGATGTAAAAAATGCCTTTCTTAACGGCGATCTCTCTGAGAAAGTCTATATGCAGCCTCCTCCTGATTCTTCTCACTCTTCACATTAGGTCTGCAAACTTTGCCGTGCTTTATATGGTCTTAAACAAGCTCCTCGTGCCTAGTATACCAAATTTAGTTCTACTATTAGTGAACTTGGCTTTTCTTCTAGTGATTATGATTCTGCTCTCTTTATTCATAAAACTCCGCGTGGTACTGTTCTCCTATTTCTCTATGTGGATGATATGATTTTAATTGGAGATGATGTGGATGGTATTTATGAGCTCAAGAATTTCCTTAGCAGACAATTTGAGATGAAAGATGTTGGTATTCTCAGCTACTTTCTTGGTCTTGAAATGTCTTCTGTTTCTACTGGTTATTCTTTCTCTCAAGTCAAGTATGCCTCAAATCTTCTTACTTGTGTTGGTCTCATTAATAGCAAGACTGTTTCCACACCTTTAGAAGCTAATGTGCGTCTCACTCTTCTGGATAGTGAGCTTCTGTCTAATGCTACTCTCTATCGGCAGCTTATTGGCAGTCTTGTCTATCTAACTACTACTCGTCTTGACATTGCCCATGCTGTTCATCTAGTTAGTCATTTTCTGTCTTCATTGCATTCAACTCACTATACTGCAATTCTCCGTATTCTTCGTTATGTTAAGGGTACTCTTTGTCATAGACTACATTATTCTCTACACTCTTCTCTACAACTTCATGCTTATTCTGATGTTGATTGGGCTAGTGATCCTACTGATCAACGATCTACCACATGTTTCTGCTTCTTTCTTGGAGACTCTCTTATTTCTTAGCGTCATAAGAAGCAGACCCTTACTGCTCGTTCTAGCATTGAGGCTGAATATCGTGCATTAGCTGATACTACTCAAGAACTTCTCTGGCTTCGGTGGTTGCTTTAAGACATTGTGTCTTTCATTCTGGTGCTACTGTTTTCCATTGTGACAATCGCAGTGCGATTATGATAGCTCATAATGATGTGTTTCATAATCGTACTAAGCACATGAGATTGATTGTCATTTTATTCGTCAGCATGTCTTGTGTGGCACAGTTCATCTCCTCTCTGTGACTTCTGCTGATCAAACTGCTGACATCTTTACCAACTCTCATCCTCCAACACGGTTTCATTATTTGGTTATCAAACTCAATTTGGTCTCCACATTACCACCTTGAGTTTGCGGAGGGCTGTTAATGAACATAAATGTTAAGATAAGTTAGGCATGTCTAATCAATTGTCAAATGTTATTAGGCATAAGTTAGGCTTGTCTAGTTCATTGTCAAATGTTAGGTGATTTGTGAGGGATGTTACCATATTTTCTTCTCCTATATATTTGCCTTACTTCTTCATTGTATATTATCACTTCTTGTACAAAGATTATATATGACAATTCATTCTCTCATCCTCTCATTCTCTATTTTCTCTACCATTCTAACAAGGGAAAAAGAAATGTGATGAGTTGGTGAAAGAACAACGGGTTTAGTTTTTGTTTGGTGGCAGGATTCTTGGGTTATGGGGGTTTATCCTGGCAATGTGTGTGTACCTGGTGTGAAAACTTTATTTTTGAAGATAATTGCGTAGAACTTGGTTTGGCTTGGAATTGGGATTCAACCCTCTTCTCAAGAGGGCAGCGTCAATAGGGGATTTTGTAGGCTGGGGTTTCTTAAAATTTCAAAATATGGAGAATTGATATTCATTCTTGTGAAGAAGTGAAACATTATTTATTTTGGAAGGGTGATATTGGCTATCCAAAATTAGCTTCTAGGGCTCCAATTAGTATAAAGAGTGTGGAACACCAGAAGCTTTTCTTGGAGCACGAATATTATTTGCCTTTATCTTCCTTTTCCACTATTTGGAGAGGAAAAATATGGGGCAGTGCTAAAACTTAAATGACGAGGAGGTGGTCCTGAAGTACTTGATTTGATCTACTGGTCCAGTTTCTATAACATTTTTTCAGGGATGTGAGATCAAATTTATTATGTATGTCACTAAAAGTGGACTGATAAGGGGTATAGTATGATTTTCTTTTATTCAAACTGTAGTTTGAGAATGTTATTTCTTTATGGATAAATTTTGTTACACTGAGTGGTTCAGTAGGGTCTAGAAAGGAATTTCACCCTCACTAATTACAGGAAAGAATTGAATATCAAATAATGAATTGTCTAAAGAGTTGAGATATTGTTGGTTATGTTAGTATTGGTGTTTGGTGCCATGGTTAAGGACAGTAGCTCAAACAAGAGACAAAATTTTCATATCTAAGGATCTGACCTAAGTCTAGAGCAGATGCTGCCTTTCCAGGAAGAAAATTTTCTAGTAATTACGGACATCTGTGGTTCTTGAGCTTACCATGCTAAATGAGCTAAATAATTATTATATATCCAACACACGTCAAACATCCTCCTACACTATGTAATGCCACATTGGAAACAATTATTTATTTATTTTTGATAAGAACATTGAAATTAGTTAATATAACCACAGATGTGACTTTCTGAATTTGTCCAAAATTGTCGAGGGAAAAATGTTTGAACTTAAAGCGCTTGGAAGTTGGAAATATATGAACTATATGCTTTTAGGGAGGGGATGTGTTCATGTCAAGCTTCGACACTACTTGGATACTCCTAGTAATTGGTCTGACACTTCTTGGCTGTGTCTTAATTGTGGGTTACCTTAAGGGTCATGGGTGTATGTGGATCCTCTAAGAAGTATGATTGTCACTCAGCGATTACTGAACCAAGCAGAGAGTGGAAGGAAAAGAATTGATGGTAGCTCAAGAGAGAGACAGAGAGAGAGATCAGTGAATCAGAGAAACATGAAGAGTTTGTTAGACTTCTCACTTTTGTGTTGGCTAATAGAATTGATGATCTCTCAATGAAGGGAAGAAGGAGGCCCTTCATGTAGGCAATGGGGTGTGAGAGGGAGGGAGAGCCAATGGGCATGTTGGCCTGTCCCTCTCAGCCTCAAAGGGGTCAGCTCTGCATCCGGGATCCGACGAGGTAGGTGGGGTATGTCGGATGCAGAGTTGACAAATATTAAATGCTTTTGTCTTTTCCTTCATAGCGTCATTATCTCAACGTATCTTGATGCAAATGAAAATTTCTCTCTTGTTGTGTCAGGTCAAGGAGGTCCCTTTGAGGTGTAGGGACTAGCACCTCGACAAACTCATTAACCCCAGCCTCCAAGCCACAAGTCCCTAATGGCTCCACGTGGGCTCATGGCTAACCGGAGATGCATGACTGTGGGATACCCCAAGGGGATGAGCTATGTTGCTTGGACTCGAATACAGATTTCGAGTGCTGGTACATGTTGAAGTGTCGGATTCACCTAATTCTCATGTCTAAAGACATTTGGACATGACTATATTGCATATTTCTTAAATACTTCTTTTGTATTTTTAAGGTAAATTGGTGTTTACAAACTAAAATATAGCATTTCATGCATCAAATGAAAGTCTTGTGCTTAGTTTTATAATAAACTCAATTACTTATACATACTTATTAAATGCGTGTCCAATTAGGTATATCGGACACATATCTCATATCCTTATCTGAGTGTCGAGTGTCCAATACATGTATTTTACAAATTTAGAAGAGTCCATGTAACATAGGGAATGAGTACTTGGGCTCTGCTTAAGACCCAAGGAGTGGAGGTTGCCTTTTAGCTGGAGGGTGCACCCTGAGAGGGTGCCCAAAGGTGTGGAGGATGTATCTGCATGGGGGTGTCCAAGGGTGAGATGGAGGATCCCTTAGAATTCCATAGAGGGAGTCCTTGAGGAGGGTCCCATGACTGGGCCAAGGGAGGGGACCAGGTGCTCCTATTCTAGACTACGTTACCTGGACTCAGGTTTGGGTTTCGTGTGTGGGTATGTTTCCCCGTATTGGATTCATCTAGTTTTCATGTTCTTTTATTTATCTGAAGTAAAATGGTGTTTATAAACTAGAATATGCATCTTATGCATAAAATAGAAGTTTTATGCGTAATTCTATAATAAACTCAATTATTTATACATATTTTTTGGATACATGTCCAACTAATTATATCGGACACATATGTCATACCCTTGTTTTAGTGTCAAGTGTTCGACACGGGTATTTGGTAGATTTAGAAGAGTCCAGGTAATATAGATTCTGGAGGCTTTGGAGCTTGCCTCTAGGTGGGTTTGGAGCTAAAGCACTGAGTATGTTAGCTAGACCCGATACGATGTGGCAGTGTCTTGTCAGCTTAAGTGACTGACGAAGGAGGTGACGTGACCAACCACATAGGTTGTGACCCATATACCTACACTAATTATATAATTTTGAAAATTTTGATGTTGACACTTATTGGACGCGTTAATGACAACATGATTATGGTGAATCCCTTAGTAAGAATAATGTCTAGCTTTTTGACAATACAACTCATCCACCATTTGTATTGAAATATTTTGAGAAGGAATGCATCATACACATGACAACATAATGTCTAGTATTCAATGGATAACTTCCAATGTAGGTAAAGAATATAGTAATAAAGTCAAAAAGTTTCATCATTTCATGTATTACCTTTTTAATGATTTGTTGTGTCAACATTTGTGTCGTTTCTCGTCTATATCACTGGTTCATGTTTGTGTCCATGCTATATAGCAGAGACTTTCCATTTATACAAGTTTTTTGGTCTCGGTTGTGAACTTTGTGTGGTTGTTATTAGTAATTATATATGTACAGCAATGTACAGAGTCCAGACGTGCCCCCATATCTTGGGTTTTATGTTGTTTCTACACAAGACAATCCTTGTCTCCAGCCATCCCTGAAATTTATTTCTATGTCAACAACATGGGGAAAGTTTTATGTTGTTTTCTTGTATTTGAGTCACACTTTTGATTGTTTCAAGTGGCATACTGAATAGCTACATCACTAAGAGTAAAATTTTAATTTTTATTATTACACTAAGAATAAATTATGACGACTAGTTCTAGCAGAGAATTCTTACGTCAGCAAGTAACAAAATTTCATTTCATTCATGTTCTTCAGAAAACCGACACGAAAATTATTAGAGAATTAAAATTCCAATGTTTCCATCTAAAACAGACTAAAACAACATAAAACACAGCAAACAATGAGTTTTTTCAACACCTTTTTGGAATTCCTAACAAATCTTGTTTCATTTTTTTTTTTTTTGCTTTTTGTGGTTCAAAAAAAAAGATTTGAGAATATTGAAAACATCTTATAGTTCATTGAAAATATGAGAAAGTAGATTGGAGAAGAAGAGAAAAAGAGAAAAAAAAGGACACAGTTGAGCTACTTATTCTCTTTTAATGTTATTGCAAGTACCTTATGCTTCTTTCTCTTTTCTATTGCGTCTAGAATCTAAACTTTTTTTATTTTTTTCTGTTGTAACGACAAACCCACTTCCCCAACCCAACTTTTTAAACCATTTGTATATTATCTTCTAGTATTTAATAACAGTATGGAACCTTGTTCTTGACCTTATTAAAGACTCTTTTAATCTTGTCATTGACCTCAGACACCTTGGAACACATTTGACATTTATTCATTATTATTATGATTATTTATTTAATAATAAATCTTTTTCGGTAGAAACCTGATGCGCATTCATATGATAAAAGCTTATATTCATAACATTAATCTCTTTGATTTTAATTTAATGATTTTTGGTTTGTATTGACATTTGCTACCAAATTTCACCCTTGTGCCCTTTATAAGAATGGATGACTAGGCTTCAAACTTGTTCAGTTATTTAATTCTTAGCTTATATCTGCATTCAGATAGGTTTTATTTTCATTTTCGATTATTTTCGTGTATTCCAAAAAATTTGTACCCTTCCCTCATACCAAAATGTTTTCATTCCCAAGATGACCGAAATGAAACACCAAAATGAATTTTGATCCTTGTTTGTAGGACATAAGAATGTTAACCAATTTAAGAAAAAGCTGAAGAATTTCAAAGCAGTTTCCAATATGATTTTCATAAAGGAGTTGTTTGTAAAAGTAAATTTTTTTTTCTCAATGTATTTATTTGATAAATTCGATTCTATAAACCATAATGATAAAATAAACTCCAGGGTGTGATACTTATTTAAAATATGACCAAAATGAAACACCAAAATGAATTTTGATCCTTGTTTGTAGGACATAAGAATGTTAACCAATTTAAGAAAATGCTCAAGAATTTCAAGGCAGTTTCCAATATGATTTTCATATTGGAGTTGTTTGTAAAAATAATTTTTTTTCTCAATGTATTTATTTGATAAATTCGATTCCATAAACCATAATGATAAAATAAACTCCATTGTGTGATACTTATTTAAAATATGGCCGAAATGAAACTCCAAAATGAATTTTGATCCTTGTTTGTAGGACATAAGAATGTTAACCAATTTAAGAAAAAGCTCAATAATTTCAAAGCAGTTTCCAATATGACTTTCATATAGGAGTTGTTTGTAAAAGTAAATTTTTTTTTCTCAATGTATTTATTTGATAAATTCGATTCCATAAACCATAATGATAAAATAAACTCCATTGTGTGATACTTATTTAAAATATGACCGAAATGAAACACCAAAATGAATTTTGATCCTTGTTTGTAGGACATAAGAATGTTAACCAATTTAAGAAAAAGCTCAAGAATTTCAAAAGCAGTTTCCAATATGATTTTCATATAGGAGTTGTTTGTAAAAGTAAATTTTTTTTTCCTCAATGTATTTATTTGATAAATTTGATTCCATAAACCATAATGATAAAATAAACTCCAGTGTGTGATACTTATTTAAAACATGACCGAAATGAAACACCAAAATGAATTTTGATCCTTGTTTGTAGGACATAAGAATGTTAACCAATTTAAGAAAATGCTCAAGAATTTCAAAGCAGTTTCCAATATGATTTTCATATTGGAGTTGTTTGTAAAAATAAATTTTTTTCTCAATGTATTTATTTGATAAATTCGATTCCATAAACCATAATGATAAAATAAACTCCATTGTGTGATACTTATTTAAAATATGGCCGAAATGAAACTCCAAAATGAATTTTGATCCTTGTTTGTAGGACATAAGAATGTTAACCAATTTAAGAAAAAGCTCAATAATTTCAAAGCAGTTTCCAATATGACTTTCATATAGGAGTTGTTTGTAAAAGTAAATTTTTTTTTCTCAATGTATTTATTTGATAAATTCGATTCCATAAACCATAATGATAAAATAAACTCCATTGTGTGATACTTATTTAAAATATGACCGAAATGAAACACCAAAATGAATTTTGATCCTTGTTTGTAGGACATAAGAATGTTAACCAATTTAAGAAAAAGCTCAAGAATTTCAAAAGCAGTTTCCAATATGATTTTCATATAGGAGTTGTTTGTAAAAGTAAATTTTTTTTTCCTCAATGTATTTATTTGATAAATTTGATTCCATAAACCATAATGATAAAATAAACTCCAGTGTGTGATACTTATTTAAAACATGACCGAAATGAAACACCAAAATGAATTTTGATCCTTGTTTGTAGGACATAAGAATGTTGACCAATTTAAGAAAAAGCTCAAGAATTTCAAAGCAGTTTCCAATATGATTTTCATATAGGAGTTGTTTGTAAAAGTAAAAATTTTTTTTTTTCTCAATGTATTTATTTGATAAATTTGATTCCATAAACCATAATGATAGAATAAACTCCATGGTGTGATACTTATTTAAAATATTCAATGAGTGATGCGGTGAATCTACCATAGTTGGAAAATTGTAGAGGCAAAGGTGAGAAGGAGGTATTTGCGACAGTGACACCGCAATAGAAGTGTTGAAGAAGTTATAAGCATTCATTTGGAGACCTGACATAAGATATTAAAGTCTAGATGTAAGGGACCTAAGGGTCTTAATTTGGTAAGAAGTAGGACTTATCAAAAAAAAAAAAAAAAAAAGGTAAGACGATGGTAACTATAAAATGTCAATTAAGCCTCAGTTTACCCAAATTTATGTTTAAAAAGAATTAAGAAGCGAAACATCCTAAGCATGTCTCTGGACACTTCACTCAAAGATTAAGATCTATTATCATGGAAAGTGCAAATTAATTGAGACTGATTTAATATTTGTTTATCATGTAACATTTAGGGCTTTTTCTTTATGTTCTAAGCAATGTTCGTATTGCTGGGCCAGTCAAATCTTCTGGAGGCTGTATTGCAGACGTGCTTATCTCTTCAACTGATCTAAGAAACGTGGTTCACTTACTTAACCATAGAAATGACAAGCTCATGCACATATATCCATTAGAGTTGAGAATTATTTTTGGACTACTGTAATAAAGTGTTTTAGGAGATAACTTTTGATTAGGGCTCGATTATATATCGAGGTTGGTGGGATATATTTTCCAGAATAGCTTGATGCTTATTAATGCAATCTCTATAAGAAGTATAGTCTTCAATGGAATCATTAGAGTTACTTTTCACTAAAGTTCATGTTTGTTTTTGTGGTATCAAATTGTATTGGTTGGGCATTGGATTGGTTTTATTTGCCTCTTCCGTGCTTTTGCAGGCAGCATTCTTTTTGTCTATCTGGCCTAAAAATGCCAATGCACTCGCCAATGCATTGTTTGCAGTAAGTTGGAGGAAGAACTTGTACTTGTCCAAAAAAAAAAAAAAAAAAAAAAATGGTTGGAGGAAGAACTTGTAATAAATGCCTAAGGACTTGGTATGTAGGCTTAAGCCTTTTGCCCAATGAGGCGACAACTTGGCCTGAAGAGGCAATTTACCCAAGAGGTGTTTCTAGCCCAACAAAGTGTCCATGATTTATGCAAATTTTCCATCCAATTAACAATTGCAACAATGTCAAGAAATAGAAACAACTTCAATGTGAAGCATGGAAATCAAGGATTACATACTCAAGTTCATGAAGATTTTATCCACTCCCCACAATTGTGAGGGGATTCATAGAGAAGAATGCTATTTCATCAAAAGAAATGTAGTCTAGTATAAAATTTTAATAAAGATTGAAAGCACTTAATTAAATATGATGTAGTATTTTAGGACATATCTTCTGGTACAGGTTTTAGTTGTAATATGATATTAGTAAGTGTTTTAATTGACATATGTTTATTCTGCATAGTTTCTCTTTTTCTTTAAGTTATATGTACACATATAAGGACCTCATTAACGGAACATTGTTGCTGCTTTGCTGCTGTTGAACATATTTCATTTTATGGGTACCAGATTCTCATCTTTGTTTAAATCAAGATATCAAAAAAAGATTTCTATTTTGTTTCATAGCAATTTTTCGAACTTTGATCATTCAAATTAAAATTTTTTTTCTTTCTGTTTCCTTATTGTAGGACTCCAGCTCAGAGTGAAACTTTGTCAGACGAGTCAGACCCTTCTGCTTCTTCAGAAAGGAATCAAAGCTTCTCAAATGGAGAATCTTATCAGTCATGCGATGGCATTAAGCAGTTCAATATATCATATAATAAGACTAGTCAAAGAAGCAAGGAAGATATGTCAAATGGGATGGCCGTAGTTAATGATGCCACTCTTTCACAAAAGGTAGAGGATAGAAGTACACATTTGCAGGTAATTGATGATCTCAACCCAAATGTCGATTTTAGTGGGGGCCTAAAAGAAGGGAAACAATTTAGGAAAACTATGTCACATCCGTCAAACAGTAGGTTTGGCATACAGACCTTGGGAACTGATCTCAAACCTGTGGGATATGGAAAAACTGCTGCTTGTATGAATGGGGCATTTTTAACTGTATCTGATATCAGCCTAAGAACTCAGCCCTCTCAGTTGCCACCACCCTTGAGGGCTCCTCCTGGTTTGGCTGTGAAGGATGGAGATTCTGATAGACAGAAATCAAAGCTCAAAGCTTCTAAAAGTTTTGCTTTTGGAGAGAGGGCAGGTGACAGCTCCCCGCCTTTCTTTGATGTGGAGGTAGATGCAAGTTCATCTGCTGCAGTCTCCGCTGCAGCAATGAAAGATGCAATGGAAAAAGCTCAAGCAAAGCTAAAAAGTGCAAAAGAATTAATGGAGAGAAAGGAGGGTGTTCAAAGTTGTACAATACTGGGTTTGAAGAATGATACAAAACATAAAGAGGGAAAAGCAGGCAAGGCGTTTGATGGATACAACTGTTTAAAAGATGAGAGAGTTCATGGAACTTGTCAAAGAGAACATAGTGGAATGAAAACTTTTGCCGGGGAGGAAATGCAGAAAGTAATGAAGACAACACAGGTAGTTTCAGACTCAATTGAAGGGGAAAAACGTATAAATGTGGCTAAAAACTCTGCAGATAAAAAGCATGGGAAAGAGTATAGGTCATCTCAAGAATCTTATAAGACCGAAGCAACTGTTGCATGGAGGGAAGCAGCACAATTTTATGAAGTAGTTGAAACAGGTAAATCCAGAAATTTCTTTCAGCAGACCAAGGATGAAAGGGTTGTGGTGCAAAATACACGGTTCCATGAGCGTGGACAAGAAAAAAAAGCAACTCCAGCATTTCAATTGCAAGAAGAGGACAATAGGAAAATAAATGTTGATAGGGAGGCTCGTGAATTGGATGGAAACAAGGGGAGATTGAAAGCAACTAAAGAGTCAAGCAGGCAAGAGGAGCATGAGAAGAAAGTAAAAGTGAATCAAGAGGGTAGTAAACACGAATATGGAAAGAAGCCCAGAATGGCCCACCATGGTGGAGACATTGAGAAGATACTAACTGAAGATGATAAAAGAGAAGAGAGTGGGGACCTGGCAGAAGTTCCGCAGAAAGAGCATGAAGTGGAAGCTGAAAAGAAACTAAAAGAGGATATTGAAAGAGTAGAAGATGACAAAAGACACAAGGATGCTCATGAAAGTGAAGAAAATGAAAGGAGACTCAAAGAAACTCTTGAGAAGCCAAGAATGGCCCAACATCATGGAGACATTGTGAAGATACTAACTGATGATGATAAAAGTGAAGAGGGTGAGAACCTGGCAGAAGTTCAGCAGAAAGAGAATGAAGTGGAGATTGAAAAGAAAATAAAAGCTGCTACTGAAAGAATAGAAGATGACAAAAGACACCAGGATGCTCATGAAAGAGAAGAAAATGAAAGGAGAGTAAAAGAAACCATTGAGAGGGAAAGATATGAGAAAAGATTCAAAGAAGCCATTGAACAAGCAGAAATTGAGAAAAGACTGAAGGACGCTCTAGCCCGAGAAGAAAAGGAGAAGCAACAAAGAGAGGCTTGTGAAAGAGAAGAGAAAGAAAGGAGACAAAAAGAGGCTAGTGAAAGAGAAGAGAATGAGAAGACACTTAAAGAGGTTCGTGAAAGAGAAGACAATGAAAAGAGACTTAAAGAGGTTCGTGAAAGAGAAGACAATGAAAAGAGACTTAAAGAGGCTCTTGAGCAGGAAGAGAACAAGAAGAGATTGAAAGAGGCTCTGGAGCAGGAAGAGACTGAAAAGAGACTGAAAATGGCTCTTGAGTGGGAAGAGAAGGAGAAAAAGCAAAAACTGGCCTGTGAAAGAGATGAAAATGATAGGAGGCTTGTAGAGGATCTTAGGCAGCAGGAGATTGAGACGAAATTGAGAGGTGCACTTCAGCAGGAAACAAATGCCAAACCAGAAAAAGAGGCTCATGAAGGAGAGGAAAATGAGGATAGACTAAATGAGGCATATGAAAGGGAAGAAAATGAGAAGAGAATTAAAGAGGCCTGGGAGCAAGATGAAAACAAGAAACGATTACAAGAAATGCATGAAAGTGAAGAAAGTGAGAAGAGATCAAAAGAGGTTTTCAAGTGGAAAGAAATTGAGAAAAGATCCGAAGAGGCTAAAGAGTGCGAAGAAACTCAGAAGAGGATTGAAGATGCAAGTTATTGGGAAGAACTGAAGGGACGAGGCAAAGATCATGAGCAAAATGAGAGGGATGCAAATGAAAGGAAACTAAAATCCGATCAAGACACTTGTGTGCACATAGACGGGGAGAATTTTAAGGCATCTGATGGGTCATGTAAGCTGGATGACTATGAGAACCTACAACGTGGTCAAGCAGGCTGCAAACAGGATAAAAACAATGTAAAAGGGAAAAAGACGAAAGGGGCCCTTTCATTTGAAGAGGATAGAACCATGAGGGCTGAATCCGTAGAAATAATTGATGTGGTGGATGTGCTCTTTGACGAAGAATTCAACTCATCTGGCATGGCTCAAGATGACCCACAATATGAAAACTACCGAATCAGAATGAAAGATGCAACGGAGTCGCTTCATGACACTGTGACAGAGTCCGTTGAAGCTGGCATTGGCATTGGCATTGGCATTGGCACTGGACAAACACATGTGGACAGAAATAAGAAAGCTTCCGAAATTGCCTCCAATCGTGGGAAGCCAGATGTACTTACTTATGAACTAGGAGAGAGAGGGACTAATGTCAGGGAGGTTCGAGTGACATTTGACAAGGAAGAAAGCAAAGACAAATTCGTGTCATCACAAGTTGTAAGGGAGTTGATTGAAAATGGAAGGAAAATGGGAGCTGATCAGCCAACTGTGTTGGAGGGTAAAAAAAGTGGACAGAGGACAGCTCAGAAGATTAGCACAAGCCAAAACACAGAAAGAAAAGAGAACTTCACACCAGAAGAGAGAGAGAGAGAAGGAAGGATAAAAAGAGAGAGAGAGCTTGAAAAGGACCGCCTAAGAAAGATAGAAGAAGAGAGGGAAAGAGAGAGGGAAAGAGAAAAGGACCGGATGGCTGTTGATAGAGCAACCCTTGAAGCTAGTGAAAGGGCATTTGCTGAATCCCGTGAAAGGGCAGAAAGGGCTGCCGTGGAGAGGGCAACTGCCGAATTTCGACAAAGAGCGATGGCAGAGGCCCGAGAAAGACTAGAGAAGGCATCTGCAGAAGCTAGAGAGAGGTCATTAGTGGAGAAGGCATCTGTGGAGGCTAGGCTCAGGGCAGAGCGTGCTGCAGTAGAGAGAGTTACTGCAGAGGCTCGAGAGCGTGCTTTCCAAAAAGCAATGGCTGAAAAGGCTACTTTTGAGGCACGAGAACATGTTGAAAGACCAGTTGCTGATAAGTCCTCTGCATCTTACAAAACATGTGGAATGAGACAAAACTATTCGTACTCTGTGAGTATATTCCTTCACTGACGTAATTTATGAAGTGCATACCTAACAGCCTGTTAACTGAATAGTAAATGGCAGGATCTGCAGGACGGGCAATGCCAGGGCATTGGATCTTCCAGTGGGTCAATTTATTCATATTCTTCAGTTTATGGTGGTACGTGATTTGTGAAACACCGGCAATAATTTTCTTGCAGTGTGGAATCTTTTATGACTCATACTTCCACTGATATGTGGAATACCAATATTGATTTTTCTGTTCACTCTGGATTTTCATTTATTTATACTAAATGTACTTTCTAATCAACCTTTGACATCTGACTGCTTTTATTATAATCAAGATATATTCTTTCTGTGTGAAGCTTCCTATAACATTGAGAGATTTGTAGGAGTTGAAGCTGAATCAGCTCAGAGGTGTAAAGCTAGGTTAGAGAGGCATCAAAGAACTGCTGAACGTGCAGTATGTGCCTTAGTTTTGCATTTTATTTTTCATCCTTCTTTAGGATTGGTAATATTTATCTGCATCTAACATTTTGAACTCAAACTATTCCTGTCTCCTTTTCAGGCGAAAGCTCTAGCAGAGAAGAATATGCGTGATCTTCTTGCTCAAAGAGAGCAAGCAGAGAAAAACGTAAACATCTTTTCATTAGTGTAATTTTCAGAACCATGAACTAGCTGTGTATTTCTATGGCTCATATCTATATTTGCTTGCAGAGATTGGCTGAAGCTCTTGATGCTGAAGTGAAGAGATGGTCAAGTGGGAAAGAAGGGAACTTGCGTGCATTGCTTTCAACACTGCAATATGTATGCAAATATAACCTTCATCCTTCTTGAACATGAACAGGCATTGTGTGTTTCCATGGCATTTATACAGCATTCAGTGTATTCGGAACTTTTCAAATGTTTTTAGCTATGACATGTACTTACATAATAAATGAAGAAATAATTTTGGGGAGAAGTCTTTTATTAAGTTACAATATGTACTTGTCTATGGATCTTGGGTTGTCTAGTGTTTTTGGAAGCCTGATCTGTCTGAATTTTGCATTGGTGTTGGTGAATGCATGTCTATGCGCTGAAATGAGGCGGGTACTATTTGCATTGATTCATCTGAGTGTTGCACTTTTCTACAACGGAAGCTGGTTCCCTCTTTTTTTTTTTTTTTTTTTTTGGGGGGGGGGGGGGGTGATGTGTGGCACTTAATGTTCAGCCTACAAGCCATTCAGGTTGGAATCCTGTCAATTAGGTTGATGTACATCCTAGAGTGCTAGGTTCTTCCGGGTTGCCCAATTAATGATTTCCGTGAAAATTTTTAGATTAAGACCTCAAGAAAACATAAGCGACTGAGGTTATTAGTAGGAAGTTAAGAAGTACAGACACTTCTAAGAAAGTGTCGTGGCTGTGTCAGACGCTTGGACACTGTTCCAACATGTGTCGGACACAACTCTAATCTTGTCCTTCAATTTTTAAATTTTTTCAGAACCAGATACAGTTCGGACACTTGAAGGACACATCCGTCCATCACTTGAACACGCGTGAAACACGTTGCAAGTTTGAAAATCATTACTTAGGATCCAATTGTAAAACAATAACAATGGACTTACACCTAGTTTGACACTTAAGCAATAGAATACATGGTTTTTAATTTTAGTTAGTGTTATCTTGCAAATTTTCCACATTTTAAAGTAAAATATTCATATAAATGACATATATGACAAATGAGATATATATTTGACATATATTTTTCTGTTGTGTTCTCGGCGTGTCGCGTCCTTCATTTTTTAGCTTGTTTGTGTCTGTCCTTTCTAGGAAGAAATTAGAAACCATAGAAGAAAATGAAATTACTCTTGTGCGTGCTACTTCATCTGCATTGAACTATTGGCCAGAGTGGGGATTTTTCTGTTGATGCAGAATATTTGTTGCATACCCCTCAAAAAATTGATACAGGGAATTTAATGCAGCCTGACCAAGGTCCATATTCTGTACCAATAAGTCAATTATTACCTGTGGTAATTCCTGGTTCAACTATCTGCCAATAGATGCAGTCACTGTCTTTCATTTTTCTTCCTTGTTCATATGTGTAGTTCAATCATATGATCAACATAGTGCAGTATTAGAATATTGATCCTCATCCTCACTTCGTTATGCTGACTGATCCCTTTTCTATAGTTTTGTGTTTGACTTAATCTCTAAATTAAATTTTCTACATCCTCAGATCCTTGGGCCCGATAGTGGTTGGCAGCCAGTTCCCTTAACTGAAGTTATAACTTCTGCAGCTGTAAAGAAAGCTTACAGGAAAGCCACTCTATGTGTTCATCCTGACAAATTACAGCAACGGGGTGCAAGTATTCAGCAAAAGTACGTATGTGAAAAGGTTTTTGATCTTCTGAAGGTATACTGGCTTCCCTTTGTTTTACTAATTTGATCAATGATTATATGTTCGGAGAACTATGAAATAGAATTGCTTGCCATGCAACAGAAAACTGAAAGCAAGCATGATTAGTTATTTTCTTTCTTGCTTCTATATAATAGCCTAAACAATACACACGCGACACAGACACTCTAAGACAATGATTTTTAAAAAATGTCGGACACTACACGGCAGGGATAACAGCAAAAATATATAATTTATATATTTCTTGTATGTCATATATATAAATATTTTACTCAAAAGATATTGAAAAAGTTGCAAGATAATACTAATTAAGTTAAAAAAATTATGTATTCCCCAACATAAATGGTAAATTATACCTAAAATCACATTAAGTTTATTTTACAATTAAATCTCATGTTATTTTCTTTAACGTGCAACTTGTTTCATGTGAATCTAAGTGATGGGCACGGGTGTCCAAATGACGGAATACGGTGGCAGGATAATTTATCTGATGAAATGTCTTGTGCACATGAAACACAGTTTTGGCATCAAAATTTGAATACTAAAAATGGTTCTTGAAGGAATCATTATGGAGTGAATAACTGATTGCCAAAAAATAGAGAACAAAAAAAATTAACACCGAAAGAGCCTAGCAAAGTTCTAGCACAGTTGCACATATGTATCATCGTGGTGACCCCTTCTTCAGTTATGACCATATGATATGGGCCTTTAATGCTACGTTAATTTCGTCTGTCTTTAACCCCAATGTAACATTTGCAGTCAAAACATTGTGGGTGTTCTGTTACTACTCCATGGGTTCTCTTTCTCTACTATTTGTTTTCGGGACAACACAAGTCTATGAAAGAAAGGGTGTGTGGGGATCACAATCCTGTCGGGAAGAGATGACAGACCTCACTTATCCAAGATTAATTACAATGTGGAAATGAAACACTGTAGTATGAAACTTCATTTTGTCCATTGGGGAAGAGGGAAGGTGGGCTGATCTTTTCCATAGGCATCTTTTTACTCAAATTACATCCAAACATATCACAGGAATCAATATTGTGTTGCAGTTGTATTCCCCCTTGTTTCATTTTCATCTCTTGCTTGAAACCAAATGCTTGGTCTGAAGCAACTTAACATTTTCTTGCTTGATAATCGTTGCAGTACTACTCTTCTGTTTATTATTATCTTTTTATGCTCGTCTTCAGGAAGCTTGGAACAGATTCACCTCAGAGGAGTGGTAACTGGCATTGCTTGTCTGCCAAAGGGAGCACAATTGTAGTTATGCTGCACATCTTGTAATTTATAGTCACACCCAGTAAATATCTCTACATCTACCAAATCTTTTTAGTTAATTCTTTAGAATGTAAGCTTAAGCTTCAAGGAGACTGGCAGCAAAGAAATATGAGTGAAAGGAGAAGGTTTATTCTCTTTCACCTCATTGCTGAAAGGCCTATTCTCTTTCATTCTATGATGATTTACTTGGGTGTTCGATATTCAGATCGTTCATAAATATTGCGATGGAAAGGCTGCTGTTGGCAGTAATGCAGGGTTGGAATTGAAATCCCATTTCTGCTTCACTTCTGCATTTGGGAATCTCAGCCATGGTCTACATGTTGTTCTCCCATTCCAGTTTCTAGTCTCCTAGAATTCAAAGTACCTGTACAATAACACCCCTGAGTTGCCATGCAGTGTCCTAACTTTTTGATCGCATCAGGTAATTAATGGATAAAATTAAGACACATCGAACTATTTAGTTAATTTTAATTGAACATGATACTATTTGATCTATGGTTATTGTTCAATTTGGTTTGAAATGACAGAACACGAAGAGCCACTCCATGCAATGAAAATTACAATAGATAACAAGCCACAGTTCGCCTAAGATAACGTTCCTGTATTCTTTTTCTGGTTCTTGTGAAAATTACACAAATTCACAAGTGAACTAAAGTTTTATAAACGAACACTTTTTTTTTTTTATAAGCAGGACCTGACATTACAAAAGCCAATTATTGAAAGAGACAACATTACACCCCAACATCCCATACAAACACTTGGGATAATTGAAAATTTGAAAGTTGGTAGGCTCTAAATCTCGCCGTTGGCAGAGGTTTCAGAAGAGTAGGGAAGCAATCCCTTCTCTCGTGCACTCAAACAACAGAAGAGCATGGAGAGAGAGAGAGAGAGAGAGAGAGAGAGAGAGAGAGAGAGAGAGAGAGGAGAGGGGGGGGAGGGGGGGGGGGGGGGGGGGGGGGGGGGGGGGGGGGGGGGGGGGGGGGGGGGTTTTGTGGGGGTTAGCGAGGACATTGTATTGGGGCCATTTCTCTCATCGTCTCTGCCAAACCATAGATGGTTGCGTCATGGGATGAGCAAATGTATCTTCCCTCGGCTTCAGGATGCTCGTACAAGAATATATGTGCTTCACAATGATCATCTAGGTGCACAAACTGACATTGCTTAATGATCGAGTAGTAAGCTTCGTTCATTTCCTGCAGCAAATAGATTGAAACAGCTATATTATTACATCAGGTAAGTTCAGCACTAAGGAAATGAAGTTGAAATTGTGGACTTCGTACTGATGGTGATGATCATGCAGAAGTATATATACTACCAGTGATCGGCGAGAATGCAATAGTTACGCTTGGTGGGATTGTTGGCATTACAAAGGGGCCAACGACTAACGTTGGTATGATACTAATGAAATCAATGTTGTTCTCTTTAGCAGCTTCCCATGCCGCCTTCTCCGCCAATGTTTTTGACACAAAGTACATCCCCACAGAGAGGGAGAGAGAGAACATGTATTTCAATGCCACAACTAATATTGACGCATTAGAAACAAGAGCACAATGATAGGGATGGAGGATGGCAAATTTGAAGGCCAACCCAGCCGGTCATCTTTTTGTCGTACATGAAATCTAAATCACTCCGACCGTTCTCATCATAAACGGGCTGTTGATGCTCGTAAGTCTTGACGGTTCCGCCAGAAGATGTGAAGACCAGCCTCTTGACTGTTTTTGCCTTGGTGCCTGATCTTATGATTCTCAATACTCCATTGATGGTCGGCTTCATTACCTCATTCTGACATTTGAAATCCCACAAATAGGAAAATTTTTCTCAGTCGAGTAATTAATCCCATTACTGCGCAAAATGATGAATCAATTAGAAAGGGATTAATGCTAGCTCAAAGTTCAGTGGCAGTCAGTGAAATGAGAGAATTTGGGAGTTGCTATCACCCACCCAGCACTAAATTTTTCTTGTATTTCTCTTTCTGTTAACCAATTAAACAACAATGAATAAATAATAATAATAATAGTAATAACAACGAGTTTTTTTTTTCAAAATAATATTTTTTGCCAAAATAATTCTCATTCTAACATTATTAGTGCCACATATGTTGCTTTAATGACAATATTTGACATGTTAGCACTCTTAGACTTGGAAACTTTTAAATGTAAAACAAAAGAACATAGTGAAATGTTACTCATAGCCGCGATTATGGGTCAGCTGCCACCTGATATGTGACACATCATGTAGATCCAACTATCTAATGGTGAATTCTACCTGATTGTGAGAGTGACTCACAGTCGCGACTGTAGATAGTACTCCTCCAGAACATAAGGTAAGAACATTTTCTTCCTCTCTCCCACTAATTTCCTTTTGAAGAGAAAAAGTTGATGCTTTGCTAAGGCCCAAAATTCATATTGCCTTATTTAGTTTATGGTCAATTAAATTGAGAGAAAAAATAAACTTTACTACCATTGGTGATGGATTATCCAAGACCGGTGTTGTTATGAACTCACCATGAGAAGGAATGTAACATGATAGGTGCTCCAGACAAATAAGCAAATACCAGTCAATTAAAGATGACCCAGACTTGTCCAAGCATAGAATTCATCGGTTTAATGAAAATCGAATTACATGAGTTGCATAGCCTTTGCTAACCTTAATCATCTGCGACCAAAGCACACTACTAAATACAAAATACTGAACACAGAAGACAGCTTCTCTAAGGCGGTCGTACAATCAAGCGGCCATGAAGTTGAACAACGACATTCCCATAAAAAGTCCAAATGAGGGTCAATGGAAACCAACACAACGAACGAATGCAAAATTTAATGGATCAATGCATTAAACATTTCATAATTCATTCGATATTGTCGAGTCAACCAATCCACAACTATCCCATAAAGGCTAGCTATGACATTTCATAATTCATTCGATATGGTCGAGTCAACCAATCCACAACTATCCCATAAAGGCTAGCTATGACATTGACAATGAAAAAGATTAACAGTTTCCAAGATTGAGTCATTGATTTTGTTAAAAGGTGAACATATTCTTATATAGTAGCAACACATGGTTAAACCATTCTATCACATTGAAGATGTCAACCTCCATCACGACCTTGGAGGTAAACAGGACAAGATCCAAGAATAAGGACTGCATAACTCTCAGTTGAAGACTTATCTTGCATCCATGGAAAAAATACATTTATCTAAATGTCAATCACGTAATATAATACATGTACCATGAAATCAGCTTAATCCAATAATTAAATTGTTCACTAGAACAAAAATTAAATTGCGCAATGCTACAGTTTAAACCTAGATATGGCAAAGCGTGATACCTTTGAAACTGTCAACGTAGTGTTCAAAGACCCATCTTCAGCGATTGCGTCTTTAGCCTACTATGATAAAATTTATTTAGTCAGTGTTCTGTATTAAGTACGATTAATATTAACTAACGTAATAATTTTAATTACTTTGAATGAAATTAAAAAAAAAAAAACTTTTACCGGTAATATGGACACAAGCAAGGTAAGCAAGAACAATTGAATAAGCACATAGCAGATAAACATGTAAATGAGTCCACCCAACATAATGAAAGTACTCTAATCTTGTTGATTCTTGTTTGGACATGTACGTGGATTGTGGCCTTTTTTCTTGCATAAACTACACGTCACACTTCCACGACCCTCCCTAGCATCCATCTCATTAGGCAACCGTGTTACTTTCGGGTGACCTTTGACAGTTCGTTTTATACTTTCGGGTGACCTTTGACAGTTCGTTTTATAGAATCTAATGGTATCACAGTACGTCCCCTTTCCGAAGGCCAATAAGCCTTATTGGGCATAGGGTGGGTGAAAAAGAGGGGCCCATGTCCTTCCATATGTGGTGATAGAGTACCAATCATGAAATAGAGCATGATAATCCAAGTTTCATGATTGGCATGCAGTTAAAGACGTGCGAACATAGGAAAACATAAAGTTGCCGCTTTTGACACGAACATGAACGTTCATATGGTTTCACCACTTGAGTATAACCTCCTTTTCTTCTATTCTCACAGCGTTGTCCTGTTTTGACACTGAAAGTCCCATTTGCACGGTTAAACAAAATTACTTCATGTCTGCTTGCTTTTATCCCATTGGAAATAATCTTTGCATCGACGTAGGGAGTAAATTTTTGTCCACTTGTGGTCCTTTGTTCAGCCAATTGTCGTCTAATAGCTAACTAACCATTGACACGATAGAAAGTGAATTGAACCAAAGCTGTTATTGGCAAGCAACGAGCCCCTTTTAATGCATTGTTAAAAACTTCAGACAAGTTTGTGGTCATTATCCCATCATATCGACGACCACCATCATGTACAAGGGCCCACGTTTCATGAGATAAGTTTTCTAGCCAGTGTCGAGCTTCAGCATTAATTCTTTCAATTGTTTTCATCATCCAATCAAATTTTCGATAAATATATTTCTTCCATATCCAGAAATTTGTTATTTTTGGAGCACGTTTGAGGCATAAAAGATAAATATATTTTTTTTTATCATATCTTCATCAAAATTTTTTTTTCACATCTTTTTCATTTTGGATGTATTTGAATAATACAAATTATATTCATTCTTTTATTTGGCAACACTGTTATAATTTTAGGTGCACTAAATCATTGTCTTGCAACTTCAAGTGCATTCAACCATAATTTTGTAACTCCAAGTACATTTATTGATTATCTTGCAACTCCAGGTGCATTAAATCATAACAAGTTTTTGAAAAATTCAATGATGACACAATGATAAACTAACATAGGCAGTGGCCATAATATGTATAATTAAATAATAGTAACATCACAAATGAAAGTAGTAGCAAGCCGCAAGCCGACCTTATAAAAGAATAATAATTAAATAAACTGCGTGCAAGCCTTAATAAATATTTCATAGGAGCGCTTGATTTCTTTCATTGTATTTTTAAAATCATTACTTCTGGAATGATCTAAATATAAAATATTTAAAGCAACACACATAATAAAATCTGACAATCATCAGTTAAGGATCATGTAAAAACCTCTACCGAACACAATAATGTTAGGTAGGTATTATGATAAATGGCAACCGACATAACGGTGGTTAAAGATTATTTATTATATAATTACTATGTAATTACTATTTATAAATAATAAAAAAACTGTGCATAAACAGAAGTTATCAATTATAACTCATACATAATAAGAACACTATTAATACATAGTATTTATTACTATGCGCTTCATCGATATATATATATATATATATAATATTATTATTTTTGTCTCTATTATAACTTTCAATCTAGACATCAAAATATAGTCAAGCTACATGTCTATGAAAATGTATTGAAATATGGATTCCATATCTATAAATATTATAGGTAAAAAATGCAAGATTTGAAAAAAATGAAGTAACAAAGTTTCGAAATAAATACTATTCATCTCAATAGTTGAACTACTGTTCATACTATTCATGTGGATTGAGTGAACAGTTAAGAATTCAAAATGGAGATAAATTATACATAAAATGAAGGAAGAACACAAAGCACTTAAAGTATCGTGCTATAAAACTAAAAACATATAAAGCAGATAAAATAACTCAACACAAAATATAGTGAATTTCTTCAGAAACTGTTAAATATTTATCATATGAGTTCTTCTGGAACAAGTAGGGTTAGATTTTCTAGATCACCCAAAACTTTATTGATACTATAGAACCAAAATGAATACAACATAAGCTTTCAAAACTTACCTATATTTCTCTTCCTTCTATTTTCTCTCTGCTTTTTTCTTTCTATTTCTCTCTCTCTCTTGGTTCACAAAACATATCGGCCACACTGCTATTTATATGCATTTGAGATGACGTAAAAGACTTGAGAATTTGAAGCGGCTCATCCACCTTAAGGTGAGCTATGACCTTACAACATTGGATACCTACAAGTGATTTTTAGTTCATATTATTGCCTATCAAATCCTGTGATCCCATACATCTTATCCAACAGCTCATTGTATCTGATTCAAATTTTGATCCTAATGGGTTTCGGATTGACACCTTTATACGTAAGACCAGATAATCCCGTGACCATCTTCCCATTTCCAATAGGACATTAATGTAACACTCCTTTCATCCACAACCAATGCCCCAAAATCAAATTGCAACAAATTCAAATAATTCTTAATTGCAAGAAATAGAAATTACTCCAATGAAATATTTGCAAGCACATTTACTAAGAAGATAATAATTTAGATTGTTTATTTGACATTCTTATAGATTAATTGTCTAAAAAAGACAATGTGCAGTACTAGTGCGCCAAAACACAGTTGAATAGAAGAGTATCGTAACAAATCTTATGCTTTTTTTGCACTTGACATATCATATAAAAAAATCAATTTTAGACATCAATATTATTTCCATTTAATCTTGACCCTCAATTATACTCTAACATATGTATATATATGGTACTGGCGTGAGATGCACGACTGGAAAGGAGAATTGACCCTTCTTTTTTGGGGCCAAAAGTATTAACTGCTCACATCATGCATTCTTGGATATATAGTATATGTATATATATAGTTTATGTATATAAGTAGGGAGGCCATTGCAAACAAGCTCCGAAATAGCTCCACCACTTTATTCACACGTACACTTTCAACACATAGAAAAGATACCAAAAGGGTGTCATTATTCACACGTACAAGTTTAAACAGCAGCCCCACCAAATTCACTCGTACAATTTAAACAGCAGCCCCACCACTTTATTGACAATTCACACGTACAGTTTAAACAGCAGCCCCACCACTTTATTGACAATTCACACGTACAGTTTAAACAGCAGCCCCACCACTTTATTGACAATTCACTCGTACAGTTTAAACAGCAGCCCCACCACTTTCTTCGCCACGTACAGTTTAATTTTTAATCTAACTAAAAAGCCCCATATTGAAGTACTGCATACTATTTGTTCCCAAAACTACCAGTTTTACCACTTTTTGTATTCAGGTATTGCACATGCTCTTCAAAAAAAAATAATTTACTCTCTCGTTGACAACAATCTTAGATTTGTTAGTGCTACTGATTTTAGTAATTTAATTTTCTAACTTTATATACTGTACAACAATTTACGGACAACAACATTGACTCAATCACATATACACACATACACATACAAACACTCATATATGCATATAGACACTCATATATATATATATATATAGTTATAAAAATAAATACATGCATGAATATACGTTGAGAGAGAGGGTTTGACCACTTGTTTTGATTGCAAGATTAAGGCAGCAAGAAAGAAGCTTCACAGTTGGAAGAGATGATCATCAACACGAGGGGTTGCGACTCCTGCTATGATTGTGAAAAAGAAGGGTGTTATGGCATGAGGAGCAATGTCTGTGAAAGCTTTTATCTTGACTTTGGGTTGTCGTTGTTGATGAACTTCTCTAAGAACCAATTTTTATGATTTCTTTTCATTTTGAACTCCTAAAATGAATCTATGATGGTAGTGATGTTTTCCCGATCTCCTGATCGGTTCCCGACCAGACCAAGACTCTTCCTGAACGCCTAATCGGGCACTGACAGAGTCGACCCTCTTGGCTCCCGAACAGACCAGGCTCTTGGGCGTGCTTCCCGTGTCATCCATCTTTCTCATCACATCGGTGGGGGCCACAACTGACACTGGACGCTGTAGCGTACTCTCGAAGCAAGGATGTAGAGTGTGTGAGGAACAACCACCCTCACTGCTGACACCGTTCTGACAACACACCACACGCGGAATAGGGCAACAACCCTCTTAAGTATCCTGTCACAGATTTGACCCTCCAATGGAGCACCGCCACATGAAAAGGTCATTAACCACTCTCATGCATGCATACAAAAGGAAAGCAAAGGTCTCCTTCACCAGGTATGCACAAAAGAGAAACTCTAGCAAAATACACTGAACCATATTCTCCTGAATCTAACTTTACTATCGGAGGATCTTTGGCAGGCACCAAATCGGTGTGTTTAGAGCAGAGGATCACGGGCCAATGAGAGATAGCTCGTCAAAGACTTGGGAGGCAAGACCCATGAGATTGTTGCATCATCAACTAGCGCCGTCTGTGGGAACGACTGTTCTTGTGAGTTTTCATGGTCTTGACTAGGTCTGGAATTAGCACTTATCCCTAAGGAAGCGTAATGGCAGATTCAAGTGCAGAGAAGATAGCAGCCCTCAAGAAGATTGTGGTTGATTTGATGGCCATCATGTAACATCTGGTTCGCTAGAACACGGACTTGCTCCAACTCCACCAGGAGGGGTTCCACCACTAGTTATCTCGCTTGTGGTGGAGCAGGAGGATCAAGAGGTTGATAAAGAACCTGCCATCCCCCCAAACAACAACGAAAATGGAAATGGAGGACGGGTGGAGGACCCATTCTTACGCCGTGAGCACTTTGTTGAAGAAGCATAAACCAGCCATGCAGTTCGATCAAGAACGAAGATGGTTAGAGATAAACCAGAGAGCACCCCTGCATGGGATGAGCAAATGAGGGCTATGCAGGCCCAAATGACAAGAGTCTTAGCAACTATGGAGGCCAAGGCTCCAAACACTGTCAACGCACTCATAGACAGGACAGCTTCACCATTCGGTAATGGATTATCCCCTTTTCTTGAAGTTCAAAATGCCAATAGTGGATACGTTTGACGGTTCCAAAGACCCGATAGACCACTTGAAAACTTTTAGAGCGCTCATGCACCTGCAAGCGGTGCCAGTTGAGATCATGTGTAGAGCTTTCCGTGTCATGTTGAAAGGCTCTGCACAAATCTGGTTCAACAAGATCAAGCTAGCAACGGTCGCCACCTCACCTAACTTAGCAAGCTCTTTGTGAACCACTACATCGGAGGATAGAGGCAGTGAAGGCCAGCTATGCATTTGTTGACCATGAGGTAGAGGAAAGAGGAGACGCTGCACGAGTATGTAGGGAGGTTCAATCAGGAGACTCTGGCGGTGGACGACAAGGTAGCCATCACTACGTTCATGAGTGGTATAAGAACCGAGAAACTCCTCTTCTCCTTGTCGAAGAGGCTGCTACGTTCATGCTTCGGGCTCAAAAGCACATAAACGTAGAGGATGCAATAAATGCCAGGCGACAGAATAATGGAGGGTGTAATTCGCGCTCTAATAAGAAGAGGTTGATTGGAAAGAAGACAGACGGGAGCATTTATTGTGAGCTAGACCGAACGTTCACTCCCGTTACAACGAAGCTGAAAGATGTCCTGATGGAGATAAGGGACGATCTGGCACTGAAATGGTTGGAACGTTTGAAGACGCCCTTGAGCATGCGGAGCAGAAAGAGGTATTACAAGTTCCATCACAATCATGACCATGATACAGAAGATTGTATTGACTTGAAGCAACAAATTAAGAATCTGATCAAGCAGGGCACACTTGGCTGATACGTTGCGGGTCGAGACCAAAAGCGGGAGGATCGACTTAGTCCAACTCGAGCACAACCCAACAACCAGCCCATTAGAGAGATAAGGGTAATAGCCGGTGGGTTTGCTGGAGGAGGCGAATCTTCTTCAGCAAAGAAAAAGCACGTTCGTGATATCTGAACCGGGAAGGAAGTAATGCTAGGCGAGGTGCCTAGCAAGAAACTGAAGATGGAAGGCCCCACAATCACTTTCACAGAAGAAGAAACTGCTGACCTCCACCAACCCAATGACGACCCCCTGGTAGACTTTTCGATAATCTCTAACTTCAAAACCTGGAGAGTTTTGATCAACAGTGGGAGCTTTGACATTCTGTTCTGGGGAGCCTTTGAGAAAATGCAAATTGGCAAGGCAAAGTTGCAGCCCATTAGCTCCCCTTTGGTCGATTTCACTGGGGACTGCGTAATCCCCCTTGGGTCCATCGTTCTACTGGTGACCTTGGGGGAGAAGCTCCACCAAGAAACGATGATAATCCACTTCTTGGTGGTGGACTGTCCATCAGTATACAACGCCATTGTCAGATAAACAACGTTGAACTAGTTCAAAGCTGTGACATCCACCTACCATCTTCGAATCAAGTTCCCGACCGAGAAGGGGATCGAATGCGCACGGGGTGACCAAAAAGAAGCTCGGGAATGCTATATGGTGTCCCTGAAAGGGGAAGTTAGCAAAGAAACCTTGGGTATTGAAGAGCTTGAGCTAAGGGACGAAGAGGAAATCAGAAGGGGCAAGCCAGCAAAGGAGCTCGGGGAAGTTTCCGTCGGGATGCAAAGGCAGAATTGAACAGTGAAGATCGGGGCTGTCGCCCCTGAAAAGCTGAAGAAGGGATTGCGGAGCTTCCTTAAGGAAAACCTTAACATGTTTGCCTAGTCCCACGAAGATATGCCCGGTATTGACATAAAAGTAACGGCTCACTACTTAAACATCGATCCCTTGGCCAGGCCAGTCAAGCAAAAGCGGAGAAACTTAGCGCCGAAACAGAACGAGGCAGTGGCTGAAGAAGTCGAGAAGCTGGTCAAGGCAAAGTTCATTCGGGAAGTATAATACTCCGCTTGGCTTTCCAATGTTGTC
>CM065383.1:14665000-14792500 GCA_033060915.1 Euryodendron excelsum
TTGAGGTCTTCCTCAAAACCTCCTTAAGGTTTTGGAGAACTCCCTTCACTAGAGGATCGAGGTCGGAGAAGTCAAGCCCAAGATATATCTGGGATGCCCTCACCTGGGCAAGCTCGAAGCCCTGGGTGAATGTGGGCTCCAGCAAGGTTTGGAAGTCGTCCCCTTTCTGGAACTCCTAAATCGCCTCGGCTCAGGCCTTGAAGAGTTCTTCTGGAAAAGCAAGAGACTTCCTCTCCAGGTCATGCCTCATGGCCTGCTCGGCAGTGAAGTCCAGTAAGAGTTTGTTAGCTTGGGTGTTCAGCCTCTTACACTCTTCCCTGGCAGACTTTAGGTCTTCATTGGCCGCATCTCTCTCGGCCCGGGCTGCAACGACATCCTCTGTCAAGGCCCGAGAAGCCACTACTTTATCCTTCATGGCATAGAGCTCGGCAACGAGGGCAATGTTAGTATGCTTCTCATCATAGAAGGCCTTTTCTAAGTGGGCCAGGCGGTGGCCCATCGCCAAGCTCCTCGACAGAGCCTGAGAAGGAAAAAGACATCAAAATAAAGCAAAGAGATAACTATAACAAAATACTGAGGAACGAAAAGATAGGAGAGAGAGAAACTCACTTTAAAGAGATCATAATTAGCGTCTTTCACCAGCCGAGAGTGCAAGTGCTTGCTTAATCTTTGCACGTCTGGGTAAGTTACCGTAGCCATGGATCTCTGTTAGGCCTCGTCCATGTTGTCAAGAACATTGCGAGCCGAAGAGACAACGGGTTCAGCTCGAGATTGGGGATCGACAGGAATGACTGTGCTCCTTCTCGGCTCAGGGGGAAGAGGAGGCCTCCCAACATCTACTGGAGTTGCAGCTTTATCCTTCGACGTCGGTGCCTTTTTAGGTGAAGGGGTTTTCTTCACCAAGTCAATGGCCTCAGCCGTCTTCTGGCGCTTCGCCTCGGGATCTGCCAATGCGGTTCCCCTCTTCCTCGCCAGGAAGCTCACGTCAAAGCTCATCTTATCAGCTTCAGAGGATTATTGAGTCGCCGAGGGGGGTAGACGATTTGCAAGAAAGATGAAATGGAGTCAGATAATGCTCAGGTCACAGAAAGAACAATTTCACACTCACTCTTCTCACGTTCAGCAGCCAACGCCTCCCTGGTCAGCTCGGGTCCGAGGAAGTAGTTTGCGAGCGTCTCGACAGAGACCAAGTCCTTGGTGCTCTAGAATTTGTACCTCTGGACCTTCTGTATGTTCGCCTTTAGCTCGCTGCGTAAGCACCTCATTTTTGACCGCTCGACAGTCTACACTCCGTCCAAACTTGTTTTCAAGTCACTGTGGGCGTATTCCAACCGAAACCAACTCTCTAAGTCTAAATCCCGTATGTCCATCGCTTCACGGGCCCGTCATGCCCAAATAGAGACAAAATAACCAAAATGCCCTTAAGGGCATCGTCCTTTCCTTTTCGATTCCAATCCCTCTCTCGGGACAGTTTATTCCTCGAGACGGTTCCATCCAGGCACATCTTTTCGAAGACGATAAGACCCCTTTCCAATCCCTCTCTCGGGACAGTTTATTCCTCGAGATGGTTCCAATCCAGGCACGTCTTTTCGAAGATGGTAAGACCCCTTTCCAATCCCTCTCTCGAGATAGTTTATTCCTCGAGACGGTTCCAATCCAGGTACGTCTTTTCGAAGATGGTAAGACCCCTTTTCAACCCCTCTCTCGAGATAGTTTATTCCTTGAGACGGTTCCAATCCAGGCACGTCTTCTTGGAGACGGTAAGTCCCCTTTCCAATCCCACTCTCGAGACAGTTTATTCCTCGAGACGGTTCTAATCTAGGCACGTCTTCTCAGAGACGGTACGTCCCCTTTCCAATCCCACTCTCGAGACAGTTTATTCCTCGAGACGGTTCTAATCTAGGCATGTCTTCTCAGAGACGGTAAGTCCCCTTTTCCAATCCCACTCTCGAGACAGTTTATTCCTCAAGACGGTTCCAATCCAGGCACGTCTTTTCGGATATGATAAGACCCCTTTCTAATCCCTCTCTCGAGACAATTTATTCCTCGAGATGGTCTAAGTAGCGAAAATACTCGTAAATATCACAACCGTTAGAGTAACGGAAATACTCACAAATAGGTCGATATAAGAAATTGCCAACAAACCCCTGTGTCACGACGACCGCCATCAGAGTGGCAGAAACACTCAAAACCCAGGTCAACACCAGTGTCTGTTAGCCCACTTTGGTGAAAAATGACCAAACTGCCCTTTGGACCTTTTCCGAGACTTTCCGCTCAAGATGACCATTTTGCCCCTAGGCATCCGAATGCCTCGGGAACCACATCGGCGCTGGGTATCGAACCGGTAACCCTCTGAGATTACTTCTTATAGTATTCTCAACCTTCCTTTACCTTTCCGGATCATTCCTAGTCAGTCCCAGCCAACCTGGTGCAAAATGACTGTTTTGCCCTTGGTGAGCCGGTCTCCTTTTTCAACCACACCGGCTCTGGGTATCAAACTGGTAATCTCTTAAGATTGCTTCTTATAGTATTCTCAACCTTTGCTTATCTTTCTGGATCATTCTGAGTCAGTTCCGGCAAACTCGGTACAAAATGACCGTTTTGCCCTTAGTGGGCCGGTCTCCTTTTCCGACCACACCGGCTCTGGGAATCAAACCGGCAACCTCTGGGAACATTCTGAATAATGTTTCCAGATCCAAAGTCCTCTTCTGGGACAGTCCGAGTCTGTCCCGGCAGTTTCCTAGTTCGATTGACCGTTTTGCCCCTAAAGGCCTGGTCAACGTTTCCGACCCATCTTATCCTCATCTCTCAAGTCAAATACCTCTAGGATACTATTTTAAGTGTTCCTACTCTTTTCCGGCCTTCCGGGTCATTCCCAGCTCCTTCAAATCATTCTTGGACTTTCTGGAGTCACTCCTAATGAAGTCAGGCTAAAAATTGCATGGTAGTCACTAGTACAGGCGTCCAAATCCAGTCAAAGATACGTTGCTTGCCGACTTATAAAGTTTCTTAACTGGCTACTAGTGGCGCTAAGTCAAAAATTGGCCTGATGCCACTCCTAGTGGCGCTAAGAGAAATTTTGCCCTGGCGCCACTGCAACAGGCGCCAGGTTTGTCCAACCTCTATAAATACAGAGTCTCGTCCAAAGTGAAAAGGGTCTGCAAACTCAGTCTAAAAATCATATAATTCGATATACAGAGCTCGAACACTCCAAAAACCTTAGCCTCCTTATGTTTTCCAAACCCTAGCCACCATTCACAAACCCTAGCCTCCTATACACTCATACACACCCCCATACACTCATACACTAACCTTCAACCCTCCTTCGAAGACTTGAAGAGTTGCAATCTAAAGTTTGAAGCTTAAAGGCGGCTCTTGAAGATTGAAGACGAAGATCAAGACAAAGATCGAAGAAAGCAAGGTGCGCAAAATAAACAAGATACAAGGTAGGTTTTCCATTTAAATTTCCGCACTTCCCCCCTCTCTCTTCTCTCTCCTAACCCACGTGGGTTTTTTTTATTTTAATCCCCCATCTCTTTCCCCCCCTTTCTTTGCATGCTTGAAACAAGGGGATTCCCGGTCCATGTGTAGGATTGGGCTATTGGAGAGTCACCTTATCGGGGGCTTTCTTCTAGTCTAACCAAAGACCACGTGGGTCCGGCCCTCTTGATTATGTGGTGAAGCCTTAGCCTTGTATATTCATAACCCCAAAATTGCATTGTGCATATCATGGTCTTGCATCTTCTAAAAGTCGTTTTCAAACTTGTTTTCAAAATTGCATCGAAATCTCCTTTTTCAAAACATGTTTTCAAAATCACAATCCTAGGGTGATTCTAGCCTTTCCATGGCTAGGGTTGCTTTAGGAAAGTGTTACATTCAAAGTGGCCAATATGATTCATATTTTCAAATCTCGTTGTTTTCAAAACCGCTTTCCTGAAGTGGTTCTGACCTTCTTATGGTTAGAATCGCTTTAGGAAAGTGAGATGTTTTTACACCTTCCAAAAACTCTCTCTTCTCTTCCTAAAAATCTTCTTTTTCAACATATTTTTCAAAAACTCTTCTTTCCAAAATTGTTTTCTAAAAACTCTTTTCAAAACTTTCCTTTTTCAACTCCTTTCCAAAATGCTCTCTTCAAAGTCCACTTTCCAAAAAACGTTCCCTAGGTCTCTTTCCTAGAAAAACTCTCTCCAATTTTCTTTCCAAAAATCTCCCTTCTAGAAACTCCCCTTTAGGATTTTCCTTCTAAAATCTTCGTTTCCAAAAATACACTTTCCAAAAACTCCTTCTCTTTAAAGTCTTTTTTTCAAAAACTCTATCTTCAAATTCACTTTCCAAAAACTCCTCCCTAGGATTTCCTTCTAGAAAACCTTCATTTTCAATAACACACTTTCCAAAAATCCTCTCTCTTTAGAGCCCAAATCAAACCCTAGAACTCGCAATTAGGAAACCCTAATTTTTTTTCCAAAAGCATGATTTTCAAATTTTGCCCCCAAACCTAAGTTTCCAAAACCTCTTGTTTTCACATCCAAATTACACACGTTTCCAAAACCTATTTTCTACGTCGAAACTATAATTTTTAAATTTAGAGTTTCTAGATCTTCCTTTCCAAATCCTTGCCAAATCTTATCTTCCCTTTAGGAAACTAAATCTAATTTACCCGTTTAGGAAATCAAATCCAATCTTCCGTTTTTGGAAACGAAATCAAACACTTCTTTTTAAAAACAAAATCCAATCCCTTCCTAATCCAAATCTTTCCTAATTCAAATCCTTCCTAACCCTTCACTTTCCTAAACCTTAAGTTTCTAAAACTTGAACATAAAAATCTTTCCTAAAGTTCTAAAATTCAACCATTTCCTAATTCTATCCTCTTTTCAAATCTTAACTTTTCAAACCTAAGTTTTTAAACATTTCCTAATTTCAAGATTTTCTAAAATTCAAACTCTAAAACTTTCTAAATCCTAAACTTTCCAAATTTCAAAACTTTCTAAACTCAAAACTTTCCAATTTTCAAAACTTCCTAATTTCAAAACCTTTCCTAAAACAACACTTTCCTAAGTTGAAACTTTCCTAATTCAAAACTTTCTAAGTTGAAACTTTCCTAATTCAAAACTTTCCTAATTTCAAAACTTTCTAAGTTGAAACTTTCCTAGTTCAAAACTTTCCTAATTTCAAAACTTTCTTAATTCGAAAACTTTCCAAAAATGAAACTTTCCAAATTCGAAACTTTTCAAATTTGAACCTTTCCTAATTCTAGTTTTTCTCCAATCTTCCAAGTCTAATATTCAAGTCGATTCTTTTTCAAAATCTTTCTAAGTCAAATCCAGTCTTTCTTGATTTCAAGTCCTTTCTAAATCCTCTCTTTCCTAAGTCTAGGTTTCCTAAAACCAAGTCTTTCGAAATCAAATCTTTTCAAATCTTCCAATCAAAGTCCAATATTCTCAATTTCAATTTCCAATCTCCTCTTCTAATTTCAAATCAAATCCAATTTTCAATTCAATCTCTTTCTTCCAATCCAACCTTCTATTTTCAATCGGACTCCGGTCCAAACTACGACTGACCTGATTCCCCCAACGGGATACGTAGGCAACCTTCATAGGTGCGGTCACAACACTTTTCAAACTTTTAACTCTACCCTCATGGGTGCAGTCACAACCTTTTTCAAATCTCAAATCCCACAATTTCTTTCAAATTTCAAACTCCTCAACATTTTTCAAATCTCAAATTCTAATCTATTTTCAAACTTCTAATTTCAAATTTCTATTTCCAAATTTTCAAACTTTCCAATTTCAATTGCATCTCTTCAAATCTATTTTCAAATCAATTTCAAATCAATCTCTTTCCAAATCTATTTTTCAATTATCTTTCCTTGCACTTGCATATCATGCATCATGTTAGTTTCTTTTCAAGCATTGTTTTTCAAAGTGGGTAGGATTGAACAATAGTTAGTTGAAGAGTCTCATAGGTGAATCTAGGGTAGATTGACATGTAGGTACCGAAAGGGCTGGGTAGGGTGATGGCTTAGTGCATCTTCCCTATACGAAACCAACCTCCGAACCTAGGATCACTGATTTCAAAGACCAAAAAGGAGTTATTTTTCTAAAAAGGGCTAAATGTTTTCCAAAGGTTGCCAAACAACCTGTTTTTCTTGAAAACCCTCTCTTAAGGAGATATTTTCAAAAACTTTTTCCAAAAACCCTAAGTGTAGTTTTCGGATTATGCTTAGTTTTTAGGTGATCTAACTCACCTTAATCAAGTTAGGTGGCGACTCCAAATATTTTTCTAAAAGCCCTTTGTTCAAATCAAATTTTCAATTCAAACCTAGTCGCACTCATTTTTCTAGGAGGGTAAGTTCTAACGAGAGAGTATAATATTTTTCCCACTTATGTGTGTATTCCTCGAGTGCGAAAAATCTGGGCGCCACACGCTGGACAGAGTAGGCCTACACCGACCTAACACTGGCAAGATGCCAAAATGAGAACAATTGACACTTTAATAATAGGTAAAGGAAAGTTCAACAAAGAGAGCATACCCTTCTTACTCGGATAGCCCCATTGCCTAGGGACCCGAGCAGAGAAGTCAGTCTCCTAGGGAGGGAACTCCCATCCTTCTTTACTAATGAAGAAGAACTGATCCTTCCAGTTCTTGCACGATGAAGGTAGCTCGCTGACCAAATCAAACCTTAGCGCCCTGCCTGCGAAGTACTAGAAGCCTTTTCCCCTTTTGGCCAGCCTGTAGCAGTACAAGAACTTATCCAGCGTAACGTCCCTTCTAAGATCGATCTGCCAGAGGACCACACAGCCTAAGATAATCCTCCACCCATTCGACTGAATCTACTCGGGCCAGAGGTGCAGCCTTTGTAAAATCTCCCTAACAGGTCGATGGAAGGGTAGGCGAAGACCACCCGCTAGTGCACCCTTGTACATAATGATTTCGCCCTCCTTGGCCATACATGCCCAGCCCTTGGAATTAGAGATCCTAAACTTTACGCCTTTTGGGATTTGGTAGTCCTTGCAAAGGCCAATAACCTTCTCCTTAGTAAGAACAGTGAGAATTCCCACGGCCTCACACTCAGGGCCCTCTTCCTCTCTCTCCTCTTCTTCTACCTCCCCAAATGGGACAACGGCCTCCATAGGCTGGTCCCTCTCTCCCCCGACATCAGAGTGAGTTGCCCCAGCCTTTTTCAGCTTTAAAAAACCTTCAAAGACGCCCCAGAATTACCAACAGAGGCCTTCTCCTCGGTTTGAGTTGGTTCTCTCATAACTTGAACTAACATGCTTAGGGTTTGCCATTATACCTAGAAACTTATCATGCCTAATCCTATCAAATACTGGCTTGAACAACGCACACAAGTCCTTAAGCACGGACTCTAACAACTCTAGCCTATCGACAAGTCACGAGAGGTTGGGAATTTGGTCCCTTCCTTTAAATATTTAGACACAACGCGTGGCCAACCAGTGCATACAACCAAGAAATAGGTCTTACCACAACACAAAACGCTGACGACGAGTTCAGAAGATGACCGACAATGCGTTGTAGAGAGTAGGTATCCTATCAATCGGTTGAAGAAGACAAAGATGGAGGTTGAAGATTGAGGTTCTTTTATCTGTTTCTCTCCCTCTTTGTATTTTGTAGAAAATTTGGCTAAGGCAAATGAGGAGGCAAAGAGAGAAACCGCCCAACAAAAATCCCCCTTGTCTTTGAAATCAACGGCCTAGATGGACTATAGTGATGGGACATCAACGACTGATATCTGACAAGTCTCGTTAATGGCCAACTGTCAATCCCAGTTGCCACGTGGCAGTATGTGAAGAGACGCGACAGCTATAGCCATCATTGCACCGGCCTTGCCATAAATACGCTTCGGATTTTGAGGGTTAGCTAACTGATGGAATTCCCCTAACCCCGAGCAGATGACCAGAGGAATTGGGGGCATCTAGTAGTGACGTTTTCCTGATCTTCTGATCGGTCCCCAACCAAACCAGGACTCTTCTCGGACACCTAATCGGGCACCGACAAAGTTGACCCCCTTGGTTCTTGAACAAGCCAGGCTCTCAGGCCTGCTTCTCGTGCCGTCTGTCTTTCCTATCACATCAGTGGGGGGCACAACTGACACTGGACGCTGTAGCGTACTTTCAAAGTAAGGACGTAGAGTGTGTGCGGGACAACCACCCTCACCGCTAACACCATTCTGACAACATGCCACGCGCAGAGTGGGACAACAACCCTCTCAAGTATCTTGCCATGGATTTGACCCAAATGGAGCACTGCCACGTGCAAAGGTCATCAACCATTCTCATGCATGCATACAAAGGGAAAGCAAAGGCCTACTTCTCCAGGTACGCACAAAAGAGAAACCCTAGCAAAATACACTGAATAACCATATTATATTGAATCTAACTTTACCATCAGAGGGTCCTTTGCATGCATTACACCGGTATGCTTAGAGCAGAGGATCACGCACTAACGGGAAAAAGCTCGTCACAGACCTGGGGGCAAGACCCACGAGATTGCTACATCATCACATGATATCACGTAGAATAATTTTTTATTAACTATATTAATTATTTTCCTATTATTAAGAAATTCTAACATGTCAAAAATTTGCCGTCAAAGTAGCATATGTGGCACTAATAATGTTAGAATGAGAATTATTTTTAAGAGAGTATTAGATAGAAAATTATTTTGAGAAAGAGTGTTATTTTGGAAAAAAACACAATAACAACAATGAAAAGATAACAATGGAACGTAGGATATCTGGTCAACGGTGGGGATAGCGCGCATGACAGAAATATTTGTGGGAGACAGCGCATGATAGTAGAAACTGAACAAAGGGAAAGGTGAGAGTTTTCGATTCTGCAAGTGAATTTAATATGGATACATGTAGGGATGGTAAAATAACCCGATATTTTGATTAGGGTCTTTGTTCCTTTCTTGTTTGAACGAGTATGGGATGATACTGATTAGTGCTAGGTGAGACGGGTTTGAAGACAATGTGCAATAACTTGCTCCACCCCCAACTTGCTCTGTTTATACCTGTTGACTCAAGGTTGATCTCCATGTTGATTTTAAAGATAACAAAACCTTGTGGTTGTTATCTAATGATTTCAATTAAGTGTGCAGGTTAGATTATAATCATTTGATAACAAGAAATATTAGTGAGCTGATTGGTTAAGTATCCAACAAAAAGATTACTTGGGTACTCTTATTCCTGAAGATATAGAAGATGCTCAAGAAGTTCAACAAGCATTGAAAAGAATGATGCAAGCTGTGAAAATTTATCATGATGATTTGTTGACTTTCTGAAAACATGAAGATTGATAGACGAGCTTGGAGATTAATGAAGAAACATTAATTCCGTTTCAAAGAACTTGAAGGGCTTATGAAGATTCAAAAACTTATTCATTGACCTAGCATTCATAGAAGATCATTTGAAGTGTTTTAAGAATCAGTTATTAAAGAACTAAAGTGCAATTAAATTTGAAGAAGGCATTGTCAACAAGTGAGATGGTTGACACCCTAAAGATTTATATGAAGAACATTGCTGAAGATCTGGAAGATATTGACAACACTATACTTGATTACTGACATTGGATTCAAGAATTGCAAAGCTGTGTCAACATTTTACTTCATTTGGCTAACACTATCGTGCTAAAGACCCTCGATCCTCATGTTCAAATAATCCACTGAAAGTCGCTAAGTCTTAATGAAAGATCTAATTGATGTTGGCTGACACCTTGATGGAGATTGAAGTTCAAGAAAATGTCTGAAGTTATGGTCAACACATTCTAAGATGCTTGAATCTTCAAAAGTCAGATTTGGAAATTCAATCAGATTGCTAACATCTTGAAGTGATGGTCGACAATGCTGACGAAATGCATAATTGCGATCTGTTGATCAGATTGTCACAACATTTTCAAGTGATGATTGGAAATATGAAGTCAATGAGCTATCAAAGTTAATAGTCCTAGAAAATGGTCGACATCCTGCTGAACTTGTTGACACCATCAAAGACTGATTTACGAAAGGACTCATAAAAGTGTCGACATTGTAAAGGGCATATCAAAAGATTATGAAAGATCAAGTCAAAACTATCAGTGCCAAAACCTCAATCAGATTGATGACACCTATAGAAGAAGAAATGTGTTTTGGATTTTTTTTGGGGGGGGGGGGGAACGAATAGAGAGGAAACTCTCAGTGGATGGCATAGAGATAATATGTTAAAATAAAAGTAAAAAGGCAACAATGCCTTTTAAAAGTAACAGTGGTGTACGTAAAGTGACAACAAGTGGTCTACGTGCCTATTTATGAAAAGTAGTGGTGCTACCTACCAATACGTCAAATCTTAAACGATTTAGGTGAAATTTACCCTATTTTAAAATTTTTGGGACCTTTAAATTTTTTTATTTGTTCAAATTATTTATTTATTTCTAAACTTATATATATTTATCTTTTCTGAAGTTCATTAGTATAATTAATTTTAGACTTCTTTCTCGAATATATATATTTTTTTTGGATAAATTACACTTTCTACATTTGTACTTTACACCGAATCTCACTTTAGAACTTGTAGTTTCAATTGTAATAATTAAATCTTTATACTTTTAATTCATTGTAATCTCACCCATTCATAAGTTTTTGTTTGTACAATTAACGACCAAAAGTCTTATTCGTTTTACATGGTTCTTTTTAAAGGGCAAAAATATATTTTCACATTAATTAATGTTATTTTACACTAATCATTTAATTTTTAAACTTCTTTATAGTTATTTCTCACTGATCCCTTCTAAACTTTTTTTTAACAATCATTTTATGTATAAAACAAAATTAGAATTGTAAAATACATTTAAATCCTCTCAAGTGAGAGAAGGTTGAGGGCATTTGAATGCTAAAATAGTATGAGAATATATTTTTATTTTTAAAAAGGGCAATATGAAATGCAAATTACTTTTAGCCATCAATTGCACTAACACAAGTTTATGAAAGAGTGATCTTATAACGATTAAAAGTATCAAAATTTAATTGTTATAATTAAAAACACAGTTCTTGAAATAAAATTCGATGTAAAGCCCCCAATTTTTTTCTCATCTGGACAATCGTTAATGGGTGAGCTGGCCCTGTTGTGTGCTTCTGCACGTTCTTAACTTACCCTTCAACGCTAAAACTTTTGATTGAAGATGGTAGGAGAGGATTGTGCATGGACATGCCCACACCACTTCTATTTTTTTATTTATTATTTTATGTGTATGCAATATTCACTTGATTCTGCTTTGAAAAGTATTTTGATTATTCAAAAATATTATTTCGTAATACCTCCAAATGTCTGTCTGGTGGGGCAAGCGAAAATTACTTTTCAACTACCCACATTTCTATTCATAGAACAATCACTCAAAACTTCGGTATAATGGGTAACCAGAAGGGCTGCCTAGTGTGCGGCTGATTTTCATGAGCTCGAGTAATAATTGGTCAAGGCCTGAAGACCTGTAAAAAAAAAAAAAAAAAAAGAAAAAAAAGAAAGAATTATGAGTTACCATGCTAGTGGTTCAATAATCCACTGATTCTCACGTTAAAAATGAGTTCCCAAGCTCAATATGTTTTCATGCTCATATAATTAAATATTGTATTATCATTTATTAAGTTTACATTATTCATTATTCATGTAGGTAGTATAATTTTGTATGAACACAAAGAAATAGTGGCGACACCAAAATAGAATTGTATAATGAGTTAAATTTTTAATCACTTTTTCAAGTAGGCACATATGCCGTCTGAGCTTAGGCATGATATAAATTATTTAATATTTCTGTTTAATCCTTCATACTACTTTCGATCACAAAACCTAGCAAGGATGGTAAATGGATTAGGGTCTATCAAAAGATTTGTTAGATGACAGGAGCATCACTTTGCTTTCTATAATAATATGAAGAGAGACATAAAATAATGAGCTAGCACAACACGGGGAAAACGTGCATGAGCTGTAAACTCAAAAAATTCTTAGTCCAATACTTGGCAATTCATTTGGGGTTAGGTCGTGATAAATTTATCTCTCATGAATCACTAAATTTAATAGGAATGGCTTGCCTTTGACCAGATCAGAAAAGAAATTAATCAAAGTATGTGTAAATTGACCTGAACAGTTTTGACTACATAATCAAAAGAACAAAAACAAAGAAATAGTTGACAACCATTTATACATTTGGCAACAGTGTCAGAGTTGTAAACAAAAAATAAAAAATAGTAAAAAGACAAAAATTGGCAAATAAAAGTGATTTATTTTTTCTGTCTACTTTACAAGAAAAGTGAAAGGTTAATAGGAGTAATTACATTTTATTTCTCTGGGATTTGACCCTAAAAACATAATTTTTTAATCATTTAAAAGTCAACACATAACCCTCACGTGATTTATATTCAAGTGCAAAATGGATCGACTGTAACAGCTGCAATGAAAAGACAAATTACCCCCAACAAACCCATCACTCTCATGTCTCTGAACCCCTATCTCTAAAAATGGAGCCCCAGCCATGGCCAAACTAGCCCAACCTCTGATTTGGTGTTTAAGAGATAGAGGATGGCCAGAAAATTAACAATACTTAATCAGCAGAGAGTGAGACAAAAAGAGGATGACTAACTTCAAACAACCACCTCCAAGCCTCAACACCCCGGTGACTGCTCTGGCCAACAGCTGACCTCGAAAATTTGTTGAAGTGGGGTAAGGTAAATTTTTTTTGAAATTTCGAGGGTTAAGGTTTTAGAATTTTAGAGAGGCTAATACACAATTTTGTCTTACAAATACCCAAATTACATGAGACCTAAAGAAAATTTAAAAATTCATGAGGCTAGGGGCCGCCCGGGCTCCTGCGATCCCCATACAAACAGAGGCTAGCTTGTATGAAAGAATAAGAAAGAAGTGAAGACATATGGTATTCACGTATCACATCCAGACATCCAAGGGCAAGAGCACATAAACCAATTATTTTACAGTTCATCTACCTCTAGTCACCAACATTTCTTCACAGCCGAATTTTATACACATGTTATATATGTCTCTTTGTATATATACGTCTTTGTATCAACGAATTCGTGATTGATTATGAAGTATGAACCCGTGCCAGTTCACCACATACGATGCTTGATTCAGTAATGCTAGACATTTCGTGGGTTGAGAGTAAGGGTGATCATGTGCTCGAGAGCGGGATAAGTTCGTCCAAGTTCGTTCATAAATTACAGAGTTTGAGAATTTTTTTCGGGCCCGATTAATTTAATGGACGGCCTTGAGAATTATCTTTGAACTTTCGTTCAACCTAAAATATATATAAAATAATATATTTTACTATATCTATGTAATTAAATTTTTTGTTATATAATATTATTTATAGAAAAGAAAATTATATAGTAAAATTTTTTTTTATGTTAAATAGGCGGGCTTGGTGTCACGCTCATTCCTAATTAGGTGTCATTAACACCGTTATAAGATAGATGTGATTGTATAGATTACCAACCTGCGAATGAAATCCAAACACACTCCCAAAGATAAAGATCTTATAAGGATAAACAAACTTCAATATATATTAAACCATTCCAAAATGATCAACATACACTAAAAAGGTAATTAGAACTATCTTATATATCATTACAAGACCAAATGTAAAAAAACTCCGAAATTTTTTTTATACAATGTACAATAATGTAAACGACCAATAACTCAACTAAAAAGCTTTTTGAAACTCCTTAACTCCATACCAACATTAACATCAACAATGAACTGAACATCACTAATTACTCTGCAAAACAATCTGTGTACGTGTGAGTTATATATCAACGTGTTCACAAATATAATCAATACTCATAAAGAATAAATGATGAAAAACATTGTATAATTCACCAAAAGATAAACCACCACAAATGAAATGTAATATTTCTTGTGATACAATATATGATACACCACAAATGAGCGCGCGATTTGGATAATATTGGCCCGATATAGTGATGGTTTGTTTTCAAGGAATGTCCACCATGACACCTTTTTAGGTTAGTCCACTATGACTACCTTAGTTAGTCCCACATTGGCTAAACCTTCTCCCGTGCAATGCAAGTTATGTACACAATATAAGTTGTATGCAAATATTACCTGATAATCCACCAATCACCATCAATATTGTTGAGTCAATGCCCTGATTTTGATGAGAACAAAACATGGTTAAATGATCTAATAATTCTACTTAGTGTGCAGATGAATTATTAATTAGATCTTGACTTGAAGGTTATCATAATAGAGGATTTGTGATGCAAAGATTTTAATAAAGAATGAAAAGCATGATGAGGTAATGTATTCCAAAGCTGATATTACATGAAGATGATGGATATCAAGGGAGAAGAATGAAAATGCTAAAAGTCTTTATTGAAAAGATTGAAGACTTTGAGGACTTGAAGATATCTTGCAAGAATGAAAAAGAAGAGACCAACTCAAAAAACATAAAAGCTTTCTTGATAGATTTGAAGATGTCTTGAAGACATGGAAGGAATCACAAGAGTAGAAAAGCTTTCTTGGAAGAGTTGTTAAAGTCTATGGAGAAGCCATATTGATTGAAGAAATGAAGATTCTAAGTCATGGAAGCTCTCTTGAAGATCTTGAAGAAGACTTGAATCAATGGATGAAGCTATGATGATGGAAGAGCTCTACAAGTGATGAAAATGAAGAAAATTCATCTTGAATGGATTGAAGATGTTCTTGGAGTCATCTAACCTTGAAGAAGTGTTTGCAAGCTTTAAAAAGCCTATTTAGATGATCCTTGAAGAGATTGGAAGCTTTGGAAAAGAATGGAGAAAAGTTGCAAAAATATGGGTTTTTGTAAAAAGAGTCGACCCCTCAAGCAAAAAGAGTCGACTCATTCGAACAGAGCCTTGGAATTCTGCTGGAAGCTTAAAAGAGTCGACTCCTGGCCAAAAAGAGTCGACTCATTGCAACAGAGAACAAAAAATTCTGCAGACTGTTGAAAAGAGTCGACTCCTGTGTCAAAAGAGTCGACTCATTTGGACAGTGACTTGAAAAATCTGCTGAAATGCAAAAAGAGTCGACTCATTGTGAAAAGAGTCGACCCCTAGACCGTAACGGCTAGTTTGCTGACAGACGGTATGGGCAAAACTGCAACCAAATCTTCTCCCATACTTCTCCAACGGCTAGAATCGATCCATACATATATATATGAGATACATACAGCTTCAAAGAAGTAGAGAAGAGCAATCATACGATTCATATCAAGTGCTTGAAGCTGAAAATCACCTGTACCTAACTGCCACATATTTTTGTTGAGTGTTTAAAGTTATCCATTGAGTTGTATTCATTCATATACTCACTAAGAGAGTCACTCTTTGTATAATCTTCATTCATTCTCGATTGGGTGGGTTTGTAACCTTGTAAGTTTGAGTGTTCTTGGAAAAACACTTGTAAGTTTAAGAGAAGCTTGGACAAAATCTCTTGGGTTTTGAAAGCTTGGGAAGAAGTTTTTGTAAGAGTGAGCTGGGCACTCGTGGCACAACCAGCGGCTGTGTAAGGAGTATTGCATAGTGGAATTCCTTCGAAATGATCGAAGAAGAGAGGACGTAGGCAAGGTTGGCCGAACCTCTATAAATCTGGTGCATATTTCTTCTGCCTTTGTTTTGCTTACTTGCTCATTATACATGCTTGCAAATACTTGTTTTAATGTACACTTCATTTGCTTGATACATATACTTTGATTATTTGTTACTAAAATACATAAACGATTTTTTAGTTAAAATTCTCGTTAAAAATTCTATAAAACCCAATTCACCCCCCCTCTTGGGTTGCCTACTTGGGCCAACAATTGGTATCAGAGCAAGTACTCTAGTTTAAAGGCTTAACATCCTTAGAGTTGATCCATGGCAACCATGTTTGGAAGCTCTCTAGGTGAGGGTCAATCCACCAACAGATCTCCAATGTTTAATGGTACAAACTACAACTATTGAAAGAATAGAATGAGAATTTATATTCAATCTATTGACTATGAGTTATGGATGATTATTGTTAATGGTCCTAAAACTCCCAGCAAGGTTATTGAAAGAGAAGTTATCCCTAAACCTGAAAATGAATGGGATGAGAATGACATGAAGCTTATGCAATCTAATGCTAAGGCTATGAACATCTTATATTGTGCATTAGATCCAAATGAGTTCAATAGAATTTCTACCTGTGAATCTGTCAAAGAAATTTGGGACAGATTTGAAGTAACTCATGAAGGGACAAATCAGGTCAAGGAGTCAAAAATTAACATTCTTGTGTATAATTATGAATTATTTAGAATGAAATCTGATGAGTCTATAACTGAGATGTTCACTACATTCACTGACATTGTAAATGGTTTAAAGTCTCTTAGAAAAGTGTATTCTAACAGTGAACAGGTGAGGAAAATCTTAAGATCACTGCCAAAGACATGGGAAGCAAAGGTAACAGCCATTCAAGAAGCTAAAGACCTCAACACTCTACCTCTTGAAGAACTTCTTGGCTCTCTCATAACTTATGAGCTAACCCGAAAACAGAATGCTCAAGAAGAAGAGGACAAGAAAAAGAAGTCTGTTGCATTCAAGTCCACCACATCAGAAAATGAATCTGGGAGTGAAGAAGAAGATGAGGAAGATCTTGCTCTCATCACAAGAAAATTCAAGAGATTCATGAGAAGAAGGTGGAAGGGAGGAAAGAAGATTGAAGCAAAGGGTGAATCCAACAACAAGGATTCTACCATCATATGCTACGAATGCAAAAAGCCAGGACACATGAGAAATGAGTGTCCCTAGCTGAAAAAGAAAGGAAAGAAAGAAAGAGGGAAGAAGGCTCTAGCTGCAACATGGAGTGACAGTGAGGATTCAAGCTTAGATGAGTCTGAAACTCATGAAGTAGCCAACTTATGTCTTATGGCACATGAAGAAGAAACAAAGGTAACTAATTCTGATTTTTCTTTTAATGAATTACAAGATGCTTTTGATGATTTGATTGTTGAATTTAAAAAGCTAAGCATAAAAAACAATCTTCTCAAGAATATGGTATTCACTCTCACATAAGAAAGTGAAGAGTTATAAAATGAAAATGACATTTTGAAAAATGAAAACTCTGCTTTGAAAGAAAAAGTCACTGATTTAGAAAAATCTCTTTCTAAATGTGTCAATGGAAGAGATAAACTTGATGTTATGCTTGGAAAACAAAATTGCTCTCTTGACAAGGCTGGAATAGGTTACAATGTTCTTAAACATAAAAAGTTTTCAAAAGCACCAATCACATGCTTCTATTGTCATAAGAGAGGTCACTTTGCAAATCAATGTTTCCTTATACAACAATCTCATGTTGTCAAGAAAGCTTGGGTTCCAAAAGCAACATTGAAGACTAACTTCACTGGACCCAAGATGATTTGGGTACCAAAGGTCAAAGGTTGAGTTGCTTGTTTTGTAGGTGTGTCTTCAAGCCAATTCCAAAAAGGATCAATGGTACTTGGACAGTGGCTGTTCAAGACATATGACTGGAGATGAAACTCAATTCACTTCTCTCACACCAAAAGATGGAGGATTGGTCACTTTTGGAGATAATAGCAAAGGCAAGATCATCGATATAGGTAGTATTGGTAAAAACTCTTCAACTTCTATTGAGAATGTTTTACTTGTTAAAGGACTTAAACACAACCTGTTAAGCATCAGTCAATTGTGTGACAAAGGTTGCAAAGTAGTGTTTGAATCATCTAAATGTAATGTAGTAAACATAAATGATAACAAGATCATATTGACTGGCCATAGACAAGGCAATATTTACACTTTCAACTTAAATGAATTATCTTCTTGTAAGATCAAATGCCTTGCTGCTGTGAGCAAAGATGATAGTTGGTTGTGGCATAGAAGGCTTGGTCATATTAGTATGAGCATTCTTTCAAAAATTTCGAAAAATGAGTTAGTGAATGGTCTTCCCAAACTCAATTTTGAAAAAGACAAGACTTGTGATGCATGTCAAATGGGAAAACAAACCAGAGTATCTTTTAAATCTACAAACATGCTCTCTACTTTTAGACCACTTCAACTATTGCATATGGATTTGTTTGGACCAACTAGAACTCTAAGCTTAGCCGGTAAACAATATGCTCTTGTCATTGTTGATGATTACTCAAGATTTACATGGACATTCTTTCTAGCTCACAAAGATGAAACAATTGCTTTCTTTACCAAATTTTGTAAAAGGGTTCAAAACGAAAAAGGATTTACAATCATAGCAATTAGGACTGACCATGGTGGTGAGTTTGATTGCAAACCTTTTGAAACATATTGTGATGAAAATGGTTTTGAACATAATTTTTCAGCACCTAGAACTCCTCAACAAAATAGAGTTGTTGAGAGGAAAAACAGGACTTTGGAAGAAATGGGGAGAACAATGCTTTGTGAAAACAATTTGCCAAAATATTTTTGGGCTGAAGCTGTTAACACAGCTTGCTATGTGTTAAATAGAGTTTTGGTAAGAAAATTTTTAAATAAAACCCCATACGAGCTTTGGAAAAACAAGAAACCAAATGTTTCATATTTTAGAGCTTTTGGATGTAAATGCTTTGTGTTGAATAATAACAAGGACAACCTTGGTAAATTTGATGCAAAATCTGATGAAGCTATCTTTCTAGGATATTCCTCACATAGCAAGGCTTATAGAGTTTACAATAAGAAAACCTTGGTTGTTGAAGAATCAATTCATGTTACTTTTGATGAACTAAACTCTTTGTCTAGAAAGGCTGTGAATGATGATATAGATGATGTGGAGAAGAACTTGGATAAGATGAACATTGATCAAACTCAAAATGAAACTTCACCACATGACAAAGGAAATCAAGATGACTCCTCAAGCCAACAAAATGAGAATGAAGGATTGCCAAAGGAGTGGAAATTTGTCCACAACCATCCAACAGAGTAAATACTAGGTGATTCATCACAAGGGGTAAGAACAAGATCATCTCTTAGAAATGTGTGTAATCATCTTGCTTTTCTTTCACAAATAGAACCAAAATATTTTCAAGATGCTGAAAATGATGAGTCATGGATTATGGCCATGCAAGAAGAATTAAACTAATTTGAAAGGAATAAGGTTTGGAATCTTGTTCCTAGACCTAAAGATCATCCTGTAATTGGAACCAAATGGGTGTTCAGAAACAAGATGGATGAATCTGGAACCATTATTAGAAACAAGGCAAGACTTGTAGCTCAAGGCTATAGTCAAGAAGAAGGTATTGATTTTGATGAGACATATGCACCTGTAGCTAGATTAGAAGCTATTAGAATGTTGCTTGCATTCTCATGTTTCAAGAATTTCAAACTCTATCAAATGGATGTGAAGAGTGCATTCTTGAATGGTTTTATATCTGAAGAGGTGTATGTTGAACAACCTCCTGGTTTTGAAAATCCTATATTTCCAGAATATGTTTTCAAACTTACTAAAGCCTTATATGGTTTAAAGCAAGCCCCAAGGGCCTGGTATGAAAGGCTAAGCAAATTTTTAACCAAAAATGATTTTACGAGAGGAAAAGTTGATACAACTCTTTTTATAAAGGTTAAAAATCATGACATGTTGCTTGTGCAAATTTATGTTGATGACATTATATTTGGCTCTACTAATGAAAAGCTTTGCAAAGAATTTGCTAAGTGTATGCAGGGTGAGTTTGAGATGAGCATGATGGGTGAGCTCAATTACTTCCTTGGACTTCAAATCAAACAATCAAGGGAAGGAATTTTCATTAATCAAGCTAAGTACATCAAAGATTTACTCAAGAAGTTTGGGCTGGAAAATGCGAAACCATTGGGCACTCCTATGAATACTTCAACAAAACTTGACAGTGATGAGAAAGGTATTTCGGTAGATACCAAGCTATATAGAAGTATGATAGGCTCATTGCTCTACTTGACTGCTAGTAGGCCTGATATTATGTTTAGTGTATGTTTGTGTGCTCGATTTCAATCTAATCCAAAGGAATCACATATTGTTGCTGTTAAACGAATATTTAGGTACCTTAAGCACACACCTAATCTTGGATTGTGGTATCCTAAAAACACATCTTTGAACTTAATTGGTTATTCAGATGCTGATTATACTGGTAGCAAAGTTGATAGAAAAAGCACTAGTGGATCTTGTCAATTTCTTGGAAATATGTTTGTTTCATGGTCTAGTAAGAAACAAAACTCTGTTGCACTTTCTACAGCCGAGGCTGAGTATATTGCAGCCGGAAGTTATTGTGCACAAGTGCTTTGGATAAAACATCAATTAGAGGACTTTGGTTTAACATTTGAACATATTCCAGTTAGATGTGATAACACAAGTGCCATCAATCTGACTAAAAACCCTATCCAACACTCTCGCATAAAGCACATTGAGATTAGACATCATTTTATACGTGATCATGTGCAAAAAGGTGACATCTTGCTTGATTTTGTGAGTACTGAACATCAACTTGCAGATATATTCACAAAACTCTTAAATGAAGATAGGTTTTGTATGATTAGGAGAGAATTGGGAATGAATAACCCTTTATCTTGAATGCTTAGATGTCTATATATGTTTGATAAATGCATAAGTATCCTTGAAATTGATTACAAACTTGTTTGATGCATTTCATGGCTTTTAAAAACACATCTTTGCATTTCTGGAGAAAAAGAGTCGACTCATGCCCCAAAAGAGTCGACTCCTGGACTCTGGAATCAGCCCCAGATGTCCTCTGTTGAAAAGAGTCGACTCCTCCTGTCAAAAGAGTCGACTCCTGGACTCTGGAATCAGCCCCAGATGTCCTCTGTTGAAAAGAGTCGACTCCTCCTGTCAAAAGAGTCGACTCATTTGAACAGAGAGCTTAGGAAGCTTTCTTCGCTCAAAAGAGTCGACCCTTTTTAACCATGAGTCGACTCATTTAAGTTAAAATTTCTTTAAAACTGTAAAACCCCTGTTTTATTCAAATCATTCCACAGTTTTTGATTTCTCTCTTCTTTCACGATCAACCGCCACCTCCACTTCCAACCACCGAAAAAAACTCTCCCTCAATCCTTACCCAACCTATATTTGATCATCCTAGAGTCTTTCTAACTTCCTTCAACCGTCATTTACAACCCTCCATGGCTCCTAAATCTGCTCCATCGAAGAAAGGCAAGAAAGCCCTAAAAGAGCCGACTCCCATATCCAAAAGAGGAACGAAGAGGAAGACAAAAGGGGACTCTTCTAAGCTTTCAAAGAGGAGAAAAGGGAAGCAAACTGAGGAGGAGGAAGATGTATTTCTCGACAACACCATTTACTTTGAGAAGAAATCAAATCGAGATAAGTATGAGAAAATTTTCTCTTCTAGAGTCATTTTAAATGGAAGATGGATAGATTATGCTTTCTTTGCTAAAGAGAAGTTTGCATTTAAACCAAAATTTGAAGCCCTTGGTTGGAAATCCATTACTTTGTTAAAGGATGATGTATATCCTGAAATTGTGGGACAATTCTATGCCCATGTAGAAAAGGAAATTGGAGAAGTAAATGTGATTAGTTATGTGAAGGGTGAAACCATTACCCTCACTAAAGGAGTGATTTGTCAAATTTTAAAAATTGGTAGTGGTGGGCAAATGGACAAGAAAGATGTTAGTAGAAAGACTGCTTTATCTGCTTTACTAGGAAAGGAAATTACTGATGATTCATTCCAACCTATGGCCAATGAGTTGCCTTTGGAACTGAGATTGGTGCATCACTTTATCTGTCACATTCTCATTCCTAAAGGTGGGAAGTTTGACTACATCACTGAAAGGGAATTGTTTTTCCTCTGGGCCTATTTGACAGACACCAAAATTGATTTGCCTGAGTTTATTTTAGAGCACATTGTCAAGGCATCAAGAACCAAAGTTAGCCTACCCTATGGGATCCTCTTGACCAAAGTTTTCAAACACTTCAAGATAGACTTAAGGGGTGAAAAGCACAGAACTCCTGATTCTAATTCTGATGAGTATAATCAGAAAACTTTGTCAAGGATGGGCTATCACTTCAACCCACAAAGCAAGACCTGGACCCCTAGAAAGGAGAAACACATTGACAGTGGGACTCCTGGAATTGAATCCACTGAAAGAGGTGAACCTTCCAGTGCCATACCAGAAGGTGGTGAACCCTCTAGACTTGCCTCTTCTCCTGCTCCAAGGGAACTTTTTCCAACGAGCATTGTTCCAAGTGGCCAATCAGTGGATATGACTATTTTGATGAGCATGGTAAGAGACTTGAAAAGGCATCAAGAAGAGATGTTTACCAAATTGGATAAGAAAATTGATAATGGGGCAACTAGATTATTCTTTGTTGAAAAGAAGGTAAGGGAATTGAGCAAGGCCTTTGTGTCTGAAGGAACCAAAATAAGAGAGAAAGTTGCCAATGACATTGCTCTTTCCACTGAGCATATTGGCAAATACATGAAGAAGCTGGTGGGAGACCAATACCAGCCTCTTTTCCCTTCAGCAGCAGAATTTGCAGCAGAGGACTCAAGTACAGATGAGTTGGAAGGATCCAGTGGAAGGGAGCATACCTCTTCTCAGCCATCACCTGCAGACCCCTCTGATCCCCTTGACCAAACTCCTCCAAAGTCTTCTGTTGCTCCTCACAAATATGGCCCGAGACAAAGACCTTCAAGCAGCAAATTTTCAAACACTGTTGATAATCCAGTTAATCTCTCTCAAACCCCTTCTCCCAAAAGAAAATGAAGACCTCTGCCTCTGAACCTTTTCTGTTTTTGAACAAATCATTCTCTAAAACAATATGTAATATTTTGTGGATAGTTCTTTTTGTAACACTCTCTTGAATGTTTTTTTATGAATGAATGATGTGTTTTTGAATCTCTTTATCTTAACATTGCTATCTTATTTGTGTTTGGTTGAATGAATGATTGCTTTAACAATGCTGAATGAATAATTACTTTAATATTGTTGATTTTGCTGAATAAATGATTGCTTTAACTGTCTTAGTAAATGATCTTCACATAAACATCATTGTATACTATTTCTTTTTTTGCTATTGTACCTGTCTGGTTTTCTCCATCTATTACTTCTCTTTTTGAGGATTTGACAAAAAGGGAGAGAAATTTTTCTCAAAAAGATCAAAAGGAGAGAAAACACTCCTCAATGCACTACCATGAATTATATCATAAGGCATCAACTGCAAAGGAAAGGGGGAGCATTGGTTTAATGAAGTTGAAGCAGTAAGAAGCATCCAACGCCATAAATGCAGTATGAATTTTCTACATCACCAGATGCCTACATGCTCTGCACCTCTGAGTTAGAATTTGTTTTGCCCTGAAACTGAAACCTCATTTGGAATCTTTGTCTGATGGAAAGCATGAACCTGATTCAGTGGATCTTAAGCAATAAAACTCTCAAACACCAAGTACAAAAGCAAGGGGGAGCAAATGATTGGTATAAAAATCTCACTTTCTCTAAATTTTTCTGCTATTGCAAGTTATTGAGCCTCTTAGAGTTTTGAGCATACTGTCTATACTCTTAAAAGTTTTTTTTTTTTTTAAGTTATTTCAAAGAAAACTCCTTCATTAAGGGGGAGAAATTTCCTTATTTGGACTATGATTCCCCATTTTTCATTCCAAATTTGCATACCTTTTTGATTGATTAACAAAAAGGGGGAGAAATACTTGTGAAAAATATATTGAAATGGGAAGAAAACTGAGACTTTGAAGTCCCATACTTCTAATACATATTAATTCTCATGTTTCATATCGAAATTAATTGCATATATTTTTTTTGTTTTGTCATCATCAAAAAGGGGGAGATTGTTGAGTCAATGCCCTGATTTTGATGATAACAAAACATGGTTAAATGATCTAATAATTCTACTTAGTGTGCAGATGAATTATTAATTAGATCTTGACTTGAAGCTTATCATAATAGAGGATTTGTGATGCAAAGATTTTAATAAAGAATGAAAAGCATGATGAGGTAATGTATTCCAAAGCTGATATTACATGAAGATGATGGATATCAAGGGAGAAGAATGAAAATGCTAAAAGTCTTTATTGAAAAGATTGAAGACTTTGAGGACTTGAAGATATCTTGCAAGAATGAAAAAGAAGAGACCAACTCAAAAAACATAAAAACTTTCTTGATAGATTTGAAGATGTCTTGAAGACATGGAAGGAATCACAAGAGTAGAAAAGCTTTCTTGGAAGAGTTGTTGAAGTCCATGGAGAAGCCATATTGATTGAAGAAATGAAGATTCTAAGTCATGGAAGCTCTCTTGAAGATCTTGAAGAAGACTTGAATCAATGGATGAAGCTATGATGATGGAAGAGCTCTACAAGTGATGAAAATGAAGAAAATTCATCTTGAATGGATTGAAGATGTTCTTGGAGTCATCTAACCTTGAAGAAGTGTTTGCAAGCTTTAAAAAGCCTATTTAGATGATCCTTGAAGAGATTGGAAGCTTTGGAAAAGAATGGAGAAAAGTTGCAAAAATATGGGTTTTTGTAAAAAGAGTCGACCTCTCAAGCAAAAAGAGTCGACTCATTCGAACAGAGCCTTGGAATTCTGCTGGAAGCTTAAAAGAGTCGACTCCTGGCCAAAAAGAGTCGACTCATTGCAACAGAGAACAAAAAATTCTGCAGACTGTTGAAAAGAGTCGACTCCTGTGTCAAAAGAGTCGACTCATTTGGACAGTGACTTGAAAAATCTGCTGAAATGCAAAAAGAGTCGACTCATTGTGAAAAGAGTCGACCCCTAGACCGTAACGGCTAGTTTGCTGACAGACGGTATGGGCAAAACTGCAACCAAATCTTCTCCCATACTTCTCCAACGGCTAGAATCGATCCATACATATATATATGAGATACATACAGCTTCAAAGAAGTAGAGAAGAGCAATCATACGATTCATATCAAGTGCTTGAAGCTGAAAATCACCTGTACCTAACTGCCACATATTTTTGTTGAGTGTTTAAAGTTATCCATTGAGTTGTATTCATTCATATACTCACTAAGAGAGTCACTCTTTGTATAATCTTCATTCATTCTCGATTGGGTGGGTTTGTAACCTTGTAAGTTTGAGTGTTCTTGGAAAAACACTTGTAAGTTTAAGAGAAGCTTGGACAAAATCTCTTGGGTTTTGAAAGCTTGGGAAGAAGTTTTTGTAAGAGTGAGCTGGGCACTCGTGGCACAACCAGCGGCTGTGTAAGGAGTATTGCATAGTGGAATTCCTTCGAAATGATCGAAGAAGAGAGGACGTAGGCAAGGTTGGCCGAACCTCTATAAATCTGGTGCATATTTCTTCTGCCTCTGTTTTGCTTACTTGCTCATTATACATGCTTGCAAATATTTGTTTTAATGTACACTTCATTTGCTTGATACATATACTTTGATTATTTGTTACTAAAATACATAAACGATTTTTTAGTTGAAATTCTTGTTAAAAATTTTATAAAACCCAATTCACCCCCCCTCCTGGGTTGCCTACTTGGGCCAACAAATATAAATAATAAGACATTCAATACAATATGAGTAAGAATATCTTAAACTCTGCACCTGTTACCGCTTTATAATAAGATCGAGTCACACATTGGGTTATATCGGAGTGTCCTGAGCCGCTTCCGAACTAATCACACATTACCACGTCAAATTCGTGAAGCATATGCATAATTAATGCATGTTTATAACTTATGATGCTCAAATATAAGCAATGATACATTAATAACACATTAATAACACATTAATAACTCAATGAGAAATGTTGAACCCTTCTCGATACGACATAAGAAACTAAAACACAAAATAGGGGTCAAACTAGCCAAAACCAGTTAAAGGAGTATGCCAGGAGGCCACTAGGCACCCTATTGGCGCCCCCTACCAAAGGAGTGCACTATTAGGCGCCCTAGCCCACCTTCTCCAGAGGAGCGCACCACTAGGCGCACTAGCTAAGCTACTAGCGCCCTTCACCACTTAGTCCAAAATTATACTTTTTACACCAAAGTTTGGGCAACTCAAGACCAACATCCTCACACTCCTTTTCTTACAAGACCAAAATAATTTTCTAAAGTCTCCAACAAGACTTTAAGCTCAAAGCATGAAGAATTCAAGGCCTCAACTTGGAAACCCTAAACACTCTCCCCCTCTTCACTTCAATTCCGACCTTCATGACATGAAATGATATGTTAGCATGCAATAATCAACAAAAATACAATAAATCAAGCACAAGCATGAAGATTCTTACCTCAAGCAATGAACACACAAGCTTCCTCTTGAATCTCTTCCTTTTCTTCCTTTCTCTCTTTCTCTTTTCTTTTCTTTCCGTTTCTCTTTTACTAAACACTCAAAATATTAACAAAATCCTCTCTTCTCTTTCCTCCCTTAGCTTGAAGACAACTATATGTTGGTCTAAAAGGCAACCCAAGAGGGGGGGTGAATTGGGTTTTTCGAAGATTTATAACAATTAAGATTAATTAAAATTAATTTAAGCAATGTAATAGTGATCCAACTATATGTAATGCAATGCAATCAATAGAAATAAAGAAAACAGAGCAATAGAAGGGAGACACAGATTTACCGAGGTTCAACTACAAACCCTGGTCTACGTCCTCACCCCAAGACCTCTTTGAAGTCTTTTTTCACTATGTAATCACCTATAACAAGATGGGTTACTGATTGACAAAGTGCTCAGCTCACTATACAAGAACTCCTCACCGAGCTCTTCAATCTTCAAGTGGTTTTGTCCAAGTTCCACTTAAACGTCCAAGAGTTTTGCTTTCACAAGAGAACTCTCAAACTCTCAATTACAAGTGTATAAAAGTTTACAAGTAACTAACACACTCTTTACCCAGAGTAGATATTACAATCTGAGCTCACAAATGAAGACAGGAAGAATATTCAGAGTATATCAGTGATTCAGTCATTTGATCTTGTTTTTGTCTTCAATCCTTTTTATAAATGCAGCTGGAAGCTTATATATATACCTCTGTATTGATTCCGTCCTTTAGTGGTTGTTGGGGATCATTAATACACGTCCAGTCCGTTATAACGTTAAGAAAAATAGCCGTTATATTAAAGGAGTCGGCTCTAGGTTTGTGGAGTCGACACTTTCTACTTTTGCATTTATCAGATGTAGTTCACTGACTTCATGAGTCCGCTCTTCATATCAATGAGGCGACTTCTTGTTCATTCTGTCTTCACATCTTTGGTTTTTACTGTCATGAGGCGATACTTCAGGAGTCCGCTTTTTGTTCATTTGATTCTTCTGCCTTTTACTTCTGTTGTCATGAGGCGACTCTTTGTCCTCATGTGTCCGCTCATTAATCATTTCATGTTCAAGCCTTTCTGTCTGTCTCCATGAGGCGATTCTTTATTTCAATGAGTCCACTCTTTGTCTATTTGGTCTTCAGACTTTTTGCTTCTATGATCAAGAGGTGACTCTTCATTGTACATGAGTCCGCTCATTTATCATTTCGTCTTCAGGCCTTTTTCTTCTGTAACCATGAGGCGACTCCTCATTTCAATGAGTCCACTCATTGCCCAGATATCTGTATTCTATCTTCCAATGACTCAGATCATCTTAGTATAGGTATAAGATCTTCAAGGAGTATTTGTTTGGGGTATGATGATCAATTAAATCTCTTTAACTCATCAGAGTTAACTTCTATTCAGCTTGGATTGAATCAATCATTAGATATTGATCTTCCCTTGACTTCCAAACAGTCAGAGCTTCATTAGATCAATGTTCATCTTTTCTTCTTCATTTGCAAAACTTCTTCTTTCATTGTAGAACATCTTCTTCAATGCTAAGCTTCCTCAATTGCGTAGAGCTTCACAATGCTTGATTTTTTTATTTTCTCTCTTTGCTAGCAATTCTCCATTCTTTATTAAAATCACTTTACTGAGACCATTGCAGACATGATGAAATTTCTTTATACATCTAGTCTTCATTGATCCTTTTCATCTTAGAAGAATTTTTTACTTGGATTTCATGTAGAGATCAGACAGTCATTGTGAGCCATCTTCTCAGCAACTTCAATCACATTGTCTTGAATTGATTTTTGCATAAAAGATGAAGTCATCTCTTAAGCATTTTCAATCTCTTCAACAATCAATTCCTCTTCAACTAATCTTTGCACCTCTTCAACTGTTCTTTGCATATTCTGATGAAGTCTTCAGTCTATCTTAAGTGCTAATCAATCTTCATTAAAACTATCCATATTTGATAGAAGCTTTATTTGAACACCTTCAATCTCTTCGAATGTAGAACATTTGTTTGAAATAGAGATAGGCGTCAATCCTCTGTTTGGTTTATTGCATAGCTCTTTGAATTCATTGCCTGATCTTTGATTTTGTTGTGCATTCTCTTTGATATGCATTAGACTTAAGATTGAACTTTAAGTCTAAATTATGAACTTTGTTAATCTGCACACTAAGTAGATTCATTAGTAAAATAACACAAGATTTAGTTATCATAAAAAATCAACATGGGAATTAACATTGAGTCCACAAGGGTCAACTTTAAGTCAACACTATAGATACAACTTATATCTATAGCCACACATGTCACACACACACACACACACACACACACACACACACAATGTTAGCAACAAGCACACCTCTCCTATTAGATGATGTATACACCTTATGCACACACCACACTTAGGTGAAGCACACACCTACACCTCTGTACTTCACTAATCCATATGATTAGTATAATTAATCACACTTATGATAATTAATCATCATTAACATAAGCTAAACATAGAGATTAATTAAACTAATTATTCAAGAATTAAGTCCACTAATAGCTCAAAATATGATAATTCCCCTATGGCATGCTCTCATTAAAACATGGTATTTAAGCTTCTCAATTGGTATAAGCACACACTAGAATGTATGCAATTTAAGCTAAACATGACATTAAGCAAGTTAGGGTTTTACAACTCTTTCCTCCTTTAAGAATTTTGTACTGAAATTCACTTACCAGGTTGAAACAAATGTGGATATTGATTCCTCATTGTTTCCTCATTCTCTCATGTAGCTTCCTCAATAGAATGACTTCTACACAACACTTTCACCAACAATATCATATTGTTACGCAAAACTTGTTTTCTACAGTCAAGAATCTAAACAGGCTCTTCTACATATCTCAAATCATCCTCTACTTCAATCGGTTGCTAAGCTAACACATGAGAATGATCCGGCATATACTTCTTCAACATTGAAACATGAAAGACATTATGCCATTTAGACATCTCTGGAGGCAAATTCAACCTGTAAGCAATAGTACCAACTCTCTCAACAATAGTATACGGTCCAATGTACCTTGGACTCAACTTTCCTTTCTTCTCAAATCTCAAGATACCTTTCTATGGAAAAACTTTCAAAACACTTGGTCACCAATCTCAAACTCTAGTTCTCTTATTCTATTATCTATATAGTTTTTCTGCCTGCTTTGTGCTACTTTCAAGTGTTCCCGAACAACTTTGACTTTTTTAATAGTATCTTGAATTGTCTTTAAACCCAATAGCTATCTTTTACCTACATCACTCCAACACACTAGAGTTCTACATTGCCGTCTATACAAAGCTTTAAATAGAGCCATCTCAATGTTAGATTGATAACTCTGTCAAAGCTAGATGATCCTCCCAACTACCTTTGAAATCAAGTACACAAGCTCTTAACATATCCTTCAAAATCTGAATAGTCCTCTCTGATTGACCATCAGTTTGAGGATGAAATGCTATGCTAAACTTCAAAGTTGTACCCATAGCCTGCTGTAAACTGGGCCAAAATCTAGACGTAAATCTCGGATCCTTGTCCGCAACTATAGATACTGGAATCCCATGCAATCTAATAATCCCATCAACATATAACTTTGCATACCTGTCAAGAGTGTAAGTGGCCTTAATTGGCAGAAAATGTGTTGATTTGGTCAACTTGTCAACAATCACCTAAATAAAATCAAATCCACTTTGGGTTTTTAGTAATCCCACCATAAAGTCCATAGTAATGTGCTCCCACTTTTACTGTAGAATAGAAAGAGGTTGTAAAAAACCTGTCGATTTCTAATGTTCCGCCTTTACCTGTTGACTAGTCAAGCATTTAGCCACAAACTCTGTAATTTCTCTTTTCATACTAGGCCACCAATAAACTTCGTAGACGTCTTGATACATCTTAGTACTCCCTGGATGTATATTATACAAAGATTGATGTGCCTCCTTTAGAATCTCATTCTTCAAAGCTTGATTGTCTGGTACACAAAAACGAGTCCCAGACATCAAGGTTCCATCTTTATGAATAGAAAAGTCAGTACTTACCCCTTCCTTCAATTGCTTTCTGATTTTTTCTGATTTTCTCTAGTTGTGAGTCTTGTAATTGAACCTCCCAAATTTGATTAAGCAACAATAGTCTTACCCGAAACTGTACTACCATAGCATTAACTCCAACCATTTCAAATTCTACTCTTAAGGAAGTCATTTTTGTAAATAATTCTGTTTAACAACACTTTATACATGCTAACGTTTCTGAAGATTTCTAACTCAAAGCATCGGCCACCACATAGCTCTCCCTGGATGATAATGAATAACACATTTATAATCTTTGATCAATTCCATCCACATCCGTTGCCTCACATTCAAATCTCTTTGGACAAACAAGTATTTTAAACTTTAATGATCTATGAATATTTTGCAAAGCTCACCATATAAATAGTGTCTTCACAATTTTAAGGCAAACACCGTTGCTGGCAGCACCAAATCATAAGTAAGATAGTTACTCTCATGAGTTTTCAATTGTCTAGAAGCATAGGCAACAACTCGACCTCTTTGCATTAACACACAGTCAAGACCTTGATGTGAAGCATCACTATAAATAACAAAGTCTCCCTTCCCTGACGGAATAGTCAATATTAGAGCTGTAGTCAACTTAACCATTAATTCTTGAAAACTACGTTCACATTCATCCGACCACTCAAATTTCATATCCTTCCGAGTCAATCTAGTTAACGGTACAACAATAGATGAGAATCCCTGAATGAACCATTTATAATATCCCGCTAACCTCAAGAAACTTCTGATTTCTAAGACAGTTTTCAACTACTCCCAATTTACATATCCCAAAAATACCACCCTGTTGAGCTAAAATTCACATTTGTTGAATTTAGTATGTAACTGTCTATCTCTCAAAGTTTGCAACACAAGCTTTAAGTGCTTTTCATGTTCTTCCCTACTGTGTGAATATATCAATATGTCATCAATGAACACAATTACAAAGGAATCGAGAAAAGATTAAAATACCCGATTCATCAAATCTATAAAGATACCTGAAGCATTAATCACTCCAAACGGCATCACCAAGAACTCATAATGTCCATACTATGTACGGAAAGTAGTCTTCAAAACAGCACTGTCCTTCACTTTTAGTTAATGATAGCCAGATCTCAAGTCAATCTTTGAAAAAATCTTGGCTTTTTACAATTGATCAAACAAGCCATCAATCCATGGCGAAGATATTTATTCTTCACTGTGACTTGATTTAATTGCCAGTAATCAATACACAATCTCATGGTTCCATCCTTCTTCTTTACAAACAACACAGGAGCTTCCCTACGGTGACACACTTGGTTGAATAAACTATCGGTCAAGCAAGTCCTGCAACTGAATCTTTAACTTTTTCAACTCCGATGGCGATATTCTGTAAGGTGTAATAGAGATTGGAGTAATTTCCGATAACAACTCAATGGAAAACTCCACTTCCCTATCAAGCACAATCCTTAGTAGCTCATCTGAAAATACCTCCACAAAATTCCGTACCATTGAAATATTTACCAACTTCAATTCTGATTTGGTTGTATCAATCACATGGGCCAAATATCCTTTACACCACTTCGGTAATAATTTTTGGGCTTCTAAAGCTGATATTAAATAGGTAGGAATTACATCCCGCTCAGCTTGAAATTTGAATTCTAATTCATTAGGCATTCAGAAAATAACTTCCTTCTTAAAACAGTCAATAAAGGCATGATAAGATGATATTTAAAGGAATTAAATCTACATTCAGCTTTTTTTTTTCAATTTTCAACACATAGTCCTTATATTCTACTTCTACCAACACTACATCCCCACAGGTGTAAAAACAAGTAAATGTTGTGTCATAGATGTATGTGGTGTATGTAGATGATCATTAAATGATATAGAAATGAAAGAGTATATAAATTCAGGATCTAATAATACATAAGCATCCTTATTAACCACAGATATCATACGTCTCACTATCGTAGGTGTCTCCTGAGCATCCCTTTGAGTCATAGCATATATCTGTGCCTGTGTCCGTGGTTCAGAGGTAGTCCCACATCCATGTTGCGCACTCCCAGTCATCCCTCTTCCACTACTAGCCGCACTGTCCACAACAGAAGCCGCCATAGAGCCCTGGGTACAATTTCTTGCTCTATAACCCGTCTCTTCACACTGATAACATTTATCATTCTATGGCACCGGACAATCCCTAATAATATATCCATCTGCCCCACATTTATAACAAGTAACTCCTCCAATTCTACCACTAGAAGTTCCTGAACCCGAAGGTCTCATCGGAGGTCTCCAAGGTCCACGACTTCTAGGACTTCCAGATCTGGCATTTCATGTTCTCTAGCCTGACTGTGATCTTTCTTGCCCACCAAACCTTATAGATTTTGATAATTTCTAACCTGACGTTCAAGCCCCGTATTAAACTTCCCCCTTTTGAACTATTCCCTCATACCCGATAATTCTTTTACATCTTGCTCTATAATTTTTGCTTTATTCACAAAGTCAACATACTTCACCATATCAAGAGCTGAAACCCGTGATTGAATGCTTAACTCTAATCCCTGTTGGAATCTCTTGCATTTAGCATCTTCGGTGCACACTAAGTCAAGTGCAAATCATGACAATGCTGTGAATTGCTCTTCATATTCAAATAATGTCATCTTTTTTTGTTTCAGAAAGATAAACTCTTGCTCCTTTTGATATATATAAATAAGTGAAAAGTACTACTCATTGAATACTTCTACGAATTGCTGCCCTGTAATCGGTACTCCACCACCCTGGGAACTCATCATTTATCTCATCGCCTCCTACCAATTTCAGGCTTCACCTTTCAACATGAATGCAGCCAGCATCTATTTTTGTTCATTTGCCACGGTTATTACCTCAAAGATTGCCTCTAATTTCCTCAACCACTCCTCTGCCACCAATGGTTTGGTTGTCTCGGTGAATTCTGGAGGATTCAGTTTTATGAATTATTCATACAGGGTACTAGTTCTTTACACCGGTCTCATTAACTGATACTCAATATATTGAGCCAAAATATTTGCCTCTATCGACTGCACCTGGTGGATTCTAAACATCTTCTTCTTGGTGTCTGTACGCCTGAACTAGAGTTGATGATGCTTCCTCCTCAACTCCCCTTGGTGGATCTCTTTGAGCCATGGCTTTTGTATCATTTCAAGGTTAGTATGTAATATATATATATGACTCACATAAGCTTACTAACTCGAACTGGCACAAACAACACCCTATAGTCCACTACAACTCTGTATACCAACTCTACAACATAGCATCGGTTTTAAACCTTAGTTTTAAACCACAACACTGATACCAATCTGTCATACCCACTCCTAATTATGTGTCATTAACATCGTCATAGGGTTGATGTGATTACACAAGTTACCAACCTGCGAACAAAACCTAAACACAATCTCAAAGATAAAGATCTTATAAGGATAAATAAACATCAATATATATTAGACTATCCCAGAACCATCAACATACACTAATAAGGTAATTAGAACCATCTTATACATCATTACGAGACCAAATGTAAAGAAACTCCAAGAAAACTTTTATACAATATACAACAATGTACACGACCAATAACTCAACTAAAAACTTTTTGAAGGTCCCCAACTCCACACCAACATCAACATCAACATCAACAGTGGATTGGACATCACTAATAATCAATTAAAACAACTTGTGAGGGTGTGAGTTATATATTAACGTGTTCATAAAGATAATCAATAATTATAAAGAATAAATGATAAATAACATTGTATAATTCACTAATAGATAAACCACCATAAATGAAATGTAATATTTCTTCTGATGCAATGTATGATACGCCACAAAAGAGTGCCTGATTTAGATAACATTGGCCCGATATAATGATGAGGTTTTATCAAGGAATGTCCACCATGATACCCTTTTAGGTTAGTCCACCATGACTACCTTAGGTTAGCCCCATATCGGCTAAACCTTCTCCCGTATAATGCAAGTTATGCACATAATAAGAGTTATATACAAATATCACCTCATAATCCACCAATCACTATCAATATAAATAATAAGACATTTAATACAATACAAGTAAGAATATCTTAAACTCTCCACTTATTACCGCTTTATAATAGGATCGAGTCACTCCTTAGGTTGTACCAGAGTGTCCTAACTCGCTTCCAAACCTATCACACATCATCACGTCAAAATCAAAAAGCATCTGTATAATTAATGCATGTTCATAACTTATGATGCTCAAATATAGGTAATGATACATTAATAACACATTAAGAACTCAATGAGATGTGTTAAACCCTTCTTGATACAACACAAGAAGCTAAAATATTGTTCTAAAGTCTCCAACCAGACTTTAAGCTCAAAGCATGCACAACATGAAGAATTTAAGACCTCCAGTTGAAGACCCTAAACATTCTCCCACTGACTTCAATTTCCACCTTTATAACATGAAATGATGTGCTAACATGCATTAATCAACAAGAGCACAATAAATCAAGTATAAGCATGAAGATTCTTACATCAAGCAATGAACACACAAGCTTTCCCTTTAATCTCTTCCTTTTCTTCCTTTCTTTGTTTCTCTTTTAGCAAACACTCAAAATACTAACAAGCTCTTCTTTTCTCTCTTCCCCCTTGGCTTGAAGACAACTATAGATACTACTTATATCTATAGCCACACACACACTCACACACACACACATACACACACACAAAGTTAGCAATAAGCACACACCTTCCATTAGATGAAGCACACACCTTATGCACACAACGCACTTAGGTGAAGCACACACATAGGTGTCACACACCTACACCTCCTTGCTTCACTAATCCACATGATTAGTATAATTAATGACACTTATGATAATTAATCATCATTAACATAAGCTAAACATGGAAATTAATTAAACTAATTAATCAAGGATTAAGTCCACTAATCATGCTCAAAATATGATAATCCCCAATGGCTTGCTTTCATTAAAACATTCTAATCAAGCTCCTTAATTAGTATAATCACATAGTAGAATGTATACAATTTAAGCTAACCATGACATTAAGCAAGTTAGGATTTTACACTTGGGAATGCAATTTTTTAATTGAGCGGCCTTAGAATTTGATTTTGGGCTCAATGAGAATTTCATTTTGTGTAGGCCCTGACCCGAGCCTAGCCTATCTCATCCAATGTCCACCCCTAATTGATTGATTGTGAGAGAGAGAGAGAGAGAAAGAGAGAGAGAAATAAGTGTGGGCATTGGGTGTTTACAACTGTGTGCCATGGGCCATGGCATTTATAGCAGGGAGGAAGAGGAAACAAAAAAAAAAAAAATGAAAATATGTTTTGAGGGTAAAAATGTTCTATTATGTACGGAAATGGCCTCTCGCCCGTTCAAGCAGCGCATGTGTTGCACTCTCGGTTAATTATAAAAGATTCTATCAATTTTGCACATCATTCCAAATTACGAGAGATTATGTGTTTACTTTTAGATGATAAGGGGTTATATAATTTTGAGCCAAATCATAGGGAGGTAAAGTGTAATTACCCCAAACACTACTAAAAATGAGGGTTTTTGCAATGGAAATATTTGTGACGGCCGTTTTCTTTTCACAAATGCCACTAATTATGACGGTTAAGCTGCCTTCACAAATACCGTCACAAAGATCCCCTTTTGCATCGGCTAAGCTCCCAACACAAATGGGTACCTTTTGCGATGATGCTTTGCCACGGGATTTTTCCCGTCGCAAATGGTTTAGCATTTGTGACGGCATTCTTGTGACAACACGTTTCCATTGCAAATGCTAAATGAAATGTTGTCGTTTCATTTGGTGGGACTTAATTTTTCCTTTCCCCCCTCTTTTCTTCCTCTCTTGAAAACCCTACCTAAGCGATCTCCCTCTCTCTCTCTGCAGGGTTCTCTCTCTTTCTTGCTCTTTATTGTCTGCTTTCTGTTTGTTTGTCTGTCTGTCTGTCTGTCTGCCTCTCTCTCTCTGTCTCTCTCTCTCTCTCTCTTGAACACTAGTTCCACTAGCGATGTCGCCTTGGCCCTCCACCAGTGCTGCTGCCATCTTTGCCCTCCACTAGTTCTGCCGCCGCCTTCATCCTCCACTAGCGCTGTCACCGTCACCCTCGATCCCTTTTCCCCCTTTTAAGTTGGAAGCTTCTAGCCTTCACCAGCGCCACCACTATTGACCTCCACCGACTCCACATGGTATTTTTCTCTCCCTTTTTTTTCACCATAGATAACTTGTTGATTTTCTTCATGTTTGCACTAAGGAAACTCTATTTCTTTGTTTGGATTTTGATCAAATTGAGATCCTTCAAGAACTGCTACAAATCAGCCATGTTTTCAATTCTCCACTTATCATGCATGTGGGAGAAGTTTTTCTTTTAGAAAATCTCTCCTCCTTTTGATGGAATTGCATAAAATTGAAGCTTTTGTGCTCCTAGCATAATGAGAACATAAGGAATACAGAAGGATCTATTAGAAACTTGTGTTAATATCTTAAAGTTTTGGGGTTTTACGATTCAGAATCTCCAAATGGTCTCTGAACGGTCTCAAATTTGGTACATAGCACGATCTACGCACTAGTGACATGTGAGGATTGATGGAATAGTCACGGGATTCTTGGTATGGGCGCTAGAGCATTTTTTTTCCATTTTAAGACACGTTAAACTTAAAAATCTTAAGTTTCGGGGTTCTTTGACTCAAAATTCCCAGATGGCCTCAGAACTGCCCTTAACTTGGCACGTAGAACGGCCTAGGTACAAGTGACATGTGAGGATTGACGCTACAGTCACGGGACTCCCGTTTTGGGAGTTAGAATATTTGTTTCCATTTTAAAACGCGTTAAACTTCTGAATTCTTAAATTTCGGAGATTTACAGTTTAAAATCTCCAAATGACTTTGGAAGGGTCTTAACCTTGGTATGTAGTATGGTCTAGGCATGGATGACATATGGGGATTGTTGAAACAACGGCGGGATTTCCGATTTGAGAGTTGGAGCATTTTTTTTGTTTTGTTTTAGGACACATTAACCTTAAAAATCTTAATTTTCGGGTTTTACAGCTTTAGTTCATCATTAATTTTTTTTATTTTTTATTAACTGTTTAATTAATTATATTGTTATTGTTTTATTTTTTACTCAAGTTATTCAGGAGGAGTAGGTCGTTGTTGTGTGTCGTGATTAATGGAGTGCCCCGTTTTTCCGTTTTTTCAGTACTTTTTAATATATTGATGTTGGACAACTGATTTTGTATTTTGGATGAATACAACTGGTTATATATTTTTGATTTATTGACGTTTATATATTTATTTTGTTTTTGTATTTTGGATGAATTAATGATGAGGATTTATATTATATAGACATATATTTGAACTTCATCTTATATATTTATCTTTTCAATAGAAATAAATTGTATAGTGAATGAAGTTTATTTTATTGATTTATACAATTATATATACAGGACTAAACCAACACGTAACATATTGAAATAAAAAGTCAAAAAAATTTTAAAACTTAAAATCTAAAGGTGAGTCGATCCCAATGGTGACGGTGAGCTTCGCTTTTCGTCTTGATCAGCGTCGGAAGATTGACAATATCACCCATGCAGCCACCCATCTAAACTGAAGAATCATATAAAATACAGCCAATAAAGGCTTCCATATTGCAATCAAATCATCGGCCATATGTCTCTACCAAGTTGTTATGCGGGTCTTTTCAAAGACAATTTGAAGTTTAAAACCATAATTTTAAATAAAATTTAAATATATATATATATATATATATTTTATATTTTTAATATTATTATAAAATTTATTTTTCTCACATTTTGAGATGCAAAATGATTAGTTAAATTTTTATATTCAAGTTAGCTAACAAATCCTTTTAGCTAGTCTTTCCTGTGTTATAGTTAACATTAGATAAAATTTTATAAAATTTATTTTTGAAAAAGCAAATACTACAGGCTTAGTTAATAATGTTTCATAAACAATGTATACATTTAGAAAAAAATCTAATGCAATAAATATTTGTTGCGTCCACTCCAATACGAGCGAGTAATTAAGAGGGCATTACTAGCATCAGTTGAGAACTAATTATTAATTAACTGGTGAGTTTGAGTTGAGGTGACCAGTCAAGTATTTTCCTAACCAATAAACATCGCCACATGGAGTCTCGACAACAAAACATGTGTTTCGAAGATATTTCAAGTCTCGACAATAAACATTGCCACATGGGTTTCACGTACAATCGAAGTGATGGTTCATGACTACCAATGATTCACGATGATTCGTGACTCTAATTTTTTGTACTGTCAATCTCAAGTAATCGTAATGGTATAAAAAATTGCATTTTAACAAATAAAATAATACTTTTATAGATAAATCACAAAATCAAATAGATATGAAAGAAAACTCAAATAATGATTGATATATATATATATATATAAATAACCTTAACCAATCTTTTAATAATTATATAATTGATATTGATAAGATTTGACTTTTAAATTCTATAAGTTAAAGACGGGTTGTACAAATTTATATATATTTTTTATTCCATCTGTATCGGTAAAACTAATATCTAGTTATATATATATATTTTTAAGTTAATTATTGTAGTTGATTTTAATTTTTTTATGATTTTTTTGGATATTTAAAAAAATTAAAATATACAAAATATACAAAATTAGTATATATAGAATTTTTAAAATTTTGAAGTCTAAAGAAATTGAGAGCTAAAGAGCGAAGGCTTTGATTGACCTAGCCCTGCTAGCTGTTCTTGCATGAACTGACTGATATAATTAATTACATTCGTACGATTGATTTTCAATCCAAGAGAAATGCTGAGGTCAGTTGCTCTTACCATCGCGTTCCAGCAGTCGCTGATTAAAACTGGATACGTGTACTCCACCAAAGAAATAGAATGATAACCGGCAAACCCAGGTTTCAAACCAGCCAAATAAAACAATAATTCTGGGCTGAACAACTATCGTCTCTCTATTCAAACATTCTCTCTCCAATAAAACAAAGATAACGTCATACAATTAAAAAATTTTTATATATAATTTATTATTAAATTAATTTAATTAAATTATAAACTTATCACTTTAAAATAAATAATTTATTAAAATATTTATTTATTATAAAATTATTTTTGTCATATTATTTTGATGTAAAATTTTGTACAAAAATTTTAAAAAAATAACATTTTTCGAAAAACAAACCCATCGGTCACGACTCACCGCCGCTCTTCCTCTCTCTCTCTCTCTCTCTCTCTCTAAACCTTCAACTTTCCATCCATGGCCGAACACCGACAGACTGTCTCTCCTCTTCTGCCTCAAGCCAAACCCATCACAAATTCGCACTGACCTGCTTGAATTTTTTTGCCTCCAGCAACTGTTATAACTCCACGCTTTGGCCATTATGCAACTTTTTTGGAGCTCCTATCACCACCGCCAACCTCTCCCTCTTATCTACTGCGCACGTTTTTTGCTTCCTTGGATTTGATTTCAAAGCTCCATCTTCATTCCGCCTTGACCCCACACGGTTTCTTACAATAAAGGTTTATTTCACTGTGTTTTGTTTAGTTTTACCTGAAAAGGTATATGGGTGCTGGCTTTGATTTGAGGGGAGAATTAACCAAAAAGTGAAAATAATTGTAGTGATGCTGGTAGTGTTGGTGTTGCTGCCATGGTGTTGGTATGTGGTTGGGTCCACGAGAGGAAGAAGAAGAAAGGTGCTCGGCCGTACGGCTGGCTGAAGTCAATCATTTTTGAGAGAGAGAGAGAGAGAGAGAGAGAGAGAGAGAGAGAGAGAGAGATGGGTGTGGGGTGAGGCATAAGTCTCTACAACCGGAGATGGTGGTGGCTGGCCCGCATGATGGATAGACGGTGGGGTAGTGCTTCAAGAATGAGAGAGGGATGATGAGAGGCACGACTTGAAAAGTACAACTTATTACTTTTGTAAATAAAATAGTAAAAAAAATATAATTCCCAAGCTTCCGTTTGCCTGTAAAGTCTTTTAAAGTACGAGAGGCGTGTCACAATAATGCAGTGCCTGTTTGAAGGCGACGGTCTAAAAGACTGACGCTAGCATTTCTCTTCAATCCAAATATCAAGCCACGGAGAAATTATTCAATGTTTCCTAGGGTATTGCTGTTGATAACAGCAGCTCCTGTTTTCTGCCGACACAAACAGAAAGATAAGTGAAATGATGGAGATTGGAGAAGGTTCATCATAGAGTAGTAGTTAAAACGAAGATGGGTGGCTAGCTCGTTAAGGACTTGGTTTAGAACTGAAGATATGTTATGGGCAAAAACTACAACCATAAAGGATTATATATATATATATATAGCTCAGTCATCAATGCTCAAAATATCAAACTAATACAGCTCCCATCTCCAGGCGTGAAACTGAGAGGGATTTTCATAATTTTCTTCATCCATGTGAACGGAACTGAAGGATGGCAAGACACACCATAATATTCTGAGTTTCACTGATCACCTAACGACAACATGAGAAAAAAAATAATAATCAGCTTAGTTAGTAGAGTTTTTAATTTTTTTGTTTCTGGTTAATTTTCATGCTATTTCAAAAACAGACTTAAACAGGCAAGTACACATAATCAGTGCAAGCAAAATCATCACAGATTTCACAGGACTGAGCCTGGCGTGAAAGACATACTAGTGAAAGGATAAGGCTTATTCTCTTTCACCTCATCGCTGCAAAACCGTAACGGATCAAAAAGGAGGGCTATTCTTTTTCATTCCATAAATATGATGATTTAGTATAGGATTTAATGATGCAATAAATTTATACGGTCTTTTCCAGGCTAAACACAAATGATCTGGTGAAAGTTAAAAAGTTTCTAAATTATGAATATTAGTGTGGTGTCTGTCAAAGACACTCCGATACTAAAATTAGGCGATAGAATCAGTAGATATATTAGTAGAGTTTGGACTAGATTAATTGTCTCTTGGAAAGAAGTGAAGACACCTATATATAGAGGTGGCAATTGGGAGTTATTTTTGGGTAACGACTGTATGGTTCATGGGCGCAATCGTGTTTTCAGTCAAGGGGTGGTGGCTGATTTGTAGGCGAGGATTTTGGGATGTGCTGGTGAGGTACTTAATGCCACACTCAGGCTATCTAGTTGGTCTGTCCTGTTAAGATGCTTGATCAGTGTGAGGTATGATCGGAATATCGTCCAGATCTATTTCGGTATACAGAATTGGTACCTATCAGATGCCCTCAGTTCTTTTTGTCGTCTTCTTTGCCATTGGGAGAACTCTATGGTCGGCCAGTCCTCAAGATTGGGGCGGATTTATTGTGCCACATGCATAATGATGGTAGGAGCTGGCGGTGACAAGACACGTCCCTTTGTGTTACTGCAACGTGGCCATTTTTTATTGGTTCTTGGTTTGAAGCGTGTCCTTTCAAATGTTGACCGTCAGATCTAGAGCAAGTGGATTAATCCTGGCCCTCCATTTCAAACAGAGAGGGTTTAGGTTTGGCTGTTTGGGCTTTGGCCTTCTACTTCGCTTTCTTTCAACTTAAGCAATTTCTCTCTTTCCCTACACTTTGCTTCTTCGGCTGCACTCCGATCTTCAAGCCTCTTCATGGATTCTTACCCCGTTTGGTAGGGAAGGCAATGGACCGGGAAAAAGTGGAGATACAACCGAATCCACTCCATTTGGAGTGGGGAATGAGGCGGGGATAGATGACACAAAATGGGGATGAAGGTCGAAATGAAAATTCATGCGGGGGTAGAGACGGGGATAGACTAAGTTCTTCCTCCACCCCACTTCCCCTACTTTTAGCATTTTTTTTAATGTTTTTGTATAGGCCGTTTTTAACATTTTAAGCTTTTGTTTCTTTTGATACTATAATAATACCATTTTCATGTATATACAGCCCAAAATATTTGGAAGCTAATTCCATCTTACTGTCAAGTGGAGACTATGAGACTATTAATATTCTTGACACTTTAGTTCTTTTTTTTTTTTTTTTGGTTCTATTTTCTATTCTTGCTTTATGTTGTTTGTTTCCTTTGTACCAAAAAGAAAAAAAGAAAAGTTTAGGCTTGGGTGTGGGTTTGGGCGGGGGTGGAGGCAAGTTTGTACCCATGGAAGCGGAGATGGAGATCCAAATTAATCCTCATGGGGGGATGAAGGTGGGGATGGAGGTGAATATTTTAAGTGGAGGCAAAGATGGAAATCCCAATCTCTGCCTCACCCCAATCCATTGCTATCTCTACTATTTGGTAAGATTCCTCTTTGTCCTTTTTCGTTCTTCGTTTCATGGGTTGGTTCTTCTCTCGGTGCCTTCGGTACTATGAGAGGTCAGATAGGGTTCCATACCCCTTGGGTTTTGTAGCCAACCCCAAGTTGTTAGAGTTGGTTTGTTGGGATTTGATTGGGTTAGTGAAACTTGCGTTAGACAATGTTAGGGATTTAGATAGTTTGGGCACCATGAATAACCCAGAGGACGTTAGTTCAGATTTTGAGAAAACTGCCTCTAACGATCTCGTCACGGTGAGGCATGATGATCTTGGGAGTACTTTTGTGGGCTATTCCGGGGCATCATTGGAGGAAATAGTTCCAAAAGTAAAGCCCTCCTCCGATGGGGTGGGGGCTATTGAGTCTTGGCCTAGGGACTCTATTGTTCTTGGAGTTATGGACTATGGCTTCATTGCGGTCATGACGGGGGCCAAAGTTAATAAGCTATAGAGGGAATACTGATTGTACTCTAAAAAATACAATTAAAGTCCCTAATGGTAAGTTATTGGTAGGAATTATTTACACATTATTTATCATTTTAATATAATTTTAGTATTTTTTATGTTTTTTGTGTCTTCTGTAGATTCACAGCTAAAATTGAATAAAATGGAGTAGGCATGCACATGGGTCATAATTGATAGTAAGAATATATATATATATATATATATATGTATATATTATATGATAGTATACTATATTAGTCAAATTAATTAATTGATTGAATCAATGGTCGACCAAATGAAAGCTAACATTGATGAGGAGTGAATAAAACAAAATGAATTAAAGGAGTTCACCCCACACCATACACCATTGTAGGCCATGACAATGACTAAAGCAAAATTAATATATTTTATTTAATCATTTCATTTCATGAGAGGTTAATTCTCTTGGCTATAAAGAGAGAGCAGACAGGTAGAGAAGAGGCGGCGAAAAAAGAAGAGGGCAGAGAGAAGGAGGAAGAGAAGAAGAGAGCCTCAAAGGCTAGTGGAGAATTCCTTCAATTTATTTTCTGTCTAGATTCTAGTTAATTTGTTAGTGTTTTTTAGTCAATTAATTTTCTATTTCAGTCTTTTCTTTACCCTTTTTTTTTTTTTTTACTGTAATAAACTTTTTTATTTATGAAATTATTTTTCAAGTCATGTCCCCTTCAACCCCATTCTTACTTTTGAGATATTTTATTATTGGGGTATTAATTTCATGGGCTCATTTTCTAGTTCGTTTGGATTCTATTACATTCTTGTGGCCATTGACTATGTGTCTAAATGGGTGGAGACTGTTGCTTCTCATACCAATAATCACCGCGTTATGGTCAAGTTCTTAAAAGAGAATATCTTTTCTTGCTTTGGTATGCCTCGTGCTATCATTAGTAATGGTGGCACTCACTTTTGAATAAACCCATTGGAATGTTAATGCGAAAGTATGGAGTCATTCACAAGGTTAGTAAACCTTATCATTCTCAAACTAGTGGCCAAATTGAGTTAGCTAATCGGGAGATTAAGCACATTTTTGAGAAAACTGTTAATCCTAACTGTAAGGACTGGTCCTTAAGGTTAGTGGATACACTCTAGGCTTATAGAATTGCTTACAAAACTGTGTTAGATGCTTCTCTTTACAGGCTTATGTATGGGAAATCATGTCACCTTCCGGTAGAAATTAAGCACAAAGCCTATTGGGCCATTCGCTAATTTAATGAGAATATAGATGTGGCTGACCAAACTAGGAAGCTGCAACTCAATGAATTTGAGGAACTCCAAAATGATGCCTATGAGAATGCAAAGATCTCTAAAGCCAAAATGAAAATATTCCATGACCAACACATCCCTTGTAAGTCTTTTCATGTCGGTCAAAAAGTGTTGCTTTACAATTCCTGGTTACACTTGTTTCTAGACAAATTGAAGAGTAAGTGGTCTGGACCTTATCTGGTAAGAGATGTGTCACCACACGGAGTGATAGAAATTGAAAATTCTAGCAATAGGAATGTTGAAGCCCTACTTAGAGAACTTTGTAAGTTTGATTGAAAGCGTGGATCTTATGGTTCCACCATTGCTTGAGTAGAAGTAACACCCAATCAATTTGTACAGTTAGTTTAGTCTATTTATTTGTTTTGGTAACTAGTTTATCTTTAGTTGGAGGGAAGGGACCTTTCTTCCCACCCATGTTTGTCTCCCACCCTTTCCCTTCTATTTTTGCCTCGTGGTCGTGGCTGTTATCTGGTTGGGGGGAAGGGGACACGTTCGTTTATTTGTGTTATTATTTTCTCTTATTTTGTTTTTGTGACCAGCAGACGTTAAAAAACTAGATAGTGTTATGTCTTCTCATATAGATGGTCGAGTGCTTACATTTGCATGTTGTGTCTTCTAGATATTTCTATTTGGTATCAAGAGCGAGATAATTCGCCATGCAAAAATTGTGAGGAGAGTTGAGCTCCAAGGGGAATAATCTCAACCTCTTACTAGTCGCAGTACTCTGGCTAGTAAGAGAAGAGCAAAGAGACTAAATAAGTGTCATCGTTGTGCTAGACAAATGTGTGTGGATAAAAATTGCAAAGGGAGTAACCAACTAGTGTCAGGGAATCAGATAGTTTACTTTGATATTATTAAAGAGCAAGTAAATGCTGAGGCATTGAGACGCCTTGGAATCACTAGAACGGTGGACTATCTTGATTTTGATATCAAAAGTCTAACTCGACTTTGTAATGATTATTCTTCTTACGATATGCTATGTTTAAGTATTTTATTTGCGTGTGTATCTTTATTTGTAAATATGACTAACATTTATTTTTCAGATTTTTTTTTCTTTCAAAAAAAAAAAAAAACAAAAACATGCATAACCTCGAGAAGTGTACAATTTGAATGCACTTGAGATCTACAAAAGAGGTTTGCGTATCTTTATAATTTTGTATAGTTTTATGTGAAATGCAAATGTGGATTTTGGAGATTTGTTGAAACATGTTTTTATTTACCTTAGCATAATTTTTGTTTTATCCTTTCTTTTAATACAATTACAAGATTTTATCTGAACACGTAGAAATAGGCTATTTTATATCATTTATTATCATATCATGATAAGTTTAGTATTTTTACATATTGTACAATCATCCTTACAAAAGTGTAGATTTTTTACTAAGTGAGCTTTAAAGCTAATCACGTCTTTCGGAGTGTTTACATTTATTCTTGATGAATTTATTCCACATCACTCTTTCAATAGCTCCATTATACTTGTATTTGACTTAAGTGTCTGAATTATTACAGTAATTGAATATGTTGCATTCTTAGAACTTTTAGTTATTGTGCACTTTAAAAAATGAATTGAGGCCATTTGTGATCTTTTGAGTCACAGATTTATTTATTGACATAATTCCCTTGGAACCATCTTTAAGCCTATTTATTTGTCTCTTGCTACATATATCATTGCTAAAGTTCTGTCCTTAAATACGAAAATATAAATATCTTTAGTTGTCCAAGTTGAATTAAGAAAATGAGTGATCTATTTGCAATATAAAAAAAAAAATTTAGCAACGAAAGAAAGAAAAGAAAAAAAAAAGGAAAAAAGGAAGTACAAAAAAAAAAAAAAAAAGAATAAGAGGTTAGTTGTTGAAAAAAAAAGGAAAAAAAAATCTTATCTAATCAAATGAAATAGTAAAATTGACGGTATGTATTCATTGATCAATTCATGCCTTAATCACATATGTTTTGGGCCTTTTATCCTTTCTTTCTTCCTATCTTATATCTCATGGCCAAGTTACAACCTGAAAAAAGTTCTTGAGGATTTGATGTGTACATTGCTTGTTCATTCACTTCATAAAGAATGCACTTATCAGTTGTTTGTGTGATTTTAATGTTGAGTATTCTTTCATGGAGTTATGTCAAGTTGTCTCTCACTTTATATATGCACGTCATTGTTTTTATGGTTGTCTCTTTTGATTTTACATTACATTTACTCTTTTACAAGGACAAGTGGTGTGAGATGCCTACGGTCTTTCTTTTTGAGAGAATATCCAGTGAGGTTGAATCAAATCTTCAAGGATGTATCTGTGTTTTAATATTATAATACTTTTCTTATCATGTAATGGTCAAACACACACAAAATCCTCTCATATGTTATTTTAAGACATTATTTTGCTTGTGTATTAAAGAGTAGGATAGACAGAATATGCTTGTGTCTTGACATATGTCATACTTTATCCTTATTATCCTCACTTGCTGGCCATATTTTGATATTTGTGGATATCATCACTGGAAACTCTTAAGAGATTATACTCGTTCACTAGAGGTAACCTAGGGGTTTAAAGGCTTAGTGCATATGCTAAATACACTTGTGATCCCTACGAAAATAGAGCCTATGCTTTTAATTGTGTTTATTGTTTTACTAGGGACTAGCACAAGCTTAGTTGGGGAGTATGATTGTACTCTAAAAAGTACAATCAAAGTCCCTAATTGTAAGCTATTAATAGAAATTATTTACACATTATTCATCATTTTAATATAATTTTAATATTTTTGATGTTTTCTGTGCCTTTTGCATATTCACAGCTAAAATCGAACAAAATAGAGTAGGCCTACACACAGGTTATAATTGATACTAAAAATATATATATATATATATATGTATATGTATATTTATATATATATGTATATATTATATGATAGTATAATATATTAGTCAAATTAATTGATTAATTGAATCAATGGCCAGCCAAATGAAAGTTAGCATTGATGAGGAGCAAATAAAACAAAATGAATTAATGGAATTCATCCTATACCATACACCATTGTTGGCCATGACAATGGCTAAAGCAAAAATACTATATTTTACTTACTCATTTCATTTCATGAAAGACCAATGTTCTTGGCTATAAAGAGAGAGCAGACGGGCAGAGAAGAGGAGGAAAAAGAAGAAGGCAAAGAGAAAAAAGAGAAAGAGAGAGCTTCAAAGGCCAGTAGAGAGTTCCTTTAATTTATTTTTTGTCTAGATTCTAGTTAATTTGTTAGTGTTTTTCAATCAATTAATTTTTTGTTTCAGTTTTTTCTTTACCATCTTTCTACTGTAATAAACCATTTTATTTATAAAATTATTTTTCAAGTCATGTATTTTTTTTTACAATATTATGAGTAACTAATTTTATACTTGGAGCCAATTGTGAAGATTATCTGAGGATCTTGAAATATCAATGGAGGTAATTGAGTCTTCATTGTTTTATCTTTAAAATCTTTCAATTCTTGGTAATTAAATTCTAGATCTTTAAGAAAACTTAGATTCTTGACTAAGTTTGATAATTTCTATGCACAAATCTTAGTTTTGTATAGTTATTGCACAAATTGATGGTATGAATCTATGACTTTAATTTTTATTATTCTAGATTTAATTATTATTGAATTTTGTTTTAATTGTTAAATCTTCCGAATCAAAGGCTCAAGACGAAGCCAATGATTTGAGTTATAAAACCTCCGTTGAAATTTTGGGTGAATCAGGTGATCAGATCAATTAGATCCAACACCGTTTTATTAAATTTTATTTAAAGTCTAGTTTCACAACCATCAAATCTCGCAAAAACATCTATTTTATTTTGGTTACAATTTTTTGTGGCACTTGTCCTATTCTTATCGATACTATTTAAGTTCCAACTAAATCCATGGCAACACTATGGTGTTTAGCATGACTTAGTCGGTATCTAATATGTTACCAGGGGTGAATTTTAGCACTTAAATTTTGCATGTTCTGTTAATCGTTCCCTGTGGATCGACTTCGGTCGTACCAGATTGTTATTTACTACTCTGTTGCACTTGTACTTGAGTGTTTTCAATAGATTGCCATATTCTGGGCTTAGTTAAATACTAGTTCCCATCCTCTTTGACCTTTAAGGTTCCATCAAAAAAGAACATGGCTTGTTCACCAAGTCCAGGGGAGATAACCGTTTATGAGAGTGCCTTGGCTGTTGGCCTTAGGTTTTCCCTCCCCACACCTGTTTGGGAGTTATTGCATCAGCTGAGCTTAGCGCCTGGTCAACTTAACCCGAATGCTTGGAAAATCCTTCTAGGGTGTGTTGTCATATGGTAGGCCTCCAGCGATAAAAAGGACGACTTGTCGCCTGAGAATTTCATGTACTACTATAACATAATAGAGAGGAAGATTGGGTGATAGTACTTCTAGGCCAGAGAGCCTGAATTGAACTTGTGACGAAGTTTCCTTCTTCCCACAAAAAGTGGAAGGACAAATTCTTGTATGTGTATGACGACGGATGGGAGTTCCAGCCTTGGGAGGCCATAGATGATAGTATGGTTTGGGTTCCCAAGTAATGGGGTAGGCTGAGCAGGAAGCGAACATATAATGATCAAACGTGCTCAGAACCATGGGGTGAGTGAGGCCAGCCTTCTAGTGAATGCTAAGAGCCTTGCTACGTATATGTTAGGGCCTGATCTTATGAGGGAAGCTTTGGCTGCCGAACGTGAGAGAAGTGAGTTTACATTTGTCTTTTTTCTTTGTTATGATGCGTTTCTTTAACTTTGGCAGTTTTTCCTTTTGTGCAAATCGAAAGACCTCTGCGGACCAGCGAAATTAAGAGATGGGCTTCGACAAGTCCATTCTGAAGAGATCAAGGAAGACCCTCGAAGACATTGAATAGGGTGGGCCCAAGCGACCCAAATTCTTACCCAGGTTGGACTTTAGTGTTAAGACTAGGGAGGTTTTGAACCCTTCCCCTCAATTGAAGAAGACTCCTCCTCTGCATTCTGCTGCACTCATGGCCCCTCAACTACTAAAGGACCAGTCTTCTGTTCCTTTTTTGGCTCGAACTCTCCTGTTGAGGCTATCAAGCCAGTAACTATCATTGATAGTTCAGAGGTTGCTTGGCAGAGGATGAAGAATGTCGTCCTTAATGACGATGTTGAGAGGTCAAGGGAAATGTCGAACTCTTGGCTGGCGAAAGAGTTAACCCATGATCTGATGAGGGTGAGTGTCGTTGGTGGCTTAATTATTGTTGTTTTGTCCTTGCACTTGTGTTTTGCGTTGACTTCCTCTTTGATCTATTCAGGCAGTTGTTAGGGCGATGGTGATGGCTACCATGCTTGTTACCACGAACATGGACTGCTTGGAGCAGAAAAAGAAAATTGTCAACTTCTGCTCTAAGGCAAAAGCCATGAAGAAGAAGTTGAAGGAGGCTATTTCTAAGAAGGAAGCTGTAATCACCGAGAATGAGTCCTTGGTCGTGAAATATGACACTCTGCTTTAAGATTTTGTTACCGAACAAGTCTTAAAGGAGAATGCTTTGAAGGAGGTAGCCGCCTTCCCTAAGCAATTAGAGGAGGTCAGGGAGCAGGATGTTCAAGAGTTCAAGGTAGGGGAGGCCTATAACCTAGTCATGGCTGATGTCTACATGATGGGTTTTGCTGACGCCAAGAAGATGGCTACAAAGCTTTACCCTGATCGAGGACTTCTCCACTCTGAGGCCCAGTGAGGATGACACTGCCTCTATGGCAGTGGGGGCTATTAGTGCAGACGAGCCTGCTATGGATGAGGTGCCGAACGATGCCTAGCCATAGGCTATCCTAGATCTTGGCCTTCTTTGTCCTTGACTTTCGATTTTCTCTTCATGTAATGAGTTATTTCCAGGTGTAATTTTTACGCTATATCAATAAGAGACTGGTATATGTTTTTCTTGTTTACTTTTATAATTTTATTTTTCTTTCGTTGGAAGTATTTGTTGTATCTTCCTATTAGCTGCTTAAATGCATGCATTTTCAGATGTGCATGTGTTTTGTCTTTATGGGAATTTAAGCCTTAGGCTTGTAATCCTTTGGCATGTTCGGTCAATCGACTGAACATGAATACTTGGTGGGTGCTTATGCGTTGGGCTTATAGGCCTTTGACCTGTTCAGTCTTGTGAACCGAACATGAATACTTTTGGTGGGCATTTAAGCCTTGGGCTCGTAAGCCTTTTTCTTATTCGATCTCGTGAACTGAATATGGGCGATTCTTGGGCATTTCAGCCTTGAGATTGCAAGCCTTTTCCCTATTTGATCTCATGAACTGAATAGGAACATTTCTTGGGCGTTTAAGCCTTGGGCTCGTAATCCTTTTCCTTGTTTAATCTTGTGAACTGAATAGGGACACTTATTGGGCATTTAAGCCTTGGGCTTGTAAGCCTTTGGTGGGAATGTTTTGTAAAAAAATGCACTTGTAAGGAAACATGATTCTATTGATATTTGAACTGGTACTACATTTAGGGGCTCTATACATAGTATTTTTGGAAATGCTCTATATGCCATGGGTGAGGCAATTCCTTCCCCGCCAAGTTCTTGAGCATACATGTTCCCTTTCGGGCGAAACCCATAACCTTGTAAGGTCCTTCCCAATTTAGCTCGAGTTTTCCTTCTTGGGGGTCTCTGTATCATGACCCTAAAACCATCTTATGCGAATTAAGGATCATAACAGGCCAGTAGCATAGCTACCGAAGGCCAAACACTTCAAAGGGGTTGATCACCTATACCTTATAATCATCTTATAAAAACAATAGTGGAAGCTTTTATGTATAAAAATTATATGTGATAGTGCATGATAGTGCATTTTGTTTATTCAGAGTAAGTGCCTAAGTCCCAATTAAACATACCATAACATGATATATTATATCAAGTAATTATAATTTGGGCCAACCGTGTAGCCATATGTACTATACATAACTTCCCTCTAAACATATTAAAAGAAAGTCATAACATAACTTATCACTAATGTAAGGAGTACATCATTAGCAAAATATGGTAGTAGTCTCTAACAAGATACAATAGACATCTCCTAGCAAATCATGGCACGACTTCACAAAATATCCACACCAAGCATCTTCAACAAAGCCCTCAAAAGTATACGTATGTTCTTTAATCTCCATTTCCTGAAAATGTTAAGTAAAAGCATGAGCTAAAAGCCTAGTAAATAATAAAGAAATTGAAGCATGAAAATACCATGGACTTGATTTGAGTACATCATAAGCATTATAATATATAAAGTTAAAATTACTCTATTGATGCTGATAAATCACATTTATCACAAGGTAGCAAAAGATACTTTATAACTTTATTTCAAAGAAAAGATTATTCATAGCTTTCATCATATGAAAACCTTTTTTGTTTCATTAACATGATAAAACATGTTGAATGTACCCATTACTTTGTATCAAAAGTGATTCACCCCTTACTTCAGGTAAACCCCTATGAGCTCGTATCCATTAGTAGTACGTCTTAAGGTGAGATTTTCATCCATCTCTCAGGACATAGATATCTAGGAGCAGACAGTCAATGGCCACCTTGGGAACATCTCCCATATAATATCATATCATGCTTCTGGCTTATGTGACATCCCTTAGTGTAGGACTCTTTCTGTTTATTTGATATCCCCCGGTGTAAGATTATGGAGAATAACACATATTAACTTCAAATGTACATTCCAAATAACATTCATATAATTGAGTCCATGGGTTTGCATAGCATGATAGATTCAACGCTTATCATCAAAACATGATAATTATACTTGAAAGATATCATAGATAAAACCTTTATATTGAAAACATTTCAATTGTGCAAGCTTGTGGTAAAGAAGAGCATTATCTCCAATTACTCTATTACTCACCTTAGGTCTTTAATCACCTTTTTAAATTCCTCTTATGATCCTTGATTTAGTGATCCTCAAGCCTTATGCATTGATTAATAATGATCCTATACAATTAAGGTAAACACAAAAGAACATAAAACATATAAGTCTTTAAAAAACAATCTAAGGTTTTCATTAATAGGTCCTAAAATAGTGTAAAAGTAATTTAAAGTAAAGAAATTTTCATCTTCTAATAAAAGTGTAAGCTCCTAGGTCAATAGTTAACCCTTGGACAAAATGTGTCAATCCTTGGAATCAATGGGTCAACTCTTTTTCACAGAATATAAGTCTGGGCACTTAGGAATTTTAAGGTGTTAACCCCTTAAATGAAGGTTTCAACCCTTTTTCACAAAGAGTATCGTCAATACTCAAGAAGGTTGAAGGTGTCGACCCCTGAAACACAAGTGTTTACCCCTTTTACAGAAAGTTTAAATTCAAGTTCTGGGTTCAAAGGAGTCCACTCCTAAAACACATGGGTCGACCCCCTACACACAGAAAATAGTTTGGGACAAAAATAGAGTATCAACTTCAAACAGTCATAACTCACTCATCTTAAGTCATATTTTAGTCTACAACCTATCATTACAAAGCTATTGAATTCTATTTTCCAATGGATTTGGTTTCATAGCAAAATTCCAAGTATTGTAAGACTTATGATAAAAAATGTGGAGATTGTCCAAACATAATTTTATTGCACAATGTTAAGAATCATAATGTAAGACCCAAAATCTCTAATAGAATATCATGATTATAACCCCAAGTAAAGTAAGGTCATAACATGGTAATAGCCACAAAAGATCTTCAAAACAAGTTAATGAAAAGGATTTTCAAAATCTTCACAAAACACTACTTCTTTTAAAATTAAAGTCTTGATTAAAGCATGGTCTCCTTCCAAACATAAATCCCTAATTTCTCATCATAAAAAGGGTTTTCTAACTGATTAAATGCATGGGTATGAACACATAAATCAATTACATACCTTGATTTCAAGCTAGGTGAAGTCTTCTAAGAGTTTCTTTCACTTTCTCTCCATTTTCCTTCACTTTCTATTTGGCCAGCCACCATAGCTCTCACACACACACACACACACACTCTCTCTCTCTATATATATATACAATGTATACAAAGTCTTGCATACAAAATGGATAAATACAAAAGTGTGTGGGAGATAGTGGGTCAAGCCTACAAGGTCCACTCATTCTCTCTCTTCATAGCTCTCTCTCTCTCTCTCTCTCTCTCTCTAGTATACAATGAACAATGCAAAGTCTTACAACATGTAAGACCAAGGAGTTAGTGGCCCTAATGTCCTACTCTAAAGGTTTATATGGGGTGAGGTGTTAACTTTACATGCAACTAGACCACTCATTCTATAATCATGTGATTAATTTTAGTTAATCATACTTGCTCATAATCAATCTCCCTTATCTAGATCAAATGCACTTAACTTAATTAATATCGATTAGTGCAATTATCATACTTACCCATAATTAATCAAAATTAGAGATTTACATAAAATATAAATCACGCTCGATTAAATACACATAACACAACTTAATATCTTATAGATTAAAATGTAATGGTTCGGGGTATTACACTCTTATCGAATGGTTAACCTTTTTCAGGACCAATTCTCCCACCTTGAAAACTCTGGGACGGACTTTCGCGTTATAGTACTGGCAAATCTTTTGTTGGTAAGAGACCACTTTAACAACAGCTAGTAGTCTCTTTTCTTCAACCAAATCGAGATCCACTCCGAGAGCGTCGTTGTTCGCCTCAAGGTTGTGATGTTCGACTCTTGGGCTGGGTAGGGCGATTTTAATGGGGATCACAGTCTCCATGTCTAATGTGAGTGAAAAGCGGTCTGCCTGGTTGAGATCCTTTTCGTAGTTCAATAGGCCTAAAAAATGTTGGGAAGATCGTGTTCGTATAGACCCTTAACTTTTTCGAGCTTGGTCTTGATGACCTTGAAGAGAGTTATATTCATCACTTTTACTTGTCTATTGGCTTGAGGATGTTCTGACGAGAAGTGATGGCTAATCTTTAGGTCTGAACAGAGCTTATTGAACTGCTTTCTTTCGAACTGTTTCCCATTGTCCGTGATGACGACCCTAAGGATCCTGAAATGGCATATGATGTTCCTCCACAAGAAGTTCTTCATCTTTTACTCAGTAATGGTGGATAGAGCTTCTGCCACCGTCCACTTTGTAAAATAGTCAATGGTCACTACTGCAAACATGCTCTATCCCCTGCCCACATGTAATGGTCCCACTATATCGATCCCTCACTAGGCGAAAGGCTAGGGGCTCCAGATGGAGGTTAGTTCTTAGGTAGACAGCCTCGGCATGTTCTCGAACCTCTGGCATTTGTTGCATCTTTTTACGAAGTCTTGAGCATCTTGGTTCATGCTTGGCCAGTAGTACACGACTTAGAGTATTTTCTTTGCCATAGATCATCCCCCCGCGTGGTTTTCGCAGACTCCTTCATGGACTTCCCTCATTATGTAGCCTGCCTCTTCTTTTGTGGTGCACCTTAGTAGAGGCAGTGTATGCCCTCTTTTGTAGAGTACACCATGTATCAGTATGTACCTGCTTGATCGATACTTGATTCGTTTTACCTCCGTCTTTTTTTCTGGAAGGATTCCGTGCTCTAGGTATTCCCTGATAGGTTTGTCCCATGAGGCTTCTGCATTCATGTGATTCACTTCTAAAGTTCGAATGCTCAGTGAATATAGGATCTTTAAGGGTACATTTGGGTATGTTTCCTCGAATGAGGCAATTCTCGTCAGTCGATCAGCTTTCTCGTTCTGTAGCCTAGGAATTCTTTCTAGTGGCACTTGGGAAAATTTTCTAACCAGATCTTTGGTTAGCTAGCAGTACTCTTTCATGTTCTGTCCTCTTGCTTTGTATTCCATGCGGACTTGCTCGATTACTAGTTACGAGTCTCTTCATATTATGACCTGTTTTGCCCCCATTCGTCGAGCTATTCGGAGTCCAGCAATTAGTGTCTTATACTTTGCTTTATTGTTGAAGGCTAAAAACTTGAAACATAGGGTGTACTTGATCTTGTGTTGTTTTGGGGTAATAAGGATGACTCCTGCCTCGCTTAATTGGTCAGTTAAGGAACCGTCGACATTCAGTACCCAGAGGGCTTCGGTGAGCTTTTGTTCGGGTTGGGCATCTTGGTGGGTTGTGAATTCCACTATAAAATCTGCAGCGGTATACCCCTTTATCGTCAACCACAGTCTATACTGGATATCAAACTGGCTGAGCTCGACCGACCACTTCACCAGCTGTTCCGAGGTTTCGAGCTTGTGCAATACATTCTTCAAGGGCTGATTAGTCAGGACTACTATGGTATATGCCTGGAAGTAAGGTCTAAGTCTCTAAGTAGTAATTACCAAAGCAAAAGCCATCAGCTCCATCTTTGGATATCTCTCTTTGACTCTCCTGAGGGCTTTGCTTGTATAATAAATTGGTTTATGGACTCCTTCCTCTTCTTTGACTAGGGCTAAGCTTACTGCGGTGCTAGAAATGGCCAAGTAGAGGTAGAGCTCTTCTCATTCTATTGTTCTGCTAAGCAGTGGGACTGAGCCCATGTATTCTTTGAGTAGTTGGAAGGTTCCTTCACACTCCTCTGTCCACATAAATGCCTTGTGTAGCAACTTGAAGAACGGGAGGCATTTGTTGGTGGATCTAGAGATCAATTTGTTCAATGCCCCTACTCTCCCCTTTAATCTTTGAATGTCCTTGATGGATTTTGGGGCTTGTATGTCCAGGATGGCTTTGATTTTCTCCAGGTTGGCTTTTATTCCCTTGCTGGACACCATAAACTTGAGGAACTTCCTTGATGCCACCCCGAACACGCTCATAGTGGGATTCAGCTTCATGTTATACATCCTCAAGGTTTGGAAGGTTTTTTCCAAGTCTTGTAAATAGTTGGTTATGAGTTTTCTCTTGACTAGCATGTCATCCACGTATACTTCCATGTTTCGTCCAATATGAGACTTGAACATTTTGCTCACCAGCCTTTGATATGTTGCTCCTACATTCTTTAGGCCGAAAGGTATTACCTTGTAGCAGTATAACCCCATGTCAGTGATGAAGGAAGTATGATCTTGGTTATGCTCGACCATCCTGATCTGATTATGCCCTGAGAATACGTCCATGAACATGAGCATTTCATACCCAGTAGTGGAGTTAACCAGGAGATCGATCATGGGCAGGGGGAAGCTATCCTTTGGGCATGCCTTATTGAGGTCCGTGAAGTTGACGCACATTCTTCATATTTCGTTGGCCTTCTTCACCATCACCACATCGGACAGCCAGGAAGGATACTGGACTTCTTGAATAAACTTGGCCTTAGCCAATTTTTCCACCTCCTTAGCTTTGGCTTCGTTGCGTTTCAAGGCAAAACTCGTCCTCTTCTGCTTTACTGATTTGGCCTTAGTTGTGATGTTCAAGTGATAGGCCACTATTTGGGGGTTGATACCTGGCATATCTTCATGTGTCCAAAAAAAGTCGTTTGCATTCTTTCTAAAGAATTCCTTCAGTCCTTCCTTCAACTAATCTAGAGCTGTTATCCATATCTGGACCACTCTATTCTGGTCGGGGGCTCCCCGAGTGTGACCTTCTCCAAGTCTTCCACGAGCCTTCCTCTTCTGACCTCCTTTTCATCCCTGACTTCCAGCTCTTCTATTATCAGGGTCTCTTTGTCTACATCTCCTTTCAGGGATGCCATGTAGCATTCCTTTGTCGTTAGTTGGTCTTCTTGCACGTCTCCAACTCATTGCTCCATTAAAAATTTCACCCTGAAATGGTAGGTGGACATCACAACCTTGAACTGGTTCAAGGTCGTTCGTCCCATAATTGCGTTATAAGTAGAGGGGCAATCAACTATTAAGAAGTTGACCAGCTTGGTCAGTTGCTGTGGAACGGTCCCCAAGGTTACTAAAAGGGTTATGGAACCAAGGGGTGTGACTCAGTCTCCTGTAAACTCGACCAGAAGGGATGTGATAGGTTATATCTTCTCCTTCCTAATCTCCATCAGGTCAAATGCCTTCCAGAAGAGAATGTTCACTGAGCCATCCCTATCGATTAGGACCCTCTTGGTCCTGAAATTGGAGATGATGGTGGTGATCATCAGGGGATCGTCATGTGGCTGGTATAGTTCTGTTGCCTGCTCTTTAGTAAAGGTAATGGTGGACGGTTCTGCTCAAGGCTTCTTGCTCGAACGTTCAGCCATCAGTACTTCCCTCGGTTGTCTTGCCTCCATAAAATGCTTATTTTTAACCGCCAATGATTCTCCTCCTCCTACGAACCCTCCAACTATTATCCAAATTTCTCTGAGGGGTTGTTGATTCTATTGAGCCCGTTCAAGGCTCCTTCGTTTGGCTGATCTTGGCGATTACTCTTGCCTCTATGTTCGACGACGTATCTCTCAAGTTTCCCATATTTGATTAAGTTCTCTATCTGTTACTTGAGGTCGAAGCAATTTTTGGTGTCATGTCCATGGTCTCAATGTAATCTGTAGTACTTCTTCTGGGATCTCTTCTCGGGGGGCGTCCTTAACTTGCCGGGCCACTTTAGAGTTGGGTCGTTACAAATCTCGTACAGGACATGCTCTAGAGGGGTGGTGAGAGGGGTGAAGTTGTAGTCAAGGTTAGCGGATCGCCTCTTGCCCTCGTTTGTCCGAGATCCCGACCCAAAGTTCTTTAGGGTTTTCGCTTCTCGGTCGTCCTTCCTATCTCTTGATGACCTCTTTTTCTTATCTGTTCGTGAGCTGGCTTTCATATTGCGGTTGTGTCTGGTGTTAATGGCATCCTCAGAGTTCATGAGCTTCTAGGCTCTGAGCATGAGTCCTGCCATGTCCTTCAATGGTCCTTTGTTGAGGATTAAAGGAGTTTGTGGGTTTTAAGGCCGCTCATGAATGCGATGACTGCCACCTTATCATCTGTGTTGTCGACGTTGAGGGTTTCGTGGTTTAATCTATTCACGAACTCTTTAAGGGATTCTTCTCGTCCTTGCTTGACAGTTAGCAAGTAGGCAATAGGTCTCTTCTGTCTCTGTCCGCCTATGCAGTGTCCAACGAACAACTTGCTAAGATGGATGAATGTGCCAATTGTCTTAGGCTTGAGCCTGTTAAACCATACTCTGGCCAACCCTTTGACGGTGATCGGGGAAGCTCGGCACATGATTTCATCGGGCACCACTTGCAATTACATTAGGGCTTTGTACGTCTTCAAGTGGTCCAAGGGGTCCTTGGATCCATCGAATGCCTCCAGCGTTGGCATTTTGAACTTTAGTGGTAAGGGTTGCTCTATGACTGCTTGGGTGAACGGCGAGTCAATTCTGCTCACCAACTCTTAGACAGAGTTAAGAGTTTTTGTTTTTACTACCTCTAGGACTCCAGCCATCTGTGCTTGCATGGCTCTAATCTGCTCATCCTAGGAAGGGGGGGGGGGGGTTCTTCATCTTCTCTCCGATGACCTCTATAAACTGAGGGACTTGTCACAACCGGGATTGGGTGGCGTGGCTGTGTTCTTCCTCTACTAGCCTCGCTTTATTTTCTTGTCGTGCACTGCCTTTGGTTCTGATAAGGCTGTCATCTCCTTGGTTGACGGCCTTGATCCTATCTCCATCTACTTGCTGATTTCTGGGCTGTTGATTTTCTTTAGGGGCAATAGGTGTAGTAGTAGGGACTCTTTGAAGTATCTCTTAGTTTTGCGTGATTACTTGTTGCATGCTGGCCATCATGTTAGCGACCTGCTACTCTAAAGCTGTCATCTTGGTTGTGTTTTGATCTTTCATGGTTGTTTGCCTTTGTGTAGTTGTGCTGGACATAGTTAAGACGATGAAAACAATAAGAAATGTCCCACAAATGGTGCCAATTGATGATGTAGTAAATTTGTACGGTTTGTTCCAAGCCAAGCACAAACGATTTGGTGGAAGTTGAAGAGTCTCTGTACTATGAACACTGGTGTAGTGCTTGCTAAGGACACTCCAATGTCAAAATTAGGCAATAAAATCTGGAGATATATTAGCAGAGTTTGGACTAGATCAATCGTACCTCAGAGAGAGATGAAGACACCTATATATAGATGTGGCAGTCGAGTGTGATTATTGGGTAATGGCTACATGCTTCATGGGCACAATTGTGCCCCGAGTCAAGGGGTGGTGGCTGATTTGCAGGCGAAGATCTCGAGATGTGCTCGTGAGGCGCCTGATGCCATACTCAGACTATTTAGTTGGCCTATCCTGCTAGGATGCTTGCTCAGTGTGAGGTCTAGTAGGGATATTATCCAGATCTGTTCCAGTATACAGAATTGGTACCTATTAGGATTCAATATTTAGTTCATTCATATGTATATATACAGGGGCGGATTGAGGCTTGGCCGAGTGGTGTTAGCCTCCTCCACTAGATTTTTTTTAAAAAAATTTTAAACCCGGCCCAAGTAAAAATGGACTTTGCCCAACTAAACCCAATATTCATTTAAAATTTTTTTTTAACCCAATCCAAACTCATGCCCATCTAAATATACCCAAAAAAGTATAAGCCCTAAAAACATTCTTTCTCTGCTAAAAAATTAGTTGAGACGAAGAAGAAAATTGTTTACCCGTTAATATATTTGCTAGTAAAGTTGACACTGATATTACCGATTGCAACTATATTCTGAGATAGCTTTTTCTATAATGAATATTATCAAGACTTCATTACGTAATCACATGAGAGAGGAGTGGACAAGGATGACTCAAATTTAAAGCCATCAAAGTAATAGCTTTAGGTCCTTAATTTTTTAAAGTCCCTAAGTTTTAAAAACCCTACTTATTATAGTAAAAATTTTGTATAATTTTGTTTTTTTTTTTTAAAAAAGCCTCAATCTAAATAAGAAAAAGGCCCATAAAAAAATGGCCTCAGTCTGAATGAGACAAGACCCATAAGAAAAGAAAGAAAAGGCATACTTCAGTGAAAAAAAAAATCATAAAAAAGGTCCTAGATTAACCACTCTAATTAATTTGAAAAAACTATTTAAAAATTTATAATTACATACACATTTATAAATACAAGGAAGGCCAATGGTCTAACCTATACAACTCTCCCTCTCTCTCTCTCTAACGAATATATATTTAGAAGTTTAAACTCATAACTCTCTCTCTCTCTTTCTCTCTCTCTCTTGTACAAAGATAAAAATTTTAAATTGAAAAATAAATTAGTAAATTTTACCGATAACATCATCACATAGCTTGCTGATGTAATATTTTTATATAGATCAATGTTTGTTTAATTTTCTTTTTAACAAAGTATAATTTTTTTTTTATTTGTGGGTTTACAAGTCGAACTAAAAAGTAAATTATTTACTTTGTTGGTTGAGTCACTAATTTTTTATTATGCTAGGCGAATCATTTAGTGAATACTTCACCAAAAATCAATTTTTATTAGATGGTTAAATCCATTATGATTCGGTGAATACTCCATTGAAAAGAGAGAAAAATAAAATAATTAATAATTTTTCATCTAAAATAAATAAAAAATTTTAAGTAAAAAATTTACACTAGCATTAAAAATTAAAAAGCCTCATTTAAAATTTTTGCTTTAAAAATATTTTCCGCCTCCACTGAAAAAATTCCTATGTCCGCCATTGTATATATATATTGTTTAAAAGGTTGTGGTTAGCAGTAATACAATGTGGGAATTGAAATCGCTTTTCCTTTTCACCTCTTCATTGGGAATCTCAACTGGTCTAGATATTGTTGTTATTCTATATATTCCTGTTTCTAGTCTCCTAGAATTCACATCCGATTTTCCATGGAATGGCCTCCTATCTTTAACAACGCATAGAGTAACTAATGGTAATGGATAAAATTAAAATACACGTAACTATTAGTTAATTTAATTGAACTTACGATGATACTATTCTTTCATCTACAGTTAATGTTTGTTAGGACTTTTATTGTCTTGGCAAATTTCGTGATCAAAATCTTTGAAGTATCTCTTCAATTGTTCTTTTATGTACATAAGTTTAATAGGATTGGGTGTTCAAACAAATGCTAAGGAGTGTTTGAAATAACCTATAAAAGTAATTTGATTGTAATTCAATTTTGAGCTGTAATCATGTCCCGAGTATGTATGTGAGTGAATTGGAAGCTAGAGTACAAGTTGCTAAAGCTGCAGTACAAATCTTTAAAACATGCAGAGTTGAAACTTTGGAAGGCCTTATCTCAACGCTCAGATCTCCATTTCGGGTTCATAATATATTGATTTTATATAACTTTTTGATATCTATAAGAATATAAAAGATTTGAAGGGATGCAGAGTTCGCTACCTTCTCGCTGAGCTCTCACTCTAGCGAGAATGGAAAATTCAAGCCAATAGTCGTCGCTACCTTCTCGCCGAGCTCTCGCTCTAGGGAGAATGGAAAATTCAAGGCAGTAGCCATCGCTACCTTCTCGCTAAGCTCTCGCTCCAGCGAGATTGCGAAGGCAGCTTCTCGCTACTTCTCACTCAGGTCTCTTTCCAACGAAATCCCGAACGAATTTTAAGTTATTTCTCCTATTTAAATTCAAAGAGCTCCAATGCCTATATATACTTGAAGGATGGGTCTTCGAGGGTTAGAACACACTTAAGAAATATGTTGAGAGCCTCCAAAGAAAAAGAAAAACCCTATAGTCTCCTTAGCAAGTTGAAGAACTTCAAATCTTTATTGATCTAAAAGAGTCTTGGTGGTGCATCAAAGCAAGGATTCATAGCGTGGTGTTCGTCGTGGTTCAAGTACGGGAGAATAGTGAGTTGTGGGGTATACAAGCAAGGTTTGACTTCAACCTAGAATCGCGGGTTTCGGATTGGTACAGTTGTAAGTGTTCATGTAAACTGTTCAATTGTTGATAATGCTTGGAACATAGGCTGGATTAGGTCCTGTGGGTTTCCATGCTAAAATTGTATGTCTACAGTGTGATTGTTTTATGTTTCATACATGCGATTTTATTAGTATGTGATTGATTAGATAGTTTAATCAAGAGTAACCAAGCGCGCTTCCAAATGTTTGTAAATCCAAGTAGATTGGAATTTTCAATTAGTATCAGAGCAGCACACTCAAAACTAATTTTTGTTTTTCAAGAGTGAGGTCCTAATAATCTGATTACATGAATTTACCACGCGAAGGCGGCTTTACCACTAGACCTCACATGAGAGCTTTTCTTAAATCTATAGATGAAAGAGTATGGATGTTAGTTGCTCGTGACTGTAGCCCCCCCACGACTACAAGTACATCTACTTCTACCCCTACTATTACAACTGTTATAATTAAATATTCGAAAGATTGGGATTTAGTTGATTAAGTAAATAGCGGTTAGGACAGTAAGGGTATCAATGCTATCTTTAATGCTCTCTTACTTGATGAATTCAAACGTGTGTCAACGTGTGAGATTACTAAAGAAGCATAAGATATACTTGAAGTTACAAATGAGAGAACTACTATTGTAAAAATTTCTAAACTTCAGCGACTGACAACCAACTTTGAAAACTTGAGAATGGAAGACAATGAGACCTTTGATCAATTTTATGCAAAACTAAGTGACATTGTCAACTCAAGTTTTAACCTTGGCAAAATGATCTCTTTTTCAAAAATTATTCTAAAAAATTTGAGATCTTTACCCGACAAATTCCAAGCCAAGGTTACTACTATAGAAGAAAGTAGGGATGTTGATTTTATGAAAGTAGAGGAGTTGGTTGGTTCTTTACAGACTTATGAAGCTAATCTACGTCGTTCTAAAAATAATAAAGACCTTGCTTTTAAAACTGTTAGAGAAGACGTAGATGATACTTCTGGTGATAATTCTGAAATAGGTCAAGAGGAGTTGGATTTTATTGTCAAAAAATTTAAAAAATAAGAAGGCCCAATCTCTTAGTTTTGAGAAAATTAAAGAGAAACAATTTGATAAGAATAAGCCTAGAAGGAATCCCGATAAAAGTGGAGGTAAATAATCTAAAAAACCTCATTGTTTTGAATGTCATGGGTATGGTCACTTTGCACAAGAGTATCCAAATAGACTGAAATGAAAGACAAAAGGGTTTACTGTAACTTAGGATGATTTTGATCCTGAAGATAACAATGAACCTGAAACTGAACAAGAATCAGGTGACTTTACTGCTTTAACTGCATCTATACATGATGATTCATCTCATATTTTACATGAAAGTGAAAGTCAAGGTGAGTCTGATGAGTCTATTAAACTTGATGAAATTGATTTTGATAATGAAGAGAAGGGTGATCTCCAATAAGACTATGATCAGTTGTACTCTTAATATTTCAAATTGACCAAAGTTAATGGAAAACTTGGTCTCAAGTTAAAAAAAGGTTTTAGAAGAAGTTGAGACACTGAAAAAGGAGGCTGTTAAAGCTTAAACCCTTATTAGTCAATTGAAAACTCATTGAGTTGCATTATCTGATAAACTTATAGCTCTTAAGAAAGAACATCAGTCTTGTACAGAGATTAAAAAGGCACTTGAAGAGAAGGTTGCAAAACTTGAAGTTTCTAGTGTTAAAGCTAATGATGTTTTCAAGAAGTTGAATGCAAGTTCAAATAAATTGATGAAATCTAGAATGCTCAGAGGTGCACCATCGATATGACTAGAATTGGATATTCTAATCAAGTGTCATCTTCAAAGCAAAAGCCTAAAGTTGGTAAGCCTCAAACATCATCATCTAAAGGTAAGAACAGGTATGTTCCTCCTAAGAATGGTTATGATAATTATTACGAGTCTTATCCTTCCTATACCACAAAATTTGTTCCCATTTGTCACATTGTGGTATTAGAGGACACATTAGACTATTCTGTCAAAAGTTGCATGGACTACCTTGTAATTGTGTTCAGACTCAATCTAAAAGACAAGTTAGACCACAACATAACAATGAGTTTGTGCATAATAGAGTTGATGTGTTTGAATGGAATTCTCATGGTCAAAATCTTGGGTTCAAAAGATCACCACAACAAAGAAGAGCTTAATGGAATAGGAAAATAATGAATGTGAACCGAAATTCTAAAACTTCACTAAGATCTTATCCTAAGCCCCATGTGATTAATGATATTCCTAAATATAGAACCGTTTGGATTAAGAAGTCGGATCTAGAGTCATTTAATACCCCTAAGAAATCTGTTGGGGTTGACTTTCTTGAACGAGTTTTGAATTTGTTATAACCTAGGATGTGCATTATGATTATTTTTTTTCCTAGAGCTATGATCTCTCTTGTATTTTTGTTTTTTTTTTATTTATTGAAAAGTTAAAGAAAAACCAAATTTTTTTTTTATTATCTTAATTATCTTTGGTATTATTTGACTTATGGATCTATTTGCATATCTTGTACTCAAATATTGATTGTGATCTTTTATGTCTTGATTGGCTTTGGGGCTACACTTTGAATTAGCTTCATGACTGATAGCTTTAATGACAATCTTCATGGTTATGGGTATCACAATATATGCACGAGTGCTAAGTCTCATATGCGGTTTGATGCAACTGAGATCATGTTAGGTTCTACACTCTCTATTGTTTGAGATTCTCTCATGCTGGATTGACTTATGGTTAAATATGTACAATGCTGACAGTATTTGTTTCTCTCTCTCTTTCTTTCTCTCTCTCTCTTGTATATTGACTAGTTTCAATTTGTCTTTGAAAGCCTCTATGGACGTAATATGCACCTTCCGGGTCTAGTCATAGAAAAGGCAATTATGTTGGTCATACAAAATCTGCTAGGCATGCGTGAAAGCCACTGTGGACGTAATATGCACCCTCCGAGTCTAGTCATAGAAAGGGCTACCATGCCTTCAAGCAAGAAAATTAAAAAAATGGTGTTGAGATTAAGGGAGAGTAAGTACTAGACATATTCTTGCTCTCCAATTGGATGCTAACTAGTCCGCTTTCTAGTTGTTTAGTGAATTTTATGACTTTAAGTGAGGGTAGACCGAGAGATTTCTTCATGCATCTTATCTCATGTGAGCGTTTGACACTTCACACAACACACTGATATTCTCCATCTTCATGAATTTATGTCATTTCATGGCAATTGGCTTGATTAGTTGATTTATATTGAATGCTTCAGTGTTTATTGATTGTTTAGATCTCTTTCAATATTTTTGTGCAAGGTTGTCGAATATTTTCTTGTTATTGAGTATCACTAATAATTGATGATCTTACTTTTATTTTTATTCTTTTTGTTTTGATTTATTTGATTTAAACAAAATGCTTGCTTTGGATATTATGTTTTAGAGACGTTGATCCTTTCGTTATTTCTTTTTGTTGTTTGTCAATTTGTGACAAAAATGGGGAGATATATATATAAGTTTGCATGTATTAAGGGGGAGAGAATATCATTTATGAAAGTTAATATCGTTTATGGAAAAAAAACATGTTTAGGGGAGTTGGGGAGGAGATTTGATTTCATATACCTTGTGCCATGTACTTCTTATTATTCTATGCCATACATGCATTTCACAAATTTATATGTTTTGAGTTTTGTGCAGAGACAAGTATCAAGTACTAGTTACATGATTCTTACAATATGAGTTAGGCATTGTAATCGTTCTTACAATATGGGTTAGGCATTGTAATCGTGGCTTTTTTTTTTTGTAACCTGTTGATTAGTGTGTTTTGTCATGGAATTGCCAATAGGGAAGATTATTAGGACTTTTATTGTCTTGACAAATTCCGTGAACAAAATATTTGAAGTATCTCTTCAATTGTTCTTTCATGTACATCAGTTTAATAGGATTGGGTATTCAAACAAATGCTAAGGAGTGTTTGAAATGACCCATAGAAGTAATTTGATTGAAATTCAATTTTGAGTTGTAATCGTGTCCCGAGTATGTGTTTGAGTGAATTGGAAGCTAGAGTACTAAAGGTACAGTACAAGTCTTTAAAGCATACAAAGTTAAAACTTTGGAAGGCCTTATCTCAACGCTTAGATCTCCATTTCGGGTCTATAATATATTGATTTCATATAATTTTTCGAGATCTATGAGAATATAAAAGATTTGAGGGGATGCAGAGTTCGTTACCTCCTCGCCGAGCTCTCATTTCAGCGAGAATGGAAAATTCAGGCCTGTAACCGTTGCTACCTTCTCGCCGAGCTCTCGCTCCAGCAATAATGAAAAATTCAAGGTAGTAGCTGTCGCTACCTTCTCGCTAAGCTCTCGCTCCAGCGAGATCGCGAAGTCAACTTCTCGCTACTTCTCGCTCAGGTCTCACTCCAACGAAATCTCGGACAGATTTTAAGTTATTTCTCCTATTTGGATTTAAAGAGCTTCAATGGCTATATATACTTGAAAAATGGGTCTTCTAGGGTTGGAACACACTTAAGAAATATATTGAGAGCCTCCAAAGAAAAAGAAAAATCCTAGAGTCTCCTTAGCAAGTTGAAGAATTTCAAATCTTCATTGATCTAAAAAAGTCTTGGTGGTACATCAAGGTAAGGATTCATAGCGTGGTGTTCGTCGTGGTTCAAGTACGGAAGAATAGTGAGTTGCAGGGTATGCAAGTAAGGTTCGATTTCAACTTAGATTCGTGAGTTTCGGATTAATACAGTTGTAAGTGTTCTTGTAAACTGTCCGATTATTGATAGTGCTTGGAACTTGGGCTGGACTAGGTCCTGTGATTTTTTTTCGATTAGGGTTTCCACACTAAAATTGTGTGTCTACAGTGTGATTACTTTACATTTCATGCATGCGATTTTATTAATATGTGATTGATTAGATAGTTTAATCAAGAATAACCAAACATGCTTCCAAGTGTTTGTAAATCCAAATAGATTAGAAATTTTAAGGTTCATTTTGGTTTGAAATGAGAGAAGTTGAAGAGCCTCTCCATGCAGTGAAACCCTTCTGGATGGCATGCAAGGTTACATCACTGAACTAGTGATCCATTAGTACCACTAACCTTTTACTGGTGACTGATGGATGAAACCTGCTAATAGGACTTTACCAATAGGTTTTATGCCTTTTGTGGCCAATTTACCTGCAAAAATACATTCACTTGACCTCGTTGTTTCAAGTAGTTCAAGAGTAATGTTATATAACTAGAAAAATTATATAAAATTTTTGTACATAATTATGTAGTTGAATGAGAATCATTCATTTTGAAAAAGAATCATCATGAATCATGATAAATTTAATTACAAAAAAAATAATCGTCACATCATTATGATAGATTTTCTATACAAATTTTTTAGAATAGTAGCATCTTTCTTAGCAGGATTATGTAGAGGGTTTTTCTGGTTTAAAACTTTTTTTTTTCATTGCATGATGTGGCTATACTTGTTCTCTGCGAGTTGAAACCAAAATGAACATTGTCCCACTAATTGTCACAGAGCTTAGCAAAATGGGGCAAGATTTGGACCCTGATATGGCGTTATTTTTCTAATTTTTGTTAAAAAGCACCAAATCACGTGTGAATTAAAGTAATACACACTCGCACACTTATTTCAAAGGGGAAATAACTTGGTATTGGGGTGTTTTAGGCACAAAATAAAAGGATATTATTTTTCTAGAGAGCACACATCATGCATGCATACTCTTTAAATAGATTACAAAAGCCCACATTATTGAAACAGAACCAACATTACACCCAGACATCCCATTAAATAGATTACAAAAGCCCACATTATTGAAACAGAACCAACATTACACCCAGACATCCCATAGAAAGCTTGTAAATAAGTACTCAAGCTTTTCTTTCTTTATGCTTTTAAACCTTGCCATTGACAGAGGTTTCAGAAGAGTAAGGAAGCAATCCCTTTTCTCTGCAAGTTTCAATGGCTCCTCTGAACATGTCCTCCAAGCTGTACTTAAATTCAAACCCCATGCTTATCAACTTCTTGGACGAGAAGGACACAATCGGCAAGTTCTTGACAATGCCTTTAAACCTGCCATGAGAGCATGGTTTAGTTTTTTTCAAACCATAAAAGAGCATGAACTCGAACCAGTTTAAGAAAGCAAGTGGGAGAAATTTACTCAGTAGGGACATTGTATTCGGGCCATTTCTCTCTCATCATTTGTGCCAAATCATAGATGGTTGCATCATGGGATGAGCAAATGTATCTTCCCTCTGCTTTAGGATTCTCGTACAAGAAAATATGTGCTTCACAAAGATCATCTAGGTGCACAAACTGGCATTGCTTGAGGATCGAGTAGTGAGCTTCATTTCCTGCAGCAAATGGATTGAAACAAAACCATATTATTAAGGCACGTTTGTTTTGACGTAAAATATTTTACAATGAAAATATTTTGTGTGTAAAACTTTTTACTTGTAAAATAATTCCATGTCTTCTATTTTCCAGTGTTTGGCAGCATCCTTAAAAAAACATTTTCTAGAACTCCATAGAATTTATGTAGAGTGAATCCAGAACAACTACCATCACTCCTTTCTTTGTTTTGACAGTAAGAAAAACGAAGGCGACTGAAAATCAACAAAACGACACACACATATATATACATATACCCTTTATATATAAAATCAAAACAAGAGACTAGGAGTATGTGACTGGAAATTTGAATAAATTTGGTGAAAAGAAACAAGAAGAGAGTATGAAGTACTAAAAATTAGAAATTCTAAGACAATCGCAGCTTGAAGATCGAAGCTTTTCAACTGATTTGTTAAATTTTCCAGAGACAGAAAGAGGTTAGAGAGAGATAGGGGCCGGATTGGGGCTGAGATCTGACTCCAATTGTTTTTGGGTTTGTTTTGGCTTATTGGGATGTGTGGTAAGAGACGGAGGTAACGATTTCCCCATGCTTATGAACGTCTTGTTAACGCGTGCACTCTACCAGTTCTCTTGGCCACCGGCAGCAATCCACCTGCTCCGCTCTGTGCAGGGTGGTGGTTATCCATAGATTTGAGCTCCGGTAATTGAGGTGGTTGGGTGTGGGGGAGGGTGCTAATTAAGGTAATGCCAGAGAGAGAGAGAGAGAGGAGGAGGAGGAGGAGGAGGGGACAAAATGCCATCGCAACCTGGACTAGTCGGGGTACTAGCATGTACCGGCAGTAAAAATGCAAAGACGATCTAACGTGAGAAAGATGAGAATCTCCGTGGAAGGAATGAGACCTCAGTTCTGGAGATCGAACAACTCACCATGCGGCTTATCGGGCTTCTCTTGCGACGAGAGGGAGCCAGATCGGTAAGTCATTTTACATTGATTTGTTAAAAATGGTTTTACATGTAAAACATTTTACCACAATTGCATGCAACCAAACACGGGAAAATGTAAAAAAATATTTTCTGAAAAATATTTTACGTCAAAACAAACCAAAGGGAGCCTAAATCAGAAAAGATCAGACTCCATGGAAATAAAGTTGAAGTGTACCAGTGATCGGCGAGAGTGCAGTAATTAGGCTTGGTGGGAATGTTGGCATTATAAAGGGGCCAACTACTAATGTTGGTATGATACTAATGAAATCAAGGTTGTTCTCTTTAGCAGCTTCCCATGCTGCCTTCTCTGCCATTGTTTTTGACACAAAGTACATCTGCACAGAGAGAGAGAGAGAGAGAGAGAGAGAGATCAGAATCGTTTCATTGTTGGTGGCAGTTCCATCTTTACGTTGGAGATTGGCAGAGTTGAATACGAACCCAACCAGTCATCTTTACTTTGTAGATGAAATCCAAGTCACTCCAATTGCTCTCATCATAAATGGGTTGGTGGTGCTCCTGAACGCAGACGGTTCCGGCAGAAGATGTGAACATCAGCCTCTTCACCGTTTTTGCTTTAGTGCATGATCTTACGATACTCAATACTCCGTTGATTGTCGGCTTTATTACCTCATTCTGACATTAGACAAACCACAAACATGAAATTTAATGCAATTGCTTACTCGAATCACATTACATGAATCAAGAAAAGGAACCCCAGCTCAACTCTAGTGGCACTGAATGGAAAGGAGAGATGCATCATAGAGTTTCAAGTCCACGTTAAATAAGAGAATGTGCAATTTGCTATTACCCAACCAACGCAACTTTTCTTGTATTGCTCAAAACAATGAAAGAAGAGTGGAATCTGCTTTTATGATGCTTACCTAACAGAAAACAATAAAAAAAAAACTAAAAACAAAAGCAATCAATGAAAAGACGTATTTTCAGGACGTGCATGCAGGGATGGAACTAGGTGTAGGTAGTGAGGGGGTCATGGTCCTTTATTTTGATAAAATTATGTTTAGATTCTTTAAATTTTAGGTATTTATGATAAGAAATAATGAGTTGATCGGCCCAAAATTGGGAAAAATTTTCCTTAGACGCACCAAAATTCAAAATTTTTGTACCTTGACACTCCTCTTGGTAAACTTTTGGTTCTGTCCGTGTGCATACCATGCAAGATAGAAATAATTTTGCAAGTGAATTTGATATGGGTATGTGCCATTTGTTGAATTTATTTATACACCTCAGGGTCCTTGGACTCGAAGTCCATGGGTGTGGCCACATGAAACACTCCAGAGCAACCTTCAATGGCCTCATCAAAGCTCCCTTCTTCAGTGAGATCCGCCTTCCATAGCGTCAAGTTCGTGTCGGCTTTTGGCAGGTCTAGCAGGTGTTTCACCTTCTTCATATTCGCTGCACCACCAACACCACCATCAAAACATTATTCTCACAATCATATGCTATGCACAAAAAAAAGAAAAAAACAAAAACTTGGTGTACAAATATTTATGTACTATAATATACTATGTGACGTGTACCTGGATCACGAACGGTTGCACGAACAATATAGCCCCGTTCAAGAAGTCTCATGACAAGCCATGAGCCGACGAACCCGGCAGCTCCGGTAACGCATACGGTGGTGGCTGGCGCAGAAGTATCCTTCATGGCTGAATTTGAAAAGTTGAATATTATGACAAATAATTAAATTAAGAGAAATGGGATAGGAATCATAGGATAACTGATAACTAGGGATGGTATTAATGAAGAGGTTTATACTTTGTGTGGCTTACACAGGCTGCGACTGTATATATACTTGGGGATCCAAGCTGAATGGGATTGGGTATCATTTAAAGTCAATTGAGACCCTCCAACTATAAAAAACGTGATGCATGGAAGAATGGAAGGAGGCAACATGCATGTGCCTACATCATGTATATAAATATATATATAACTCCAATATTCATTTCATATATTTTTTTTTAATAGGTATACCAATATACAATACTGACTTGAAAAGTATTTTGATTATTCGAATATAGTATAGTAAAACCTCCAAATGACTGGTTGGTGGAGGCAAAGCTAAAATGACTTCCAACTACCGACATTTCCTGTAGCCATGTTTGGATAAAACAACCACTCAAACTTCCTAGACGACAATAAGATTTTTATTTGCCTTAAAAGTAGTGGACGAAATACTTGCATGGGGCAGGTGAGGTGATTAGAGTAAAAGGACAGATTTGTGTGGATGACCTCCATCCATTCAGTATCCACATTAGCCGCCTCCATTTATAATGCATTTGTCCCCAACCCCTTGCATCTCCAACTCCGATTCACTATAGATAAAATTACCTAGAGATAATTTTAGGTACAATTAAAAGAATAAAGAAAGAATAAAAAGAAAGAAGCAGAGAGAAAATAAAAAAAAAAAATGGTATAAGTAATCTGCAAATACTATATTGTATTTTTATTTTGTATTAGTAATAAAGTTTTCGGTGGTCTAGAAGATTAACCACTAAATGTTTTAGAAGAACAAATATGATAAATATTTAACAATTCCTAAAGAACTATCCACTATATTTTGTGTTGTGTTATTTTCTCTGTTTTATATTTTTTACTTTTATAATACGTTATCAATACGAGGTTCTAACCAACTAAGCTAAAGACTACATTTATGTGTCATTACTATATCAGTTAATTTTGTTTTCGTTACTGTTTCTTATTTAATTCATCCGCATGATTTATCACTATGTGAAGATTGAATAATTGATGGAAAGGAGTTTGAAATGAAAGATCTTGGGAGAACCAAGTATTATCTTGGATTACAGATTGAGCACTTATGAAATGGAATTCTTGTCCATCAATCGGCATATGCTGAAAAGGTTTTAAAGCAGTTTTGCATAGACAAATCTCATCCGTTTTTCAATGATTGTCCATTCACTAGATGTACAGAAAGATCTTTTCTATCCTCAAGAAAATGGTGAAGAACTTCTTAGTCCTGAAGTATCATATCTTAGTGCAATCGGTGCTCTTATGTATCTTGCAAATTGTACAAGACTTGATATAGCGTTCTCTGTCAATTTATTAGCACAATATAGTTCTGCACCAACACAAAGACATTGAAAAGGAATTAAATATATATTGTGTTACCTACGAAGGACAACTGATATGAGATTATTTTATTCAAATGAGTCACAACCTAAATTGATTGGCTATGCTGACGCTGGCTACCTTTTTTATCATCATAAAGTTAGGTCTCAAACTGGGTATGTGTTTACTTATGGTAACACTGTTATATCCTGGCGATCGATGAAGCAAACATTAACTACAACTTCTTCAAATCATTTGGAGATAATTGCAATTCATAAAGCAAGTCGAGAGTGCATCTGGCTAAGATCTATGATTCATCATATTCAAGAAAGCTGTAGATTATTTATAATTAAAAGATACCTCGACAATATTATACGAGAATAATGCAGCTTATATTGCATAGATTAAAGGAGGGCACATCGAAGGTGATGGAACGAAGCATATTTCTCCAAAATTCTTTCATACACATGGGCTTCAGAAAAATAGTGATATTAATGTTCGACAAATACGATGTAAGCACCACATTTTTGTCTGCTCGGCAATCTCCGGCTAGACTAAACTCCCTTTGAAAACTCCGGTCGGCACATTCAAGCCCAAATCAACTTTCAAACCCCTATCCAATCAGTCAATCGCTTCTTGGGCCCAACAAAGGCCTAATAACCAAACCTGTCCCTTGGGCCTCCAGGCACATATTGAGAAAGTTCAAAATCCCTCAAGACAGTAAGTCCACCTTTCCAAAGTGATTCTAAATAGTTAGGCGTACTCAACACCATCTTGTCCAATTTTGGTCCCATTCAGGTCCATTCTAGTCAAAATGACTGTTTTGCCCCTAGACACCCAGCATAGTACAAATCCAACCAAACACTAGAAAATTCTTCCAAGACCATCCTCAAACAGTCCAGCACGCTTAACATGCCACTCCAACCCATTTTGACCTTTTTTTTAACTAATCTCGATCGAAATGACCATTTTACTCCTAGTGACTCAAATGCACTCCGAAACTACACCGGCCCTGGGTATTGAACAACAGGTCTTATCATATAACCCTGTTTAACCTAAGGTGAACCTCACGACTCTAAATATTCCTCACTTAACAAAAGCCCCCCTGGAGTGTCTCACTAACGCTCCGCCAGAGTTATCTTTTCTCCTGATTTCCTAGTTATAATGCACCGTCAAACGACTTGAGAAATGTGTAAACTAGGAAATTCCCAAAAGCTCGTCCAAAGGTCTTTCCATCAACACAGCTCGATCAGATAGATCGCTTCCCGAAGTCCCTCATCGCATGGCTTGAAAACTGCCACTTTCAGTAACCCCTGGAGCATCTCACAGACGCTCCGCCAAGGTTGACTTTTTCTCCAATTCTCTTATTATAATGCACCATCAAACGACTTGAGAAATACGTAAATTAAGGAATTTTTGAAAGTATTTTTAGAGCACTTCCCATCAGAACGGTAAGGTCCAATCAGAGAGCTCGCTTCTTGAAGGTCCCAATCACATGGCCCACAAACAGCTACTTTTGAACACTCGTAGAGTGTATCACAGATGCTTCGCAAAAATGTGTTTTTGTGCACACTTCCCAAGATGATATTTAACTCTTCTTAACACCTTTTCAACTTCCCAAAAATTCAAAGTTTATAAGAAACACTAGGAGAACATCGTGAACGTAATCAATTTTCTCGAATCCTTCCCAGTTTGCACAATTATCGAGGCAAAATTTAAACGAATATTCCTGTTGGCGAAGCATATGCTACATGCACCCAGATTTTGATCAAATCAATTAAACTTCACTTAGCCCTTAAGATTTAGCCAGTACAATCTGTGCCACGTGGCATTCTGTCAGTGGAACAGTACTAGCGCATGTAACACATGCGCCAGGGCAAATTTTGCCCTAGCGCATGTACTATATGCACCAGGCCTCTCCAACTTTGCCTATAAATACAGGCCTCCCTCTTTGCATATTCCAGAATTGAAATTGATAGCAAAGCTCTGCTAAAACTACTCTAGAATCTCGAATTCCTATATACATCCCACACTTCAAGCACTTAGGCTAGATTCCATCTCCTCCTAACCCATACACTACACTTATATAGCCTTCAATGCCATAGAAGACCTCATTCCAGCCCCTTCAAACCTTTTCAAGGCTATTCAAGCTCAAGTCAAGGCATCCATGGAGGTTTGAAAGTGTTTGAAGGCAAAAGATGGTATTTCCTTTACATTTTTGCAATCCCCACACCTCTCTTCTCCCTCTTAACCTACTTAGGCTATTCTCTATTTTAATCTCTACCTTCTACCCCCCCTTTCTTGCATGCTTGAAACAAAGAAGCTCTTAGTTCATGCCTAAAAAAAAGTTTGTGAGAGCTACCGTGTAGGGAACTTCTCACAAACCTCCTTTAAGTTGGTATAGCCTTAGAGCACCTTGTTATGTGGTGAAGCCTCTAGCCTTATATGATTTTATGACCCTTTTGCATATAATTTTTCTTGTCCATGTTTTGCATGCTTGGCTTTGTTTTCATTTTCCCAAAACTTTCACTATTTCTATTTCTATGACATTCTCAAGCTCCATATTCAAATGATTCCCTAAAAATGGTTTAAGAATTGGTTCCTTGAAGCCTAGGTTAAACCCTCAATTTTTACACCTTAGAAAACCCTCTTTAAGTCCCTTGACTTCAATTTGCAACCCTACATTTCATTGCTTTATAAAATTGCATTAAAATGTATTCAAACTCTCTTCTTCTATGTTGATTTTCAAGGGTTTTGCTGTCTTGAATTTTATGGTTGAAATAGTCCCTTGGAACCCTCTCTTGAGTGGTCTCCCCATTATCTTGACCATATGAACCCTAGTTCATTAGAGTTGGCTCCATTCTCTTCAAAAAGAATTTTCAAAACAATTCCCTTCAAAAAGAATTCTCAAAATTGCACTCTCTTCTACTTGCATAAAATCATTCCCCTAAACCATCGTTTTCACATTGATTTTTAGAAGTTTTGCTCTCTTGAATATTAAGGTTGGAATGGTCCCATGGAGTCCTCTTTGGAGTGATTTCCTTCAAATCAACCATATGAACCCTTATTCTTTAGAGTGGCCTTCAACTTGTTAAACGTGGTTTTTCAAAACCTACTTTCCAAAACTAATTTTCAAAGGATCACTCTCTTTAATTTTCTAGTCTTCATAAATATTTATTCAATGTTAATTTTCACAAGTTTTGCTCTTTTGAGTTTGTGGATAAAATAGTTCCAAGATGACCCTCTCTTGAGTGGTTCTTGAATATCAACCATAGGACCCCAATACTTACTTGAGTGGTTTTCATAAAATGCTTTTCAAAACCCACTTTCAAAATTTCATGCATAGAACCATCTCTCCAAAACCACTAGGTCCAAACCCTAGTTCAAAACCACCTTCCAACCCTAGGTTAACTTGACCCTATTAGTCTAACCTTAGTTCAACCAAACCCTAGGTTAACCTAACCCTAGTTAGTTAACCTTAGGGCACCTTAACCTTAGGTTAACCTAACCCTAGTTAGTTAACCTTAGGTTTCCTTAACCCTAAGCTAGCCTAACCCTAGTTAGCTAACCCTAAGTTAACCAAAGCCAAGTTAGTTAACCCTAGATCAACCCGACCTAGATTAGTAAGCTTCAAAGTTCCAATTTAAAGACCCCTTTTCGAATAATCTATCAATTCAAAAACCATTTTTATAACATATTTTCGAAAACTTCCTATTCTCTTGAGATTTCAAAAATCAGCTCCATTACCTTTTTCAAATATTCCCATGCTCTATCTTTAAAAATGTCTCCAAGAAGTTCTCTTATAGTTGTCTTAACTAAAATGGCTAGACGTTTAACATTTTTCAAAAATTATTTCCAAAAGTGATTTCAAGAACTCACAACCGTAAGATGTCCCTACCCCTTTTATGGTTAGGGATACCAAAGGTAAGTGATACATTAAATACAACCTTCAGGGTTGTCCATATTAGGGTTCCAAAGTCCTAAGTGTTTTCAAAAGCTACTTACAAAAATAATTTTCAAAAGTCACATTCTTGAAGTAACCTTATGCCTTGCATGGGTGAGGTTGTTCAAGGGAAGTGATATATCAAGTAGGGTTCTATAACCCTAAAGTTTTAAAAAACCTAAGGAAAGTCTCTAACCCCTTTCTTAAAAATGTTTTCAAAAGTCATAGCCTTAAAAGAGTTTAGCTATTCATTAACTAACCTCTCAAAGGTGATGAAATATTCAACCTACCTTTTATAAGGGTACATGAAAACTATTTTCAAAAATCATTTCAAGATAAGTTAATAGGAGCTCTTGTGACTCCAAGTCTAATTTTCAAGTCTATAATCAAATTTTCAAAACATTCAAAACTCTCTCAAGTTATGTTCAAAAACATTTCAAAACGCTTCAAAATCCCATTTCAAGAGTACTCTAAAAAATCTTCAAGTTATATTCCAAACACACTCTAACATCCAATTTCAAATTAAAATTCTCAAGTCCTCTTTTCTCAAAGATCACAAAGTGTCTTCCAACCTTTCCAAGGACCTCAAAGTGTCTTTAAATATTTCAAAGGCCCTAATGCGCCTATTTTCTATTGGACTCTTGCTTGAACAACGAATGACTTGATTCTCGCCAAATGAGATACGTAAGTAACCTAAAATGGTGCGGTCATAATCCTTATTTCAATCCAAGTTTTCTTTCTTAAACTTTCTATCAATTCAAGCTTTCTACTTTAAATTCCATCAAAATTTCTATATTTTCAAACATTTTTCTCAAAAACTTGCATCAAGCATCATTTATCCAAAAAGTGATGACCAAATCCCATTTTTAAAATCTAAAGTGAATATTAAGTGAATGATGGTAATCGGTTATTCTAGTGAGGGAAAAAAGGGTGATTAGACATGTAAGTAGCGAAAGGGCGGGGTAGGGTAATAATCTTAGGATATCTTCTCTACAAGTAACCAACCCTTAGACCAAAAAATTTTGTTTTTGAAAGACCAAAATGGAGTTATTTTAAAAAAGGACTTAAAACTTTTTAATGGTTGCCAAACAACTTATTTTCTTAAAAACCCTCTCTTGAGAGAGTTTTTCCAAAATCTTTTTTTAAGACCCTAAGTGTAATCTCCGGATTATACTTATTTTTAGTTGACGTAACTCACCTTAATCCAATTAGGTGGCGACTCCTATTTTTCTAAGAAAGCCTTTAGTTAATTCAATTCTAAATTCAAATTTAGTCGTACTTGTCCTTCTCGGAGGATGAGTTCTTATGACAGAGTTCTATGCTTTTTCCCGAGCCAAAAGGATTTGGTTAAAAACCTAGGCGCGACATACGATCTAGTGATAATTTGACAGACTTATTTACTAAAGTACTTCCAACTGGAACATTTAAGAAACTTGTGCATGGCATTAGTATACGTCGTCTCAGAAACCTTTCATGAAGCAAACAAAGTTCTTATTGTTTAGGGGGAGTTAAGTACTGTGCTCTTTTTATTTCATTACAGTTTTTTCCCACTAGGTTTTTCCTAACAAGATTTTAATGAGACAATTTTAACATACCCAACAAAATATACATCTTGTATTGTTTTGCAGTCATCCAAAGGAGAGTGTGACGTAATAGATGACATCCATCCATTTAGTGTCGACATTAGCTGCCTCAATTCTGTAATGCATTTTTCCGCAGCCCCCTGCATCCCCGAATTCGGTTCACTATAAATAGAGATTCCTAGAGATAGTTCTACATACAACCAAAAGAACAGAGAAAGAATAGAAAGGAAAAAGCAAAAAGAAAATAGAAGGAAAAGCTGTATAGGTAATCTTCAAATACCATGTTATATTTTTATTTTGTATTAGTAATAAAATTTTAGGTGGTCTAAAAGATCAACCTTTAAATATTCCAGAAGAACAAATATGATAAATATTTGATAGTTTCTGAAGAATTATCTACTATATTTTGTGTTGAGTTATTTTCTCCGCCTTATATTCTTTACCTTTATAATAAGATTAATGATTAATCACAGTCATATCTGCAAAAATCTTAATTTGGTAGGTGTTTAGGAACTCAATTATCCAAAATTAATGATTAATCCCCTTGGTTCTTTAGTTTTTGTTATACTAGACCACTCAGAGAATTGAAGCATCAAGCTTATCTCATCGGTTGAATATTGTAGAGTTGGGGAGGTATATCAGTCAATATCAACAACAACAACAACAATAAAAAAAACCTAACATGGTGCCTTGAAAATGAATTTCTTAACAGATGTGGATCATATATGTTAAGCAAAAATATTAACAAATAATATTTAATTAAATAAATATTTAACATAATCTCACTTGTATGATAAAATATCATATGAGTTCTTATTGTGTAGGTTGGATCCATTTAAGACATAAAGTATTTCTTAATTACAATCTTTTGTTTCAAGAAAACATATTTTAATTCCAACTTAATAGAATTGAATTGGAACGTAATTAGCAAACAAATTTATTAAGTGTTTGTTCAATTAAATATTTACTTATTTAAAATGAATACATGATCCATTATTTCGATTTATTTTAAACTTGAAAAGTACGCTTGTGTGAACATGAAAATTCACAAATATTGTAATTATACCCATTTGAGTGAGTTACCTATGTATCCGAGTCAAGATTAAATCCGGACTGAAATTCAATCAACCATAGTTTTAAAAGAAAATTAATGTTTAATTTTGTTTGATATAATTTAATTTAAGTGAACGTTTGGATCTACAAGATTATGACTGTACCCATTTGAGTGGGTTGCCTACATTTTCAAGTAGGGACAAGTCCAAACTAAAATCAAGTCAACCGTAGAATGAATACATGATCTATTATTTCGATTTATTTTGAACTTGAAAAGTACACTTGTGTGAACATGAAAATTCACAAATATTGTAATTATACCCATTTGAGTGAGTTGCCTATGTATCCGAGTCGAGACTAAATTCGGACTGAAATTCAGTAAACCATAGTTTTAAAAGAAAATTAATGTTTAATTTTGTTTGATATAATTTAATTTAAGTGAACGTTTGGATCTACAAGGTTATGACTGTACCCATTTGAGTGGGTTGCCTTCATTTTCGAGTCGGGACAAGTCCAAACTAGAATTAAGTCAACCGTAATTCTCAAATAATAATATTTATTTAATTTTTTTGGTTGAATTTAATTTAAATGAACGTATGGGTCCACAAGGTTATGACTGTACCTATTTAAGCGGATTGCCTACATATCCGAGTCGGGATTAAATCCGAACTGGAATCAAGTCAACTCTAATTCTAGAAAATAATATTTGTTTTGTTTGAATTGAATTTTGTTTAAATGAATTTAATTTAAGTGAACAATTGGGTCCACAAAAGTTGCGATTGTATCCATTTGAGAGAGTTGCCTACGTATCCGAGTTAGGAATAAGTCCGGACTGGAATCAAATCCATCATAGTTCTTAATAATAACATTTGTTTATTTTTAGTGACTTGAATTTTATTTAAAAGAATTTAGTTTGAGTGAACTATTTGGTTATTTGGTTTACAAATTTTGCGACTGTACCCATTTAAGTGAGTTGCCTACGTATCTGAGTCGGGACAAGTTTAGACTAGAATCAAGTCAACCATAGTTCGTAAAAATATATGTTAACTTTAACAACTTATTTCTTGAACTCATGAACAAATTAGTGGTTTAAAGACCATAATGATGGACTTATGTTCATGAATATGAAGCCAAATTGGTGGGTTTGTATATAATGCATTTTCAGATCTGATTCTCATATTATTAGCATCGTAGAGTGTGACTTAGTCACACAATTACTTTCATCTGCCCATGGTTTGGAATTTTTTAACCTCTGGAGGACTTATAATTTCGGACCTTAAAAGGACACTAAGCAGTTGGGCTAAATTTGGGCCTTGTAGCTTGTAAAAGATTTAGTAATCATTTAACTTGAATGTTGGGCATTTAAAAGACCACAGAAATGGGCTATCTAATGGCTTAATAATTTAAAGGCCTTGGGTCTCAGAAGATTGGGCCTTTAAAACTTATTGAGTGGGTAAAAATAATTGGGCCAGCAATAGGGTCTTAAAAGACTTGTTAGTGGACCAACAGAGTTGGGCCAACAAACTTACTGGGTCATTAAAAGACCAAATAGTAAGGTCTTTAATGGCCCGAAAATTGAGCCATTACTGGGCTATAATTTCAGTCTTTGGAAGAGTTAGAAAATTTGGCCTTAAAGAAATACCAACACTTGGCCATAGTTTGGGCCCTTAAATGTGCTGGAAGACTTCAATAGACAATTATTCCGAGCCACTTAGCATTTGCTTGGGTAGAAATTTGACTGTCGAAAAACTTTGAAATTTGGGCTTAAAAGAAACACCAACTGCTAGGCCTTAAAATCAATTGAATTTAAGGCCTCCCACATTTGAGTTTTTGGGCCTTTAGAAGTCCAATAATTGAGTCTTTATTAAGCCTCCAGTGGCCTGTCACGCTGTATTTACAGACTTACAGTCCTTAAATTACTCGAATTCGCAAGCATTGATTACACAGCAACAGCAAGTATTTGTTTCTACAACAAATTATTTTGTCATGAATTTTAAAACTATAGAATCAGTGCTCATGGCTTTTCATTATTTACTTCGTTTCACTCGAGTTGGCGAAAGTGGGCCCGAAAGCTTAGGGTATGTTTGGAAGTGCTGTCAGTTTTTGTTTTTTGTTGTCTGTTTCTGTTTTTTATTTTTGTTTTTTGTTTTTTTGGTCGCTAAAAGTACTTTCAATTTGTGAATGATTTTTGTATTTTTTTTGTTTTCATTTTTGGACAATTGATTGATGGACAAATAAACATCAAATGTGGTCACACGGGGGTGGGCAATTTAAAAGCCACCAACTTGAAATTTTATTATTTGTGTTTGGCCTTAAAAAGACATTAAATTTAAGGCCACAGGGGATAATTTAGGAGCATTAGAGGCTTGAGATTGAGGGTCTTAAAAGGATCAAATTATTTTTTTGATGTTCTAATTTGAAAAGATAAATAACAAAAATACTTCTACAAAAGAATTTTCGTTAAATCTAATAATTTTTATGCATTTTGCAGATAAGTCCAAACTACAGGGGATTATGTGTTCACTTGTAAATTACAGAAAAATCATTTGATTTTAGGTTACATTACAAGAGGATGAAATGTAATTACCCTTTATTGTTATTATTAGATTTTTTTAGTTATTATTTAATGAGGACTATTCCGACCACTTGCCTTTGGGATGCATGGCTCCAACGTAAACTCGATGAGAGGGGGAAAAGTCTAGTCATTTAGCTAGGATTGAGTTAATTTAAGTAGTCATGCTCATTGAATTGTAACATGTTAGTGTTTGATTACAATAACGCCTCCATTTTGCCATGTTGTCCCGTATCTTTGCGAACACATTTGATAATTAATGGATGAAATAAGAATACATCCAACGATTAATTATTTTAATTGAACTCATGATATTAGATATCTACAGTTAATGTTAATTTTGTTTTGAAATGACAGACAATGAAGAGCGACTCCATGCATGTGAAACCCTTCTGCATAACTTGCAAGATTGCAACACAATTATTGTACAACTGCTCTGATACTAAACCCATCGACAACTGCTCTATCAATTTACTCATTAAGAGACCCTTTTGACTGATGAAACCAGATAATAGAGCTTTCACCAATGGGTTTTATGGCTGTTTGTATGCCTTCTGTAGCCAATTTGTTTGCAAAAAATGCATTCATTCAACACTCTTTCAATTAGCCCAATTATGGAGATTTAGTATGCTGTGATACCAATTGAAAAATCCTTCTGAATACAAACAAACTTCCTTAATGGCGAATCGTAGATGGGTGCATCATGGGATGAGCAAATATATCTTCACATTACAAGAATATATAAGTGCTTAACAAAGATAATCTGGGTAATATCTCCAAATGACTGGCTGGTAGAGGCAAGCTAAAATGACTTTCCAACTACCCACATTTTCTTGTGGCCATGCTAGGATAAAACAACAACCGAAGACTTTCTAGAAGACAATAGGATCTTCATTTGTCCTGAAAGGTGATTAGAGTAAAATGATAAATTAGTGATTATTCACCGTCTTATTTGCAAAATCTTGATTTATGTGTTTAGGAATTCAATTATCTAACATTAACAATTGTATTTGCTTAAATTGTAGTGAGGAAATTGATGATACTCTTCAAGGAAATGCAGAGTGTTAAATAAATAGAGTAATGCAATACATAAATCAATTTTTCATCGACAAGACACAATGTAATTAGGACTCATAGTAATAAATGTATGTGAGACCCATTCACTTGTGATTTGTAGATAAAAAAATGAATTAATAAATTTATTTATTTATAACATTTTTCAATAAATAAATGCCTCTTCCTCATATAGATATTTAACATGTAAAGCTTAAAATAAATTATTAAGCATTTTGTTACTAAAAAAAAAAGACATATGATGTAGCTCAATATAGGTTGGTGAGGCCTCCAATAAGGGACACAAAGGCGAAAAAATGCTTATTCTCAAAGGAATAAATATCTTGTAACGTGAGATAATAAGAAACATTCAGTTATTGACAGACGGCAAGAGACATGTAATCAATGAGACACAAAGAGAGGGAGAGGCTAACAGAGGCACCACATCTAAAGTTTTTAAAATCTTGTTTCTCATATAGCTTTTTTCTTGATTTTCAAAATAAAATATAGTGTATTGGTGTCTTAAAAAATCAAAAAAATGTTACATTATTCCTTTTAAAATTTAAAAATTATTTAACTCTGTCCTCTGCAATCATGCTCAAAACAATAACAACCCACTTCGCTATAAACGAGAAATCAAAAGAATCCTCCAGCATAAATCCACTCGCATGAGCTATAAACGAGAAATTGAAAGAATCCACCACCATAAACCCACTCGCATGAGTCTTGACAAGCTGACAAAAACACATGGAAGGCCAAATCAAATGGATGAATAGTGCGCCTTGCCGCACGATGACAACTTAATAAGAATTCTAGTGCGAAACTTTTAAGCAACTTACTTTAAAATATGTACGTATTATATAAGACATGATATATGAGATGACCTCATTAAAGAATCTTTAAAATAATTTCGGCCGACTTAAGTTATTCTTGCTGAATACAATTTGGTTGCATCGTCTCGACTACAAATTGCTATAACTAGGAGTTCAGGTGTTAGTTTAAGGTACAATCAAGAATAAAAAAAATAAAAAAAAACAAAAAGAAAATAGAAAAAAGTAAAGTATAATTAAATTTTCAAAGATCATGTTGTATTCTATTTAGTTATGTATTATTAATAAAGTCTTAAATGATATAAAAAATTAACTCTTAATTTTTTCATAAGAACAAATATGATAAATATTTGACAGTTCTTGAAGAACTATTTATTATATTTTATCTTGAATTATTTTATCTATTTTATATTCTTTTAGTTTTATAATAAGTTATCAGCACTGTAAGCACCCTATTTTTGCTCGCTCGGCAATCTCCTGCCCGACCGGATTTGATTTCCAACATCACAACACATGCAAGCTCAAGATGAGCCTTTCAATCTCCAACCCAACCAACTGGTCGCTTCTCGGGTCTACAAGGATCTGCTAGAGCCTTAAGCACCATTATTCCAGGCAGTTTTTCCGACCGGGCGGTCCTGGAAACCAACGCCATCCAGGTAGCTACCCGAGATTGGGTGATCTCGAGGACCAACACCTCATCAAATTCCAGACGGTTCACTTCTGGCGTCTGCTAGCCCGCTAACGTAGAATGTCCGTCATTTGGTAGTTCTCCGAGACCAGGCGTTTTCAGGAACCAACACCACCCCTACAGGTAGCTCTCTAAGAACGGGCGTTCTTGGAGACCAACACCGCACAGGTAGTTTTTCAAGACCGGGCGGTCTCGGAAACCAACACCTAAGTCAACACCGGTGCCTACTAGCCCGACTCGGTGAAAAATGACCAAACCTGCCCCTTGGGCCTCCAGGCACGTTTTGAGAAAGTTCAAAATCCCTCAAAACGATTAATCCATCCTTCCACAATATTTTCAAACCATCAGGCGTCCCTCGCACGCCATTTGGTCCAAATCCGGTCCTATTCCGGCTCACTTTGGTCAAAATGACCATTTTGCCCCTGAACGACTCAGCACGGCATGAACCTCGCTGAACAGCGACAAGCACCAAACTCTAAATACACATATACGTATATGTCTCATAACTTTTAATGCTTAATGACTTTTACAAAATATAAAATTTTAAAAGTTAAAGATTATTTAATATTCTCGTTGACAAATGTTACTTTATAGTGTTGCTTTCTTTATTTTATGTGACCTGAATATATGTGTAGTCTTAATAATTTTGTCATGATTTAATCTTATTATTTTATTAATATAGCATTTTAAAAATCTCGAATCTTACAAAATTGAAATTCGCCGCCTTTGACATTTCTGGGGATAATTATTTATTATGGATCCTTGATACTAAGATTTATTTGGCCGCAAAGGCACTTGAGCAAACAATAATTGAGAAAAATAATGCATTCCAGCAGAGTCACGTTAAAGTAATGATTTTTTTTTGTTATCATCTTCATGAAAAATTAAAATCTGAGTACTTCACGATAAAAGTTCTATTGATATTATGAAAAAAATTTAAAGGAGAGACACGAGTACTAGAAGACCGTAATCTTTTCAAAAGTCTGATCTGATTCAATGCACTTGAGGTTGCAAGATTTTAAAACGATTAGTGAGTACAACTCTGCAATATTTAAAATCAGCTCACAATTAAAGTTATGTGAAAAAATTATTACTGGTAAAGACATGTTGAAAAAAACATTCTCCACATTCTATACCTCGAATGTGCTCTTGCAACAGCAATATTGAAAGTGTAGATTTAAAAAATATTTTGAATTAATATCATGTCTTCTTGTGACTGAGCAAAATAACAAGTTGCTAATGAAAAATTATTAATCTTGACCTACTGATTCTGTTCTATTCCCTAAAGTGAATGCAATCTTATTTGGCGGGCATAGTGGCGAACGTGGTCGTAGTCATGGTAAAAATAATTTTTGAACTTGTGAAAATTATTGTGGAGGTAACACTTATCATATGAGATTTAAAAATACCACACTATAGCACTAGTAGTAGAACAACTCTAAAAAAGGGAAAGGTTTACAGAATAAACCTTTTAAGAATTATGAAGATACTTGTTATAAGTATGAAATGAAAGGATATTGATCACATACCTTTCATACACCTAAACATTTGAGAGAGTTTTACCAAGCCTCAATTAAAGATAAAAGAAAAAATGCAGAAATATATTTTACGAATTTTAATGGCTCAGTCAATATTTCTCGTCTGGTTGTTTTAAATTTCTTTGAAGATATAAGTGAAAAAATAGACTATTTAATTGGTGATAGAGATGTCCACACTAATTAATATTATTTCCTTCATATGCTTTTCCTTTCAATAAATTATCTTATTTTAAATAAATAATTTTAATATTTTGTATATAGTTGTATGGATCGTACCAACTTGTTGACTATTTTTAAAATAAATAGTGACGACACATGTGTGGTAGACAGTGGAACAACGTACACAATTTTTTAAGATAAAAAATATTTCTTATACTTGACATTACTTGAAGCTAATGTCAATACAATCTCTCACACAACAAAATTAATTGAAGACTCTAGAAGGGCCAATATAATATTGTCAAGAGGAACAAAGCTATGCATTGATGATGCATTTTATTCTACTAAATCTACAATGAATCTGATCAGTTTTAAAGATATACGTCGTAATAAATATCATATTGAGACGACGAATGAAGATAATGTAGAACAGCTTTACATTATTTCTTATATTTTAGGAAAGAAATATATATTAGAGATGCTTGTTGCATTATCTTTTGAATTATATTATACTTCTATAAAAATTGAGAAATCACCTGTAGTGATGCACTAGAAATGCTTTGACCCAAACAATTTTTACTATAGCATAATTGTTTGAGTTTTGTTAAATGATTATACATGTGCTATCTGTTCACAAGGAAAATTAATTATTGGACCATCTCCTTCAAAGGTAGTTTTTGAATCCCAATCATCCTTATAAAGAATTCAAGGGGATATCTGTAGACTAATACATCCTTCATGTGGACTATTTTGTTATTTTATGATTTTAATAGATGCATCCCCAGGGTGGTCACATGTTTGTTTACTTTCTATCCATAATATTGCTCCGCTAGACTTCTTACTCAAATTATTCGATTATGGGTATAGTTTCCAGATTACCCGATTAAATCAATACAACTAATATCAATACCATTAGATAATGCTAGAGAATTTACATCTCAAGTTTTTTATGATTATTGCATGTCAGTAGGAATTGATGTTAAACACCTAATTGTTCACATACATACACAAAACGGTCTTGCTGAATCTTTTATAAAATGGCTTTAGTTTATTACTCAACCTTTACTTATGAAAATAAAATTACATATTTTTGCTTAGGGACATGCCATATTGCATGCTGCATCATTAGTTAAAGTTTGACTAACTGCTCATCATCAATACTCACCATTAAAACTTGTCATTGGTCAACAACTAAATATTTCTCACTTACAAGTTTTTTGTTGTACTATATATGTTCCAATTTCAGCCCCACAGCGTACTAAAATAAGTCCCCAGCGTTGACTTGGAATTTATGTTAGTTTTAATTCTCTATCTATTATTAGATATCTGAAACCCTTAACAGGTGATGTCTTCAAGGCACATTTTGCGGATTGTCATTTTAATGAATCAATCTACCTACCATTAGGGGAAAAAAAGACGCAATTAAAAAAGTAACAAGAGATCAGTTGGAATATTTCAACATTCTCATATTAATCTTTGAACAAGTCAATGTGAATAAAAAATTCACAAAATTATTCATTTATAGATAATTGCAAATCAATTGTCTGATACTTTCACTGACACAAAGAATATGACAAAGTCACATATATCAGCTACTAATAGTCTAACACGTATTGATATCCCTGTAGGACAATTTATTATTACAGTAGCAAATGAATCTAAAACATGCTTGAAGTGTGGGAGGCCTGTCGGTGCAAAAAACACTGTTCCTGAAAAAAAGAAAACACAAAGCAAAATGCATAAGTAAGTTGGTGCTCTTGAAGAGAACACAATATCTAAACTTCCTGAAGAAAAGATTCATGAAGAAGAATTCTCAGAAGAAAAACCTCCTGAAGAGATATATCCTGTAAGTGGTACCTGAAAATAATGAGATCTCAATAAGTTATATGAATACAAGAGAAAACTGAAATATAAATAAGATGGTTGTTGACAATAAATTTTCATTTAAAGTAACTCTTGATATTACTGAAAGTAATGAAGCAATTGACCATAGAGAGTCAATGAATGTCGACGTAGAATTAATTGGCCAAAATAGAAAGAAGCTATTGAGGCAGAATTAAACTCATTCGCACAACGTAAAATATTTGGATCTGTAGTCCACACACCTGAAGATGTAAAATCAGTTGGATATAAATAGGTATTAGTAAGAAAGCAAAATGAGAAAAATAAAATAATACGATATAAAGTTCGACTCGTAGCACAATGTTTCTTGCAGATACCTGGTATTGACTATGATGAGACTTACTCTCCTATAATTGATGCAATTACATTCGGGTTCTTAATTAATTTATCAGTCTTAGAAGGACTATATATGCATCTAATGGATGTAGTGACCGCCTACTTATATAGAGAATTGGATAATGATATATATATATATATATATATGAGAATCCCTGAAGGATTTAAGATGCCTGAAGGATATATTTCAAAACCATAAAATTTGTGTTTAATCAAGCTTCAAAGATCTTTATACGGGTTAAAACAATCCTGTCGCATGTGGTACAATTGTCTAAATGAATATCTCTTGAAAGAAGAATATGTGAACAATACAATTTACCCATGCATTTTCATTAAGCAATCAGAATCTGAATTTGTTATCATTGCAGTCTATGTTGACGATTTGAATCTGATCGGAACTCCTGAAGAGATTACTAAAACTGTTAATTATTTAAAGAAGGAGTTTGAAATTAAAGATCTTGAGAGAACAAAGTATTGTCTTGTACTACAGATTGAGCACTTATCAAATAGAATTCTTATCCATTAATTGACATATGTTAAAAAGGTTTTAAAATAGTTATACATGGATAAAGCTCATCTATTACGTTCTCCAATGGTTGTCCATTCATTAAATGTATAAAAAGATTCTTTCCGTCCTCGAGAAGATGATGAAGAACTTTTTGATCTTAAAGTACCATATCTTAGTGCAATCGGTGCTATTATGTATCTTGCAAATTATACAAGACCTGATATAGCATTCTCTGTCAATGTATTGGCAAGATATAGGTTTGCACCAATGCAAAGATATTAAAAAGGAATTAAGCATATACTGCATTATCTACAAGGGACAACTGATATGAGATTATTCTATTCAAAGGACTTACAACTTGAATTAATTGGCTATAAAGACGCTGGCTATCTTTTCGATCCACATAAAACTCAAACTAGTTATGTGTTTACTTATGGTAACACTACTATATCTTAGCGATCTGTGAAGCAAACATTGACTGCAACTTCTTCAAACCATTTTGAGATAATTGCAATTCATGAAGCAAGTCGAGAGTGCATCTGTTTAAGATTCATGATTCAACATATTCAAGAAAGTGACGGATTATTTACGATCAAAGATACCTCGACGATATTATACGAAGATAATACCGCATGTATTGCACAGATTAAAGGAGGCTACATCAAAGGTGACAGAACAAAATATATTTCTCCTAAATTCTTTCATACACATAAATTCCAAAAGAATGGTGATATTGATGTCCAGTAAATACGTTCAAGTGACAATTTGGCAGACTTATTTACTAAAACACTACCAACTACAACATTTGAAAAACTTGTGCGTGGCATTGGTATGCGCCGTATTAGAAATTTTTCATGAAGTACACAAGTTTTATTAAACAGAAGGAGTTAAGCACTATACTCTTTTTCCTTCGCTAAGTTTTTTTCATTGGGTTTTTCTAACAATATTTTAATGAGGCAAGTTTAACATACCCAAAAATATATATATTGTATTGTGGTCATCCAAGGGAGAGTATTATGTAAGGTATGATGTATTGGATGACCTTATCCAAGAACCTTCAAGAAAACTTTGGCCGACTTAAGCCATTCTTGCGAAATACAATTTCGTCATACCACCTTGACTACGGACCGCTATAAATAGAAGTCCAGGTAATAGTTTTAGGTACAACCAAGAATAGAAAGAAAATAGAAGGAAGTGAAGTATAGGTAAATCCTTAAAGATCACGTTGTATTTTATTTAGTTCTGTATTATCAATAAAATCTTGGGTGGTCCAGAAGATCAACTCCTAATTGTTCCACAAGAACAAATAAGATAAATATTTGACAGTTCTTAAAAAACTATTTACTATACTTTATCTTGAGTTATTTTATCTGCTTTATATTCTTTTAGTTTTATAACAATATGAATAATTTAATAGATTTTTAGTTGCAACTAAAGAAAAAATGTATAAAATTTATACTTTAAGTTTTCACATAGTTTTTCAAGAATTTCTAGAATGTTTCCTTAAAGGTTTTGTTAAGTATGGTAAAAGTAGGGGTGGGAACTACACATAGCATTGGGGGTGCCACGGCTTTTGTACAACCCTTTTATATGTAGTGTAAATGTGTGAGGTTTGTGCAAAAATTTATTCTACTAGTACCCCCCACAATTTATAATCTAGAACTTTAATATAATATAAGAGAAAGAATTTTGTATAGGGGACTATAGATCATATCCACTTTGTGGGCTATGAATTCTAACTCAATAAAATTAGTATTTTGTGGGCTTTTAAATCAACAATTTGTGGGTTTCTAACGTGCAACGTGGACTCACCAAAAAAATGTTTAGTTCCACTTTAATAAATGATTGATGTACTAAGAAATAATTAACCTTTTTTTTTTGGTTGTTTGGCAACTTATATATGTTTGTAATTACATTGACAGTAAATTTTGTAAGATTAAGACTTCTGTATAAGCTGATTGTATAGGGTTCGGACCATTTTAAGGTTATTTTGAACACATTTTGAGTACTTATAAAAGAAAAAGTTGACTGTTTTAATCATTTTTTGCTAAGGCAGAATGGAAGCTAATTTTACTTTTTATATAAAAATTTAGTCTTGCATCTTAATATATATCTGATACTTGAATTTAAAAATATGTGCAAAATAACTTAAAATATAATATTTATATAATACTTGTATTAATAAATAAAAAAATTTGTTGCAAGTTGGCACCCTTTTATAAGCACCCCATTTTTGCCCGTTCAGCAGTCTCTAGTCCATCCAGACTTGTAGTCAAGTCAATGTGGACATATTCCAATTTAACTCAATTTTTCAAGTCTAATCCCGTCAAGCAATCACTTCGCAAGCCCTTTGGGCCCAAATAGAGGCAAAATGACCAAAATGCCCTTAAAGACATTGTTTAGTCCAATTCCAATAGGCACGTCTTTCCAAAGACGGTAAGTCCCTTTTCTAATTTCATTTTCAATTTCAATTCCAATTAAATCCGGCACACCTTTCAAGAAAGTTGATTCCTTAATGTGGTAAGACCCTGTAATCTGGCACGATTTCAAGTGAACTCTTCGGAATGGTAAGTCTCTTTAAACCCGTCGATCAGGACGAGACCCTAAGTCCCCGAGATGGTAGAACGGTCCACCTTTGGTGCCTGCTAGCACGCCAATGCAGAAATGTTTGTTTTGGCATGCCTTTTGAGAAAGTTGATTCCTCAGGCGCTAAGTCCATTTAGCAGCTTTCCGAATTCGGGCAGTCTCGGAAATGATCGTGAACTTTCAGAGTAGCGGAATTACTCGTAAACATCGCAACCGTCAGAGTGGCGGAAACACTAGTAAACAGGTTGATATAGGGAATTGCCAACAAACCTCTGTATCACGGGATTGCCATCAGAGTTGTAGAAACACTCAAAATCCAGGTCAACACCAGTGCCTGCTAGTCCACTCTGGTGAAAAATAACCAAACTGCCCCTAGGGCCATTTTTGGCACATTTCTCGAGAAAGTACCTAAGTCCTCAGAACGGTAAGTCCACATTTCCAAGGTTGTCTTAAAGGCAATTCGGTATGATTAGGTGTCTTCTAGTCAATTTCGGACCAATTTCGAGACTTTTTAATCAAGATGACCATTTTGCCCCTAAGCATCTAAGCGCTTCGGGAACCACACCGGCTTTGGGTATTAAACAGGTAGCCTCCCGAGAATGCTTTTTATAGTATTCCCAACCTTTCATTAGCTCTCTGGATCATTCTGAGTCAATTCCGGCAAACCCAGTGCAAAATGATCGTTTTGGCCCTAGTGAGTCTTTCGCCTCTTCTAACCACACCGAATCTGGGTAATAAACCGGTAATCTCATGGGACATTCTAAGTAATGTTTCCAAACCTCAAGTCTTCTTCTGGGACATTCCGAGTCCATCCCGATAGTTTTTCGATCCAGTTGACCGTTTTGCCCCTAATGGCCCGGTCAACCCTTCCAACACATCTTGTCACCATTTTTCAAGTCTACTACCTCCGGGACACTGTTTTCAGCGTTCCTGTCCCTTTTTAGCCTTTCGAATCATTTCTGGCCTCTTCAAATCATTCCCGGACCTTCTGAAACTACTCCTAATGAAGCCAAGCTAAAAATTGCATGGTAGTCACTAGTACAGGTGCCCAAATCTTCTGAAGATACGTTGCTTGCTGAGTTCAAAACTTTCCTAAGTGGCACTAGAAGGAAATTTTGCCTAGCGCCACTGCAATAAGCTCTAAGTCATTCCTCTCTCTATAAATACAAAGTCTCTTCCAGCGGGAAAGGGGTCCGCAAACCCTAGTTTCCTAACTCAGTCTAAAAACCCTACCCTTCAATAGACAGAGCTCGTAGCCTCTCTAAACCCTAGTTTTCTTTAGGTTTTCCAAAATCCTAGCCTCCATACACAAACCCTAGCCCCCATACACACACCCTCACTCATATACACTCATACACTAGCCTCCAAAGCCTCCATTAAAGACTTGAAGTGCTACAACCCAAAGCTCTCGAAGATCAAGACAAGTTTCCGAAGATCAAGACGAAGACTGAAGTGAGGACCCAAGCAAAGCAAGAAAAACAATGCGCGCAAAGCAAAACAAAATAAAGAAGATACAAGGTAGGCTTTCTATTTAAGTTTACGTATCTTCCCCCTCTCTCTTCTCTCTTCGAACTCACTTGGGTTTTCTTCTATTTTAATCCCCCATCTTCTTCCCCTCCTTTCTTGCATGCTTGAAACGATAGAATTTCCGGTCTATGTGTAGGATTAGGTTATTGGAGGTCACCATGTCGGGGGCTTTCTCTTAGTCTAACTGAAGATCACGTGGGTTCGGTTCCCTTGATTATGTGGTAAAGCCTTAACCTTGTATGTTCACGATTCCAACTTGCATTGTATATATTATGATTTTGCATCTCTCCAAAATTCGTTTTTAAACTTGCTTTCAAAACTTGCTTCAAAATCTTTTTTTTCAAAACTTGTTTTCAAAATCACAATCCTAAGGTAATTCTAGTCTTTTCATGGTTAGGGTTTCTTTAGAAAAGTGTTACATTTAAAGTAACCAATGTGGTCCATATTTTCAAATCCTTGTTATTTTCAAAATCACTATCTTAGAGTGGTTCTAACGTTCTTATGGTTAGAATTGCTTTAGGAAAGTGAGATGTTTTTATGAACTTTTCAAAAAACTCTCTTTTCAAATCTCTCTTTCTAAAACTCTCTTTTCCAATACACTTTTTGAGAACTCTCTCCAATCTCCTTTCTAAAATTGCTTTCTAAAAACTCCCTCTAAAAATCTATTTTTCAAAACTCCTTTTCGAACTCCTTTCCAAAAAGCTCTCTTTAAAATTCCTTTTCTAAAAACGCTCCTTAAATTTCTTTCCTAAAAACTCTTTCCAAAAACCTCTTTCCTAAAAACTCTTTCCTAAAATCTTTTTTCAAAATCTTTTTTCTAAAACTCCTCTCAAGTTCACTTTTTAAAAACTCCTGTTTAAGATCTCCTTCCATAAATCTTCGTTTCCCAAAATGCATTTTCCAAAATCTCTTTTTTTAGAGTCTAAGTTAAACCCTAGAGCCAATGATTAGGAAACCCTAACTTCTTCTCTTAAAACATGATTTTTAATCTTGCCTTAAAACCTAGGTTTTCAAAATCTCCCCTTTTACATAAAAAATCATAAGTTTCCAAAAACCTCTTTTCTGCCTCAAAACTATAGTCTTCCAAATTTAGGGTTTCTAAAACATCATCCTTCCAAATCCATTTCAAATCAAATCTGCCCTTTAGGAAATCAAATCCAATCTCCCATTTAGGAAACTAGATTTTATCCTCTGTTTTTATAAACAAAATCAAAACACCTCTTTTAGAAACAAGATCCAATCCGTTGTTTTAGAAAATAGGAATCTCAATCCTTCTAACTCTAAATCTTTCCTAATTTAAATCCTTCCTAATCTCATACTTTCCTAAACCTTAAGTTTTCAAAACTTAAACTTTCAAACCTTTCCTAATCTAAATCCTTCCTAATTCAACATTTTCTTAATTCTATACCTTTCCAAATTTCAAAATTTCAAATCTAAGTTTTTAAATCTTTTTTAAACTCAAACATTTCTTAATTTCAAATCTTTCCAAATCCTAGACTTTCTAAATTTCAAAACTTTCAAAACTTTTTTAAGTTAAAACTTTCCAAATTCAAGACTTTCTTAAATTCAAAACTTTCTCAATTCAAATCTTTCCTACTTCAAAACTTTCTTATTTCAAAATATTTCCAAATTAAAACATTCCTAATTTGAAAAATTTCCTAAACCAAAACTTTCCTAAAATGAAACTTTCCTAAAACAGAACTTTCCTAAAATGACACTTTCCTATTTCAAAACTTTCCTAATTCGAACCTTTCCTAAATCTAATTTTTCCCTATTCTTCCAAGTCTGACATTCGAGTCAAATCCTTCTTAATCTCAAGTCCTTTCTAAATCCTATCTTTCATAAGTCTAGGTTTCCCAAATCTCAATTTTTCCAAAATAAGTCCAAATCTTTCTTTTGAGTTCTATCTTTCCAAATCAAACTCTAATCCTTTCAATTTCAAATTTCAAATTCCAATATTCTATTCTAAGTTCAGATCAAACCCTTCTTCAAATCAAAATATCTTTTTCAAATCAAATCTTCTATTTTCAATCGGACTCTTATCTAAACTACAACTGACCTGATTCCTCAAAAAGGATACATAGGCAACCCTTATGGGTGCGGTCACAACCTTTTTCAAATCTCCAATTCCATAACTATTTTCAAGTTTTCAATTCCATGATCTATTTCCAACTTCCAATTCCAAATTTTCAATTCTAAATCTCTATTTCCAATTTCCAAAACTTTCTTTCAAAATTAAACATATCTTTTCAAATCTCTCTTTCAAAATCAAACCAAATTCTCCTTTTCAAATCTATTTCCAAATCAAATCTCTTTCTTGCACTTGCATATCATGTATCATATTAATTTCTTTTCAAAATTCTTTTCTAAACTGGATAGTGTTGGCCCAAGTAGACAACCCAAGAGGGGGGGTGAATTGGATTTTTATAGAATTTATATCAGGAATCGCAACTAAAAATCGTTTATGTATTTTAGTAACAAATAATCAAAGTATATATATTAAGCAAGTGAAGTGTACATTAATACAAGTATTTATGCAAGCATGTATAGTAAGCAAATAAGCAAAATAGAGGCAGAAGAGAAGTGCACCAGATTTATAGAGGTTCGGCCAACCTTCCCTATGTCCTCTCTTCTTCGATCCTTTTGAAGGAATTCCACTATGTAATACTCCTTACACAGTTGCTGGTTGTGCCACGAGTGCCCAGCTCACTCTTACAAAAGCTTCTTTCCAAGCTTTCAAAACCCAAGAGATTTTGTCCAAGCTTCTCTCAAACTTACAAGTGTTTTTCCCAAGAACACTCAAACTTACAAGGTTAAAAACCCACCCAAATGAGAATGAATAAAGATTATACAAAAAAGTAACTCTCCTAGTGAGTATATGAATGGTATGATTGCTCTTCTCTTGTTGTTTGAAGCTGTATGTATCTCATATATATAGGTATGGATCGATTCTAGCCGTTAGAGAAGTATGGGAGAAGATTTGGTTGCATTTTTACCCATACCGTCTGTCAGAAAACTAGCCGTTACGGTCTAGGGGTCGACTCTTTTTACAATGAGTCGACTCTTTTTGCATTTCAGCAGATTTTTCAAGTCACTGTCCAAATGAGTCGACTCTTTTGTCCCAGGAGTCGACTCTTTTAAGCTGTCTGCAGAATTTTTGTTCTCTGTTGCAATGAGTCGACTCTTTTGAGTCTCCAGCACAAATCCAAGGCTCTGTTTGAATGAGTCGACTCTTTTTGCTTGAGAGGTCGACTCGTTTTACCAAAACCCATATTTTTGCAACTTTTCTTCATTCTTTTTCAAAGCTTCCAATCTCTTCAAGGATCATTCAAATAACCTCTTTAAAGCATACAAATGCTTCTTCAAGGTTAGATGACTCCAATAATCTCTTCAATCCATTCAAGATGAATTTTCTTCATTTTCATCACTTGTAGAGCTCTTCCATCATCATAGCTTCATCCATTGATTCAAGTCTTCTTCAAGATCTTCAAGAGAGCTTCCATGACTTAGAATCTTCATTTCTTCAATTGATTTTCTATTCTTCTTTTAGCATCTTCATTTCTAGATTTCTTCTAGAATTCTTCAATCAATATAGCTTCTCCATGGACTTCAACAACTCTTCCAAGAAAGCTTTTCTACTTTTGTGATTCCTTCCATGTCTTCAAGACATCTTCAAATCTTTCAAGAAAGCTTTTATATTTTTGAGTTGGTTTCTTCTTCTTCCATTCTTGCAGGATATCTTCAAGTCCTCAAAGTGTTCAATCTCATCATGCTTTTCATTCTTTATTCAAATCTTTGCATCACAAATCCTCTATTATGATAAGCTTCAAGTCAAGATCTAATTAATAATTCATCTACACACTAAGTAGAATTATTAGATCATTTAACCATGTTTTATTATCATCAAAATCAAGGCATTGACTCAATAGATAGTTTTGGACATGTATTAATCAAATACTCTTATGGTTGAATCTAAGGTGAATAGACATGTAGGTATTGCAAGAGCTGGGTAGGGTGATGGTTTAGTGCGTCTTGCCTACACGTAACCAACCTCCGAACTTAGGATCACTGTTTTCAAAAGACCAAAACAGAGTTATTTTCAAAAAAGGGCTTAAAAGTTTTTCAAAAGTTGTCAAACAATCTGTTTTCTTAAAAACCCTCCCTTGAGGAAGCATTTTCAAAATCTTTTTCAAAAACCCTAAGTGTAGTCTTCGGATGTGCTTAGTTTTAGGTGACCTAATTTACCTTAATCAAGTTAGGTGGGGATTCCGAATGTTTTCCAAAAGCCCTTTATTCAAATTAATTTTTAATTCAACCTAGTTGCACTCATTCTTCTAGGAGGGTGAGTTCTAACGAGAGAGTACAATATTTTTTCTGCTTGTGTGTGTATTCCTCGAGTGCGAAAAATCTAGGCGCAACACCCTTAAAACAAAATCCTAGTTCCGCCTTTAGTTGAAAGTATCCTAAACGTGGCACTCCTTAAAACAAAATTCTAGTTCCGCTCTTGGTTAAAAGTTTTCTAAATGTTTCCGTGAGTTCCCAAAACTTTTCCAAGTGTTTCAAAAACTTTTTTCCAAAATTTAAAAACGAGTTTTGTATCGTGACTACACCCAGAATATGGTAATCTATTAACACCCAAGTGTAAGTGCAACGAAGCAGTAAATAAAATTCGGTAAGACCGGAGTCGATCCACAGGGAACAGTTATCAAAATATACAAAGTTAGGTGCTAAAATTCACCTACGATAAAAGATTAGATACTGACTAACCCATGCTAGATACTGTAGTGTTACAATGGCTTCAGTTGGAATCTAAGCTAACCTTCTTGAATTTCACCTTGAAAAGTACTGATGAGAATTGGACAATTATTACAGAAAATAATAACCAAACCAAAATAGTTTAATTTGTGAGGATTGATAATTGTAGAACAAGATTTTAATTAAATTAAATAAAATACAATTGTTTTGGATTCAATTGATCCAATCACCTAATTCACCTGAAATTTCAAGAGAGATTTTGTAACTCAAATTATTGGCTTCGTTTTGAGCAATTGATTCGGAAGATTAAGCTATTAGAACAAAAATCTAATAATAATTAAATCTGAAATAATAAAATTAAAGTTATAGATTCATACAATCAATTTGTACAATAACTATACCAAACTAAGGTTGCATAGAAATTACTAAACTTAGTCAATAATCTAACTTTTCTTAAAGATCTAAAATTTAATTACTAAGAATTGAAAGATATTAAAGATAAAATAATGAAGACTCAATTACCTCTGTTGATATTCCAAAATACTCAGATGATCTTCACAATTGGCTTCAAGAATAAAACTAGCTACTCATAGTATCGAAAAAACCTGTCTTGAAAATTAATTTTATAAATAAAAAAGTTTATTACATTAGGATAAATGGTAAAGAGAAGACTGAAAAATTTACTAGCTAAACATCTACTAACAAACTAATTGACTGCTAAGGAAGAATCAGCTTCTTTCCTTCTGCTCTCCTCCTTTCTGCCCTCTCTTTTTTTTTTTTGGCCTCTCCCCCTCCTCCTTTTATAGACTTTTGGGGAGATATTTTTTTCGTTTTTTTCTTTCTTTGCCGCCACCCCATCTCCTTCTTTTTTTTCTTCTTCGTTTCTTTCTTTTCCTCCTTGTCCTTGTCGGCAATAGCTCCTCCTACACACATATGATATATATTATAATAATAAAATATAATATAATATATCTAAAGTATAAGATATAATATAATACATCTAAAATAAAAGATATAATATAATATATAGAAAGTAAAAGATATATTATAATATATATAAAGTAGAAGATAAAATATAATATATAAATATATATATATATATATATAATACAATATACAACCCACTCATATAGATAATGTACACTACCTTGCTTCATTTTATTTGGTTTTATCTTCAAATATTCTTAAGGCGTGTAAAAAGTGAAAAATAACACACAAATAATAATTAAAATTAGCTTATAATTAGAGACTCCAATTGCACTTTTTTTAGAGTGTAATCACCCCCCCACCCAAAACTAAGTTTTTACTAGTTTCTAGTAAACAAATAAATACATTTAAAAGATAAAAAGATATGTTCTACTTTTGTATGAACCACGAGTACATTTAACCTATGCACCAAGCCCTTAAACCCCTTGATTAATCCTAGTGGACAAGTGGTGTTTCGTGAGGGTTTCTAGTGATGGTATCCATAAACATCAAAATGTGGTCTACAAGTGAGGATAATTGTCGCGCCTCGATTTTTCGCACTTAAGAAAAATACAGTGCTCTCTCGTTAGAACTCATCCTCTTAGAAGGATGAGTGCGACTAAGTTTAAATTAGAAATTAATTTTGAATAAGGATTTTTAGAAAAGGTTTTGAGTCACCACCTGACTTGATTAAGGTGAGTTAGGTCACTTAAAGCTAAGCAATCCGAAGATTAAACTTAGGGTTTTTTTAAAAAGGTTTTGAAAACTTCCTCAAGAGAGTGTTTTTAAGAAAATAAGTTGTTTGGCAACCTTTGAAAATATTTAAGCCCATTTTGAAAATAACTCTATTTTGGTCTTTGAAAACAGTGATTTAGGATTAGAGGTTGGTTACGTGCAGGGAAAATATCATAAGTTCATCACCCTACCTTGTACCTACATGTCTATTCACCCTAGACCCACTCATTTAGAATCTTTGATTGTCCACTGTCCAATTATATCCATTTTAAAAATAATTTTGGGAAAGAAGCTTAATATGATGTATGATATGTAAGTGCAAGAAAAATATTAGATTTTGAAAATAAATTTGAAAAGAGAGATTGGATTTTGAAAATAGATTTGAAGAAAAGATTTGAAGCTTGAAAAAGGTTATAGCAATTAGAAACTTGAAAAAGGTTGTAGAATTGGAAACTTGAAAAGATTGTGGAATTGAAAACTTGAAAAAAATTGTAACCGCACTTATGGGGGTTGCCTACGTATCCCTTTGTTATAAATCAGATCAGTTGTAGTTCAGACTAGAGTCAGATTAAAAATAGATACTTTGATGTTTTTAAAAAGTTTAACTTGAAAAGATTTGATTTGAAAAGAGTATGACTTGAACTTTAAATAGAATATTTGAAATTGAACTTTGATTTGAAATTGAGGAGTAGAACTAGGACTTGATTTGGAAAGATTAAGATTTGAAAATATTTTGACTTAAATTGAAGTTTGAAAACCAACTTGGTTTAGAAAAGAGTTTTTGAAAGGAGTTGAAGCTTCCTAATTTTAGGGTTAGGGTTGAACTAGGCTTTAGGTAACCTAAGGTTGGAACATGTAATTGGATTAGAAAATATTTGACTTAGACTTGAAAAAGTTGGATTAAAAAAAGCTTGAGTTTAGAAAACTTAGAGTTAGGAAAGATTGAAAAAGATTTGATTGGATTTAGAAACACTTGACTTGAAATGACTTGTAAAGATTTGACTTGAAATAGTTTAGAAAGTCAAAGTTTAGAAAAGATTGAATTTTAGAAATCTTTGAATTTAGTAAAGTTTCAAAATAGGAAAGTTTTCAAATTAGGAAAGTTTTCAAATTAGGAAAGTTTTCAAATTAGAAAATATTTGAATTTGAAAATTTTCGTTTTAGGGAAATTTGAATTTGAAAATTTTTGAATTTGGAAGGTTTTTAATTTAGAAATATTTGAAATTAGGAAAGTTTTAGAATTTGGAAGGATTGAAATTTAGAAAGGTTTGAAATAAGGAAATGTTGGAATTAGGAAATGTTGGAATTATGAAAGGTTTGAATTAAGAAAGATTTAATTCTTATTTCCTAAAGTAGAATATTAGATTTTATTTCCAAAAACTAGATAATTTGATTTGGTTTTTAAAATTGGAGGATTTGATCTAGTTTCCTAATTGAGAAGATTTGATCTAGTTTCCTAAATTGGAAGATTAGATTTTGACATGGAATTGGAAAGGTTGAGTTTTTGAAAATCTTAGATTTGGAAATTTATGATTTGGTGAAAAAAAAAAAGATTTTGAAAATCTAAGATTTGATGTAGAAGATAATTTTTGAAAACCTATGACTTGAGGCAAAATAAGAAGTCATGATTTTGGGAAAGAGAACTAGGATTTTCTAACAAGGATTCTAGGGCTTGACTTAGACTCCAAGAAAAAGAGTTTTTGGAAAGGAGATCTTTGAAAAGAGTTTTTGGGAAAAAGATTTTTTAAGAGAGTTTTTAGAAAGTATATTTTTTAAGAGAGTTTTTGGAAGAAAGTTTAAAAAACAATTTGGAAAAGGGCTTGAATATGGACTTTTGAAATCTTTTGAATGTCTCACTTTCTTAAAACGATTCTAACCATTAAAAGATTAGAACCATTCTAAGTTGGTGGTTTTAAAAATAATATAAATTTGAAATATGGACCATAATGATCACTTTGAATATCACACATTCTTAAAACAACCCTAACCATTGAATGAGTAGAATTATCTTATGATTGTGGTTTTGATGAAAAACAATTTAGGGTTTACATCCAAAATATGGACCTTGATGGTCATAATAAATATAACACTTTTCTAAAAACAGCCCTAACCATGGAATGATTAGAATCACTCTAGGATTGTGATTTTGAAAACAAGTTTGAAAAAGAGATTTTGAATGCAAGTTTTGAAAGAGAGTTTTGATGCAAGTTTTGAAAGATAATTTTGATGCAAGTTTTGAAAGATAATTTTGAAAAACAATTTTGGATGAATGTATGAATATGATATGCACAATGCAATAGGATCGTAAATATACAAAGATAGGCTTCACCACATATTCAAGGGGGCCAAACATAATGACCTTCAACAATTCTTCTTAGGCATGAATCGGGGAGTCCCTTGTTTCAAACATGCAAGAAAGGGAGGTAGAAGATGGGGGATTAAAATAGAAGAAAACCTAAGTGGGTTAGGAGAGATAAGAGAAAAGGGGGATTTACATAAAAATAAATCGAAAGCCTATCTCGTCTTCTTCTTGCTTTGTTTGCTTTGCTTTGCTTTACTTGGACTTTGATAACCTTAGAATTGTAGCACCTTGAGTCTTCAATAAAGGCTTTAGAAGGCTTGTGTTTGAGTATATAAAGTGTATAGATGTTAGGATTTGAGTTTATGGAGGCTAAGGCTTAAAGAGGCTAAAGAGGGCTAGGGTTTGGAGAGACTTTGAGCTCTGAATTTTGAGAAACAGAGTTTTTGAACTAAGTTTGCGGACACTTTTCACGTAGGTAGAGGGTCTGTATTTATAGACAACTGCAATAGCCTGGTGCCTGTTGCAGTGGTGCCAAGGCAAAAAAAACCACTAACGCCACTAGGAGTGACGCCAAGCCATATTCTGGCTTGGCACAGTGGCGCCAGCCACTTAGGAAAGTTTTAAGGTAGCAAGAAACGTATTTTTCGACCCTTGGGACGCAAGGCAAAAGATTTAGGCGCCTGTACTAGTGACTACTATACAATTTTTGGCTTGGCTCCACTATGAGTGACTTTGGAAAGTTCGGGATTGATCCGGAAGTTCTGAGGAACCAAAATTGACTGGGAATGGACGGGAAACCTTGAGAGACTGTCTTGGTGGTAACTAGCTTGAGAAGCAATGCCAGAGTGTTTGAAAAGGTTAACAGCTCGTCAGGGGCAAAATGGTCAATTGAATTGGAAAAATACCGGAATGAACTCAGAGTGACCCGTGAAAAGGCTTAAAGGTTAGAAAAACTATAAGAGTATTCTGGAAGATTACCGGTTTGATACCCAGAGCCGGTATGATTAGAAAGGATGATCGGCTCACTAGGGGCAAAATTGTCATTTCACACTGGGTTTGCTGGAATAGACTCTAAATGATCCAAAAAAAAGTTTAAAGGTTAGAAATACTATTAGAACTATCCTTGGGAGGTAACCAGTTTAATACACAAAGCCGGTATGATTCCCGAAGGCAATCAGATGCCTAAGAGCGAAATGGTCATTTTGACCGAATAGTCTCAGAATTGGTCTGGAATCGATTGGAAGGCACATGAACATGCCGGATTGTCTTTGGAACAATCTTGGAAGGGTGGACTTATCGCTTTGAGGACTTAGGTACTTTTTCGTGAAACGTGCCGAAAAAGGCCCAAGAGGTAGTTTGGTCATTTTTTACCGAAGTGGGCTAGCAAGCATTGGTGCTGACCTAGGTTTTGAGTGTTTCCGTCACTTTGATGGTGTGTGATGAGTTTCTTTCCAAAGGTATCTCATCCTTTGGTAAACGTGCCATGGCCAAGAGGCGAGTTCGGTCTCGTGACATAGGGGGTTTGTTGGCAACTCCCAATGTCAGCCTATTTGCAAGTGTTTCTGTCACTTTGACGGTTGCGATGCTTGTGAGTGTTACCATCACTCCAACGGTGTGTGTTCATTCTGGAGACTACCTGATCTCGAGAAGCTGCTACATGGACTTATCGTCTGAGGAATCAACTTTCTCGAAAGACATGCCAGATAATGGACATTCTTTGTTGGCAGGCTAGCAAGCGCCAGAAGTGAACCGTTCTACCATCTTGGGGACTTGGGTTTCGTCTTGGTCGACAAGTTTGAAGGGACTTACCGTTTCAAGGAGTTTTCTCAGTAAATGTGTCAAACTGAATGGACTTACCTTCTGAAGGATTAGCTTTCTCGAAAGATGTGCCTATTTGAGTTCGATTGGTCTTGACTGAAATTGAAACTAGAATTGAGTTTGAAATAGGGACTTACCGTCTTTAGGAAGACGTGTCAGCTGAAAATGGACCAAGCAATGCCCCAAGGGCATTTCGGTCATTTTGCCTCTATTGGGCATAATGGGCCCGTGAAGAGATCAATTGACTAGATTGAATTTGAGAAACTGGTTTTGACTTCAATGTGTCTGTGTCAGTTTGAATGTGAGTTTGGTAGGGCTAGAGATTGCTGAGAGGGCAAAAATGGGGTGCTTATAATAATGAGAAAAAAATATTACATGTATCATAACACAAGTATATTTTTTATATCCTACTCGTTAATACACAAGCAAGATAATGTTTTAAAACAACAAATGAGAGGCTTTTGTGTGTGTGTGATCATTACAAGATAAGAAAAGTATTACAATATAAAACCACAAATACATCCTTTAAGTTTTGATTCAATCTCACTGGATACTCTCTCAGAAAGAAAGAACATAGGCATCTCACACCAGTTGTCCTGATAAAAGAGTAAATGTAATGAAAAATCAAAACAGACAACTATAAAAAAAAAAAAGACGTGAATATATAAAGTAAGAGACGACTTGGCATAACTCTATGAAAGAATACTCAATGTTAAAATCACACAAGCAACTAATAAGTGAATTTTCTACGAAGTGAATGAACAAACAATGTACACATCAAATTTTCAAAGACTTTATTCAGGTTGTAACTTGGCTATGAGGTATTAGGTAGGGAGATAGAAAGGATAAAAAGCTCAAAACATGTGTGATCAATGAATGTGTGATCAATGAATGAATTGATCAATAAATACATACTTTCAATTTTTCTATTTCATTTGATTAGACAGGATTTTTTTTTTTTAACAACCAACCTCTTATTCTTTTTTTTTTCTTTTTCGTACTTCCCCTTTTCCTTTGTTTTTTTTTCTTTCCTTCGTTGCTAATTTTTTTTTCATATTGCAAATAGATCATCTCCTTTCTCAATTCAACTTGTACAAGCAAAGATACTTATGTTTTCGTATTTAGAAATAAAAATTTAGTAATGATATATGTAGCAAGAAACAAATAAATAAGCTTAAAGATGGTTCTAAGGGAATAATGTTAACAAAGAAATTTATGGCTTAAATATTCAAAGATGGCCTCGATTTATTTTTGAAAGTGCATAATAGTTCAAGGTTATAAAAATAAAACATATTCAATTACCATAACAATTCAAACAATTGAGTCAAATTCAAGTATAATGGAGTTATTGATAGAATGATGTGAAAGAAACTCATCAAGAGTAAATGTAAACACTCCAAAAGGCGTGATTGACTTTAAAGCTCACTTGGTAAATAATCTCTACTTTGTAAAGATGATACTTTAGAATATATAACAATACTAAACTTATCATGAGATGATAGTAAGTGATGTAAAATAGCCTCTTTTTATGTGTTAAGATAAAATCTTGCAATTGTATTAAAAAGAAAGAATAAAAAAAAAAACTGTGCTAAGATAAATGAAAACATGTTTCAACAAATTCTCAAAATCTACAATTGCATTTCACTAATGATAGTGGAAAACAGTAAAAGGTATGCAAACTTCTGGTAAGATCTCAAGGTAGTAGATAAATTTCATTACATCACCTAAGAATAACACAAGCCAATAAGAGTCCAAGTATAGTTCGCACGATCCTTTGTTGTTTGTACGCTTTGTTGCTATTGTTATTTTTTTTTTGTTTTTTATTATTATTATTTTTTTTGAAAACCTACCAAAATAAACACAAACAATCTGCAAAATATATTTACAGATAAATTAAATAAGTAATTTTAAAATAAAAATAAATACACAAACACACTGTATAACGGTTAAGTATGACAAAGTCTAGCTAAATTTTTAACATCCAAATCAAGGTAGTCTATAGTTTTAGTGAAACCATGATGTATTAATGCCTCAGCATTTACTTTACCTTTAATATTGTCTAAGTAAACCATCTGATTCTCTAACATTAATCGGTTGCTCCCTTTGCAATGTTTGTTCACACATGTGTGTCTAGCACAGTGGTAACATCTATTAAGCCTTTTCGCTATTCTCTTACAGGCCAGAATATTGCGACCAACAAGAGGTTGAAGTTGTTTCTCTTTAAGCTCAACTCTCCTCACCAATCTTACACGGCGAATTATTTCGCCACTGGCACCGAGTGAAAGTATCAGATTAACAACACGCAAATGCAAGCACTCTACCATCTATGCAAAGCCATAACTGTTCTTTAACGTCTGCTGATCACAAAGACAAAAGTAAAAATCAAAATAAATAATAGAAAATGACGAACCAAATGATAGAAAAATGAATGTGGCCTTCCTCCCTAACGAAATAATAGTCACGACCACGAGGCGAAAATGGAAGGAAAAGGGTGGGAGACAAACATTTGGGGGGGGGGGGGGGGGGAAGAAAGTTCTCTTCCCTCCAACTAAAGATAAACTAGCTACCAAAACAAATAAATAAACTAAACTAACTGTACAAACTGATTGGGTGTTGCTTCTACTCAAGCAATGGTGGATCCATAAGATCCACACTTTCAATCAAACTTACAAAGTTCTCTAAGTAGGGCTTCAGTCTTTGCCTATTAACTTCAAAAACATTCCCATTGCTGGAATTCTTAATTCTACCGCTCGTGCGGTGACACATCTCTTACCAGATAAGGTCCAGACCATTTACTTTTCAATTTGCCTGAAAACAAGTGTAACCGGAAATTGTAAAGCAATATTTTTTGACCGACCTAAAATGATTTATGAATGATGTGTTGGTCATGGAATGTTTTCATCTTGAACTTAGAGATCTTTGCATTCTTATAGGTATCATGTCAGAGTTCCTCAATTTCATTAAGTTGTAGCTTCCTAGTTTGACAAGCCGCATCTATGTTCTCATTAAATTGGCCCAATAGACTTTGTGCTCAATTTTCATCAAAAGGTGACATGATTTCCCATACACAAGCCTGTAAGTAGAAGCACCTAACACAATTTTGTAAGTAGTTCTATAAGCTCAAAGTGTATCCACTAACCTTAAAGACCAGTTCTTATGGTTAGGATTAACAGTTTTCTCAAGAATGTGCTTAATCTCCCGGTTAGCTAACTCAACTTAGCTACTAGTTTAGGGATGATGAGGTGAACTAATGATTACATTGTAGAAGTGTAATTACAAACCTTTAATTCATATTTTGTTAGACTTAGTGCATTGTTAATTGCTTTAATTTAGATAAGTTTTTTTATGATAGTGTTTTTGTTTGGTTTTATAGGTTAGGGGACCTAAAAGGGTGAAAAGGAAGCAAGAATGGTTAAGGGGAATGCGCAGCCATCAAACCGGAGAATGGAAGTGGATGCTGTCTCGGTATTTTGGATATAAATTTTGACTCCGACATCCGATTGAGCTGATTTTTGCAGCATTGGAAAGAAAACTTCAAGATCTACAACTTTATCTATAATGTGCGTTGGCTATATCCGATTCTAAAGTGGTCAAAACTGAGCAATGAAAATCTGGTTCGCTGTAGACCATTTCAACGACCGGTTTGGCCGTTCCAACGATCAAAAGAGTGGTCCAGCCGTTCCAACAACCTGGGAGGCATTCCAATGGCCTGGCCCCGCGATTTTTTGACTCCTTATTTAGTTTTCTAACCCTATTTAAAGCCTTTGTAACCCTAATTCGGGGGGAGCCATTCTAAACCTGATTGTAGAGTTTTTTGAGAGTTTTTAGAGAGATTAGCTAGGTTTATGATTTTTCTTCCAATTCTTTATAATCAAACATCTTATTTTCTCTATACAAATCAAGATTTATTCATGGCTTCGCGTAGCTAACCAACTCTTGGCATGGGAATGTGAAGATTGAAGGATTTTGTGAGATTGATCAAGGTAATCCAAGAACTTTAACATTTTCATCATTCCTTCTCAAATCTTCACGTGTTGTTGAGATTCTTCTCTTGAAATCAAGATTTCTTGATCATATTCTTGAGCCATTATACACAAATTGAGTTTTGGAATATTGGTTGCTAGAATCCCTGATAAGAACGCTTTGAAACCCAATTTCTTATGAATTCTCAAGAACCCATCAAGATTCAAATCAATTTTCATTGACAAATCTTCCGATTCAACAACACTCTTGTAGTTGTTGAATTGAGTTAAAATACCTTGATCAATTGCACATGCACCCAACAGTTGGATTGTTTCCCACTAAGATTCTTCTATTTATTATTTATAAACGAATTCAAATCTAGTTTTCCTAAACAATCGAATCAATCAAGAATATATTTTTTTCCTACTTTTCTTTTTGGTGAGTTTTCCACAAATCTTCGATTTCGAAGCGAGTTCAATAGACCCTTCGCAATTCCTTGAGGTTCGACTCCGGTCTTACCGGGTATTTATTATCTCGCACATCCTGCACTTCGAATTACATCACAAGCAATTTTGGAGCAAGTCAAGTATTTTGGCACCATTGTCGGGGAACTGAAAGCAAAAGGTGCTAGAACCCTGTACCAAAAGATTGTTCAACACAGGCGGAATTCTAATCCATCATCTACACCGAAAGTCACGAAAGCTCACATTCAGTAACTTTGTTCCACCTTTAGTTAGGTCCTTCTTTGTGAGCATATAAGAGATTTTTATTTCTTTTATTTATTTTAATTTTATTTTATGTTAGGATTGCTTGTTTTTATTTTATTTTATTTTTCTTTCATATTGCATTTAGTTAGGTAGGTGATAGAGGTGGCTAGGATTTTATGCTAATTGTTTATCGATGGTACTGTTTTTGCATACAGAGACTGGAAGTGTCAGTTGGATTATGATTGAATTGGTGGTTTATTCTGTGAAGATTGGTGGTTCGGTTGGACTTGATTTCTTGTGTATGGTGTGTTGAGGCTTGATGCCTAATCTATTTGTTGCATTGTGCATTTGCATGTTAGTTTGGTTACGAGGCCCTAGTCGTAGATTGCAACGGGTAGACACTCACACACAATCTCCATTCATAAATCGTTCATTGTTGACCGACTTTGAGGAGATGGCCAATCTCCACATAGTCGATCCACCGGCCAATGCCCAAGTTGGGGCTAACAACACCTCTACCTAGTTCACTTGAGGATTATCTAAATCTTGCAAGACAAACCCCACCATCGTGCATAGTTCTCCCACCAAAACTATCTCCTTTGAACTTTAAATCGGGTATGGCCCAAATGATCCCAAAATTTCATGGAATGGATTCTGAGAAGCCTTACCAACATATAAAGGACTTTGAAGAGATGTGCATCATATTTTTAGATAACACCTACACAGAAGAGACTCTTCGTCTCAGGCTCTTTCCATTTTCTTTACAAGATAAGGCTAATACTTGGCTCAACACTTTAAAACCAAGGTCTATAACTTCATGGGCTATCCTACAGGCTAAATTTCTTAAGAAATTTTTCCCAAAGGATAGAACTGAGGCAATTCATTGCCAAATCTCTCAATTCTAACCCCACCAACATGAAACATTCTACCAGTGTTGGGAGAGATACAAGGAAATCTTAAATTCATGCCCACATCATGGTCAAAAGCCATGGAAACTAATAAGTGTCTTCTTTTCCTCTCTAACTCCTCAATTAAAAAGATTTGTTGAAACCATGTGTAATGGAGAGTTATATGAGAAGACAACTGAGGAAGCTTTTGACTTCTTCAACTTTTTGGTGAAGAATGCACAAGATTGGGATACGACTGGGACTTAAAACCCCAAGTCCAAGCCTATTGCCCAAGGGGGTGGGCAATTTACTTTGAGAGAGGCAGATGATTTGAATGCTAAACTTGCAGCTCTCACTAGGCAACTAGAAGATCTAGAGATGAGCAAGGTGAATGTGGTGTCTAGTACAGTCCCTAGTGAACCTGTAAGTGAGGTTATTTGCATAGTCTGTGATAGTTGAGCTCACGGGACTGATGATTGTCCCTCCATTCTAGCTTGTAGGGAGGTTGTGCAAGGTCAACTTAATGCTGTTAATCCCTATAATAAGCCTGTGCCCAACCTAGGAGGAGTAGGAAACGCATATGCACCAACTTATAACCCGGGATAGCGCAATCACCCCAATTTTAGTTGGAGAAATTAGAGGACTTTTGCCTCTCAACAATATCAACCTCCTCCACACCCACCATATGAGGGACAACTAGTCCAGCAACAATATCAAACACCTCCACCTTATCAGTTGCCTAATAAGAGGTCATTAGAAGACACCCTCACATAATTCATACACTCCCAAAGGAGTGTCAATGCTAGGGTGGATAAGACCTTAGAAGAGATGAAGGGTTAGATTGACCCAAGCCTTAACTGCACAAGAAAAAGGCAAGTTCCCTGCCCAACTAGGCAAGTCAATATGAGTGAACCGGTTCTAATATTCCCACTAACCATGAACAAGTCCAGTCAATCACTACCCTTAGGAATGGGAAAATAGTAGACAAAACCATACATCTTAAAGAGTCCGAGTTTAAGGGAGAGCTTCCTAGGGTGAGTGAAGAGAGAGTTACTAAGGAAGTTAGGGGAGAAAGATAAAGAACCTGAGAGAGTGAGAAATGAGAAAGAGAAGGAGGTGACAGTAGAAAAGACTAAGGAGAGTGACATCAAGGTCTTAACACATGCTCATTTCCCTCATAGATTAACCAAACCTAAACATGAATTACATAATTCTGATGTCTATGAGGTGTTTAAACATGTCAAAATCAACATATCACTCCTTGATGCCATTAAGCAGATTCGGTCATATGCCAAGTTTCTGAAAGACTTGTGCACAGTGAAGAGAAAACTCAATGTCAAAGAAAAATCCTTTCTAGCCAATCAAGTAAATGCAATCCTTCAGTTTAATACTCCACCGAAATATAAGGACCCTAGCTGTCCTACAATCTCGTGTGTCATAAGAAACCATCGAATTAACCAAGCTTTACTTGACTTGGGGGCTAGTGTAAATTTGCTCCCCTATTCCATTTATCAGCACCTAGGATTGGGAGTGCTACGCCGGACCCGAATCACCCTCTAGTTAGTTGATAGGTCTATTCGAATCCCTAGAGGGATGGTGGAGGATGTTCTCATACAGGTTGATAAATTTTACTTCCTGGTCGATTTCATCGTGATAGATACTCAGCCCGCAGTGAGCTCTAGTGCTCAAATCTCCATTCCAGTCATCCTAGGAAGACCATTCCTTGCCACTTCCAATGCTTTAATCAACTGTAGGAATGAGGTCTTAAAAATTTCCTTTGGAAATATGACGGTTGAATTGAATATTTTCAATGTGAGCAAACAGCCTGGTGAGTATGAAGATATTAGGGAGGTGAGTCTTATCGACACATTAGTTCAAAAGCACTTTGACAGGGAAGTAATAGAAGACACCTTAGAGCGAGCTTTAGTGTTGAGTGATGGATTAAAGTCACAAGTGCTAGGCAATTAGTGTGAGCAAGGTCTAGAGGTTATGGATGTTCAAGTTGTGGGTCAATGGATCCTGACTTTCGAGCCTTTAGTTCCTAGTTCCACTAAGCCCGAGTCCTCTGAAGTTAAAGCCCCCACTCTTGATAGGAAACCATTACTAGAATCCTTGAAATACATGGTTTTAGGAGAAGGGGAGTCATATCCAGTTGTCATATCTTCTAGCCTTATTGTAGGCCAAGAAGAAAGTTTGATAGGAGTGTTGAAGAAACATAGGAGAGCCATAGGTTGGACAATCGCCGACTTACATGGTATTAGTCCATTAGAGTGCACCCATAGGATCTATCTAGAAGATGAGGCTAAACCTGTACGTCAAATGCAAAGGCAATTAAATCCGAACATGAAAGAAGTAGTAAGAGGAGAAGTACTGAAGCTTCTTGATGCGGGTATCATATATCCCATTGCTGATTCTCAATAGGTTAGTCCAACCCAGGTCGTTCCGAAAAAGTCTGGAGTTACGGTAGTGAAAAATGAACTGAATGAGTTTATGCTGACTAGAGTCCAAACTGGATGGCACATGTGTATAGACTATCGTAGACTCAATGCTGTGACTAGTAAGGACCATTTCCTACTCCCATTCCTTGATTAAGTTTTAGAGAGAGTCGCGGGAAAGGCCTTTTATTGCTTTCCAGATGGGTATTTAGGTTATAACCAAATCGAAGTTGCCCTAGAAGACCAAGATAAGACCACTTTTACTTGTCCCTTTGGCATGTATGCCTATGAAGGATGCCCTTTAGGCTGTACAATGCACCAGCCACCTTTCAAAGGTGTATGATGAGTATATTCAGTGACATGGTAGAACGAATCTTAGAGGTTTTTATGGATGACTTTTTAGTATATGGTGATACTTATGATTTGTGTTTACAGAATCTAGAGAAAGTGTTAGCAAGATGCGAAGAGAGCCATCTGGTTCTTAATTGGGAAAAGTGTCATTTCATGGTGACACAAGGGATTGTGTTAGGTCACACCGTTTCTAGTAAAGGGATAGAGGTAGAAAAGGCAAAAATTGAACTAATTCAAAACTTCCTCCCCCTAGGACTGTAAAAGATGTGCGTTCATTTTTGGGGCATGCCGGTTTTTACTGGCAATTCATTCAAGCTTTTAGTAACATAAGTCATCTTATGTGCCATCTGTTGTCACAAGACGTTCCATTTGAGTGGACGTCAGCTTTCCAAGAAGCTTTTGATAAGCTTAAATGGCTTTTGACCATTGCACCCATCATATAACCTCCTAATTGGGCCCTTCCATTTGAATTGATGTGTGATGCGAGTGACTTCGCCATAGGGGTTGTACTAGGTCAACGTAAGTATAAGAAGCTATATGTCATACACAATGCTAGTAAGACAATAAATGAAGCCCAAATAAATTACACAACCACCGAAAAAGAGCTACTTGCTGTAGTATTTGCTCTTGATAAATTTCGTTCATACTTGGTCGGCTCACCAGTTATCATATACACTGACCATGCCGCACTAAAGTACTTGCTCACAAAGCAAGATGCTAAACCACGGTTGATCCGTTGGATCCTCTTACTCCACGAGTTCAACATTGAAATAAAAGATAAGAAAGGAGTAGAGAATGTGATAGCGAACCATTTGTCTCAGCTTCCCATAGAGCATCACTTGTCTAACCATTTGCCTTATCCTAACGAGCAAATTTTTTATGTTTGTGCTGTTTCAACTGCTCCCAACATTCCTTGGTATGCTAACATAGCCAACTTTTTGGCTACTGGTCAAATTCCTTCTCACTAGTCTAGACTTGATAAACAGAAGTTCTTACGGAATGTTAGGGTATTCTTTTGGGATAAGCCATACTTATTTAAATATTGTTCTGATTAACTGATCCATAGACGCGTTCCCAATGAAGAGTTCCAATCAATCATGGAATTCTATCATTCTCATGCTTGTGGTGGCCATTTTTCATCTAAAACGACTAGTACAAAAATTTTACAAAGTGGTTTCTACTAGCCAACCCTGTTTCATGATGTCCTTCATTCTGTACTACCTGTGATAGATGTCAAAGGCTCAGAAGTCTTTGTAGGAAACAAATGATGCCCCTCAATCCTATAATAGTTCTAAAAATCTTTAATTGTTGGGTCATAGATTTTATGGGTCCTTTTCCTAGTTCTTTTAGCTATTTGTACGTTTTTGTGGCAATTGACTATGTCTCGAAGTGGGTGGAAGCTATTGCCACTCGAACCAATGATCACTGGGTAGTGATCAAGTTTTTGAAAGAAAATATCTTTTCTAGATTCGGCATGCCTCGTGCCTTCATCAGTGATGGAGGCACACATTTTTATAATAGACTCATGGGGGTCTTAATGCATAAGTACGGAGTGTTATATAAAGTGGGTACACCGTATCATCCACAAACCAATGGCCAAGTCGAGTTAGCCAATAGGGAGATTAAGCGCATCTTAGAAAAGGCTGTCAACCCCAACCGTAAGGATTGGTCCTTGCGTCTGGTGGATTCTTTATGGGCTTATAGAACTGCATATAAGACTGTTTTAGGCATGTCTCCTTACCGACTAGTCTATGGAAAACCATGCCACCTCCCTGTTGAGGTGGAACATCGTGCTTATTGGGCCATTCAGCAATACATTGAAAGTCTAGATGACATTGGTGTGCATAGGAAACTCCAGTTATCTGAACTGGAAGAGTTATGGAATGATGCATATGAGAATGTACGTATTTCGAAAGAGAAAATGAAACACCTTCATGACCAACACATTCATTGAAAATCATTTCATGTAGGTCAGAAAGTCTTGCTCTATAACTCTCAGTCACATCTATTTTCAGGTAAGCTAAAAAGTAAATGGGCAGAACCGTTTTTTGTGAAGGATGTGTTGCCCCATGAGGCCATCGAAATTGAGAACCCGAGTAATGGCAATGTGTTTAAGGTCAACGGGCATCGGCTCAAGCCATATCTCGAGAATTTCATAGCCAAAGTGGAGACCTTGACTCTCCGCGATCCCCCATCTTTTTTACTACCTCTTCACATCTCTTGTTTGTATATTAGGTAGTCCTCTAGGTCTGTGTTCGTCGTTTCTTATTGAAGACAATGCTTGATTCCAGTTGGGGGGAGCAAACTCCGTGGTAGTCCTCTTTTTTGTGTTTTTTTTTTTTTTTTTTGTTATAGGATTGATAGGGTAGTGTTCTTAGTTTCTTAGTGTTTTGGTTTGTTTCCTTTGTTGTTTTTGATTTATTTCACTTGGTTTAAGTGAGTCGTGTTAATTTAGTTGTGTTTTTCTAAATTTTCAAGAAGTGATCATGGGTCTTGGGTTTTTTCTATATTTTTCTAGGTTGCTTTGAATTTTTTTGGAACTTTACTAGTCTTTTCTAGAGCTGTTGAAGAGTTTCGTTTGCATTTTTCTATGTTTTGTAGAACTTTTTCTAGCTTTTTTTGTTGTTCTAGTTTTTTTTTTTTTTTGTTACATTAGAGTTTCTTCTTTATTTTTCTTTGAAGTTTTCTAGAGTTTTTTTTTCTAGCTTTTATTAAAATTTTGTTTTATGTTATTCAAAAAAAAAAAAATAGAGTTCTGGCTGAACCAGGCCGTTCCAACGACTGGTTTAGCGTTGGAACTATCAGAGGCTTGGCCAATTTGATTTTGAACCAGCATCCCAACGGCCACCCCAGCAGTTCTAACGATCTAAGGCTGGTTTGTTTTTATTTTGAACCAGCGTTCTAACACCTTTTGAACTGTTCCAACAGTCAGAGATGGTCCAAAACAATAAAGCCAGCCGTTCCAACGGCCAGGTATATTGTGCAAACAGGCTGCTTTGCAAACCCTAGCATCCAATTGCTGCTTCAAGCCGTTCGAATGGCGGCAATTTATTTCACGTTTTAAACCTTCGTTAGCCAACTTTTTGCTCCCCTCTTTCACTTCCAATATCATTATAAAGAGAGAAAGGAAGGAGTAACCCACCAAGGGTCCACTAAGGTTTGATTTTCAAAGGATCTTCCACCCACAGCCAACAATTCTCATTACAAGGTAATAGTCAAACTGCCACGTTCCATGTTTTTATGGATGAATTGTTGATTAAATATATGGAGGGCTTGAACTATGCATAGTCAGTTGGGACATTAAATTTTTGATTTGCTTTTTGCCAATCCATTCACAACCACAAGAGAGAAATCATGGGATTGGGCCCCAAAACTTTATTTTTGGTGAGATGCTTCACCTATTTCAACCCTTTTACACTACCAGGTAAGCCTTTAACTTCATTTTTATTTGGCAATTTCTTAGCTCCACGGTGGAATTTTTAATTATTCATGGTGGGTTTCTTTTTTTCTTCTATAAAAAAAATAAAAAAAAACTGTTGTTACACTTTGGCTACACTCTTCAGCCGCAAACTTTTCCATTCAACTTTTCATGGATACACATAGAAGTTTTTGAACATGTTATGAGGATTCAGTATGGAATTGACGTCATGTTTTGATTTCTACTTGTAGGGTGATTGTTCTTTATATGTGGGGCATCTTCACCAATTGAGTGTTGTGGGTGTTGGCTTGAGTGAGTACATTGGGTACTTTGTGTTGGGTGTTGGGTTGAGTGTATAAAGTGGAGCTTGCATAATTGTGTGTTGTGTGAAGCATGAGTTCTAAAAAGAGTAAAGGGAAGGATTCAAGCTCATCTACAGCTAAAACCCAACCAGCTTTTGATGGAACTTGGTTTATGAGTATTGATGCAGAAACTTCTTTTCGCAAGTGGGGTCAAAAGGGTGCTACCCTTGAGCATAAAATGGACCTCAGTTATTTTAGTGATGACACCTTCGGGTGGGAGTCCGAGTTTAGACGTTGACGGTGGGAGCAGTTGACTAAATATGAGGGTGAGTGCATTCCAACATTGTGTGCTGAGTTTATGGCTAGTATTATTTTTGCTGAGTTTGCTGAAGGGTCAGAAAGAATTGAGTCTTAGGTTAGGGCCAAGCATATAGCCCTTCACCTGACCACTTTTGTTTAGCACTTTGGGGTTCCAAAGGGACCGAATGCGCAGTTTAAGTACCCTGATATTGGTGCCTTGGAGTTGCCTGTGATTTGTGCCGAAATATTGAGACCCAGAGAAACTTAGGATGGGAGCGTGCATTCTGAGAAGAAGAAGCTGAAAGAGAAATACTTAATTCTTTTCATCTATTCATGCCATAGCCTCTTGCCTATCAAACCTATGTCTGATGTTAGTGTGCCAAGAGCACAGTTGCTCTGGGCTGTGGGGACAGGTCAATCTATTGATTTGCCATGTTACATGTTCTTACAATTCTATAATGAGCATAAGCATCCTTCTCCTCTTAAGAGTATCCCTTGTACTTGCTTGTTGACTAGCTTGATTGTAAAGGCGGGTTCTAGAATCCCCAAAGACATGTATAAGGAATATCAAGAGCAGCCTATGGATGATACCACTATTAATAGGTCTAGGAGCCAGAATAAGAGGCAAAGAGAGTTGGATGAGTTACAACAACGCCTTTTGCAACATCCTTAGGGAGGTCATGCATTAGTTGAGAGCTTTGGGAGTTAGAACTCCCGAACGGATGAGATGTTTCAGAAGCAGGGACAGACACTGGATGCACACATAGCTACGACTAGAGCTTGGGAGCAGGCAACAGATAAGAGATTGGCACAATTGGAGGAGCGTTTAGAGAGAATGAAGCTTGCACAGGAGAGACAGACATTTATGCTCCAGTAGATCATGGCACAACTGATGAGAGGACAGCCACCTTCGGATGATAATGAGTAGAGAGAGAGAGAGAGCTCTTTTGGAGAGTTTAGATCTCATTTTACGTTATGTTGCATTCATGTTAGATCTAAAACTCTATAGATGACCGTACTTGATCTCATGCTATTTTTAGATTTTTGGATGACTGTTCTATTTTGCATTGCGACTTGGTGTTTGTATTGACAATCTCAGGTATTTGTTCATGCTCATACATTGATTACCTTGAGATCATTCAAATAGGTCAGTTTTCTTTGGTTCCTTGAGTATAATGCTTCCTTGCCACATTCAGGTATTTATTGTCTATATTGTTATATGTGGATGTGTTGAGAATTTTGGATCTAGAACCATAGCAGTTACTTTGTGAAATGTTATCTTTGATAGTTGGATAACTAGTGACACATTACATAATATTTCGAGCAGATTATTGAGCTGTTTTGACAACTTGCATACTAGAATAAAACTTTATCTTCAAAACATGAAGAAAGAGGATTACAATCATTGCACATTGTCACATCATTATATCAATATATATGACTAGTTCTTATGATTTTATCCTACATACGTGGAGATTAGACCTTGTGAGCTTTAGAGCCGTTATTTTTTTCAAAGTGTTTTATATTTACTCAAGGTGATATTTCTTCGCTTCTATTTATTGAATAGCTTCATTATCCTTATATTTGACTCATATGTGAGAATTATTTGGAACAATTGTATTTGTTGAACTTGATTTAATTCTAGTTTTGAATACTTTGGAGATGAACCTAGGCCATGTTTCTATTTTGAGCCCCAGAGTTGTTCCAATATCTGTTGTCCTTGCAACCACTTTGAGCTAAAACATTTTCTATTCTTTCAAATACCTAATTACATTCCAGTTCTATAAAATTGTATGTACTATTGTGAAGGGATATAAAAGTTACACAAGATTATACTTGCGGTTATGGATTGAAAGTTCTCTTGGGTAGAAAGTCTGACATTCTGATATTTAAGGCAGAGCTTAGTGTTCATATTATTTTTTTTTTTTGGCAATGCAAGTGTTGGAAAAAAAAACAAGAAAGAATGTCAAAGAATAATATAAGAAGAGGAACAAAAAAAGAAGAAAAGAATGAAAAAAATGAGCTCAAAAGTTGTTCATGAAAAAAAAAAAAAAGAAAAGAAGGAGAAAGGAAGGAACAACTTGGGGGGTGTTGTTAATTTTTCATAAATAGTCTCCTCCTTACATCAACCTATGCTCCAACTTTTACCTATGGCCAAGGTTACAACCTTAGCAAGTCTTTGGGTATCCGAAGTAAACATAACCACTGTGAATCTAGATTGTTATGAGTTCAACTTGTCAATTATTTCAAATGATTCTACATTGAGGATTCCTCCATGAAGCTATGCCCATTCATACACCACTTATTGTTGCATTTTTCTTATTTGAGTTGTTTCTTATTGATCATATTACAATTACTCTATGAAAAAGGGCAACTATTGAAGGATAACCGGTGATTTCAGGTTCTTTTCTAGGGTATGACTGGTGAGAATTGAAATCAAAGCTAGAGAATGAAATTGTTTGGATTAGTTATGATTGAGCTTTGGTGATTTGACTATATACACACTTGAATTTCTCTCATATTTTGTAAGATATTGTCGTATTCATGTATGTAAGATGAGGAATGATTTGAACAGTTTGAGATGAAGTGTTATTTGGAACAGGTTATCCTAACTATTATTGATTACAGATCACAGGTTGATGTCTGTGGGTACTATCACTGTAAACCCTCACAAGGCACCACTCATCCACTAGCGGTAACCTAGGGCTTTCAAGGCTTGATGTATACACTAAATGCATTTGTGACTTCTATGAAAGTGGAAATTATCTATTTATTTTAGTAATTTTGTTAGGGCCTAGCATAAGACAAGTTGGGGGGTGTGATTGCATTATACAAGTGTAATTACAAGCCTTTAATTCATATTTTGTTAGACTTAATGCATTGTTAATTGCTCTAATTTAGATAAGTTTTTGTATGATAGTGTTTTTGTTTGGTTTTGTAGGTTAGGGGGAGCTAAAAGGGTGAAAAAGAAGCAAGAATGGTTTAGGCGAACGCGCAGCCATCAAATTGGAGAATGGAAGTGGATGCTGTCTCGGTATTTTGGTAATAAATTTTCATTCCGACATCGATTGAGCTAATTTTTGCAGCATTGGAAAGAAGACTTCAAAATCTATAACTTTGGCTCTAATGTGCATTGGCTAATTCCGGTTCTAAAGTGGTCAAAATTGAGTGATAAAAATCCGGTTCGTTGCAGATTGTTCCAACGGCCGGTTTGGCCATTCCAACAATAAGAGGAGTGGTCCAGCTGTTGCAACGACTTGGGAGGCATTCCAACGGCCTAGACCAGTGATTTTTGACTCCTTCTTTAGTTTTCTAACCCTATTTAAAGCCTTTGTAACCCTAATTCGGGGGGAGCCATTCTCAACTTGATTGTAGAGTTTTTTTTAGAGTTTTTAGAGAGATTAGCTAGATTTATGATTTTTCTTTCAATTCTTTGTAATCAAACATCTTATTTTCTCAATACAAATCAAGATTTATTTATGTCTTCTCGTAGCTAATCAACTCTTGGTATGGGAATGTGAAGATTGAAGTGTTTTGTGAGATTGATCAAGGTAATCCAAGAATTTTAACGTTTTCATCATTCCTTCTCAAATCTTCATGTGTTATTGAGATTCTTCTCTTGAAATCAAGATTTCTTGATCATATTCTTGAGCCATTATACACAAATTGAGTTTTGGAATATTAGTTGCTAGAATCCCTGATAAGAACGCTTTGAAACCCAATTTCTTATGAATTCTCAAGAACCCATCAAGATTCCAATCAATTTTCATTGACAAATCTTCCAATTCAACAACACTCTTGTAGTTGTTGAATTGAGTTAAAATACCTTGATCAATTGCACATGCACCCAGCAATTGGATCGTTCTTCGCCAAGATTCTTCTATTTATTATTTATAATCGAATTCAATTCTAGTTTTTCTTAACAATTGAATCAATCAAGAATCAATTTTTTTTTCCTACTTTTCTTTTTGGTAAGTTTTTGACAAATCTTCAATTTCGGATCTAGTTCTATAAACCCTTCGCAGTTCCTTGAGGTTCGACCCCGGCCTTATCGAGTATTTACTACCTCGCACATCCTACACTTGGGATTACATCACGAGCAATTTTGGAGGGAGTCAACTAACCTTGTGAACGACCCCATACTTCCGCATTAACATTCCAACGAGTTTATTACAAAAATGAGTGCAACCATCACTAATGACAGCATGAGGCATACCAAAGCGAGAAAAGATATTCTCGTTTAAGAACTTGACCACAATGCGGTGATTATTGGTACGAGAAGCAACGACGTCCATCCATTTAGACATGTGGTCAATGGTCACAAGAATGTAAAAGAATCCAAATGAACTAGAGAACAATCTTGTAAAATCAATATCCCAACAATCAAATATCTCAAGAGTAAGAATGGGATTGAGGGGCATCATGTGCCTTCTAGTTAGACTTCCTAGTCATTGACACCTATCACAGGATGTTCAAAAAGTGTGAACATCACGAAACATGGTAGGCCAATATAAGCCAGATTGCAAAATCTTTGTAACTGTCTTTTTTAAACTAAAGTGTCCACCACAAGCATAGGAGTGATAGAACTCCATGATAGATTGAAACTCATTGTTTGGGATACACTGACGAATTATCTGATCGAGACAATAGTTGAACAAGTACGGATCATCCCAGAAGAAATACCTCACATTTTTAAAATTTTTTTTGTTTATCTAAGTAAGACCAGTGTGACGATATCTTGCCAGTAGCCAAAAAGTTGGCTATATCAGCGAACTATGGAACAGTTGCTTGAGAAAGTGCTTGGATTTGAAAAAGATACTCATTCGAAAAATACTCAGTATCTTTGGCTTTCCCATCAGTAGGGGAGTTGTGACAAATGGTCAACAACTATATTCTCTACCCCTTTCTTGTCTTGAATTTCAATATGAAACTCTTGTAACAAAAGAATCCAACGGATGAGGCGTGGCTTTGCATTAGCCTTAGTAAGCAAGTACTTTAGTGCAAAATGATCAGTATATATGATGACTAATGACCCCACCATGTATGACCGAAATTTATCTAATACAAAAACGACAGCAAGGAATTCTTTTTTAGTTGTGGTATAGTTCAATTAGGCTTCATTCAAGATTTTGCTTGCATAATGGATAACATAGGGTTTCTTGTCCACTTTTTGTCCCAAAACTGCTCCTATAACATAATCACTAGCATCACACATCAACTTGAAAGGTGATGAAAACTCAGGTGACTGAATGATAGCTGCAGTTATCAATAGCTCTTTAAACTTGTCGAAAACTTCTTGGCATTCAGACGTCTATTCAAATGAAACGTTGTTTGACAATAGATGGCACATTGGACGAGAGATGGCACTAAATTCTGCTATGAATCGCCGGTAGAAACTAGCATGCCCAAGGAAAGATCAAATATCTTTCACAGTTCTAAGAGTATGTAGTTTCTGGATTAGTTTAACTTTGGCTTTATTTACCCTCAATCCCCTTGCTAGAGACGATGTGCTTAAGCACTATACCTTGTGTCACCATGAAGTAGCATTTTTCCAGTTTAGGACAAGGTTACTCTACTCACATCTTTCTAACGCCTTCTTGAGGTGTTCAAAACAACTCTTATAGGTATCTCCGTAAACAGAAAAATCATCAATGAAAACCTTCAAGAATCTCTCCCCCATATCATTAAAGATACTCATCATGCACCTTTAAAAAGTGGCCGGTGCATTGCACAAGTCAAAGACATTCTTTCGTAAGCATAAGTACCAAAAAAAACATGTGAAAGTCATTTTATCCTGATCTTCTAGGCAGTTTAAATTTGATAGTACCCAGAGTACCCATCTAGAAAATAGTAAAAGGCACGTCTTGCCACTCGTTCTAAGACTTAATCGAAGAATGGGAGTGGAAAGTGGTCTTTTCTAGTAACAACATTCAGTCGATGGTAGTCAATACACATGTGCTACCCAGTTTGAATTATAGTAGGCACTAGTTCATTTTTTTCATTTTAAATTACGGTGACTTCAAATTTCTTAGGAACAACTTGAGTTGGACTAACCCACTTTGAATCAGAGATGGAGTATATGATACCTGTATCGAGAAGCTTCAATACTTCTCCTCTCACAACTTCTTTTACGTTGGGATTTAAACGCCTTTGCGTTTGACGCATCGGTTTAGACTCTTCCTCAAGATGTATGTGATGTGTGCATACAAGAGAACTAATATCGTAAAGGTCTGCAATAGTCCAACCTAAGGCTTTTCTATGGTTCTTTAGCACTTTCACAAAGCTCTTCTCTGGGCCTTCAGACATGCTAGAGGATATAACAATAGGATAAAACTTACCTTCACCAAGGAATACATACTTCAATGTAGATGGTAAATGTTTTCTTTTCGGAGTGAGTGCTTTTTGTTCAGAAAGGACAGGCTTTATGACACTAGGAATTAGAGTCTCAAATGATGGGGTCGAATGACCCACTTACATATATTATTCTCTTTCTATCCTTCCAGGAATTATATCCCTAAACTTGACATGGTTATAATCTAACCGGTCATATGGCTTGCTCAAAACAAGAGCTTTTTCAATAGGATCCTCAAAAAATTCACTCTCAAAATACTCTTGCACAATAAACTCAATGCAGTTTACTTCTCTGATATCCTCATACTTTCTCGGTTGTTTTTCAACTAAAAAGATATTCATCTCGACAGTTATATTCCTAAATTTTAACTTTAGCAGCCCATTCTTACAATGAATTATGACATTATAAGTGGCTAGGAATGGTCGTCCTAAGATAACAAGAACTTGAGAATGAGCACTAATACTCTCAACCGGTTGTGTATCTAACATACTGAAGTTCACTGGATAGTAAAACTTATCTATTTGAATGAGAATATCCTCCACAATACCCTTAGGAACCTTAATAGATCTGTCAGCTAGTTGCAAGGTAACACGTGTAGGGCGCAACTCACCTAATCCAAATTGTTAATAAACCGAATAAGGAAGTAAATTGACACTTACTCCTAAATTAAGAAGGGTTCAATCTATCTTGTTTCCCCTATTGTATATAAAATAGTAGGATAGCCGGAGTCCTTACACTTCGATGGGGACTTACATTACAAAATTGCATTTTGGCTCTCATTCATAAAAGCTGTTTCTTTGACATGCAACCTCCTTTTTATAGTACACAAGTCCTTTAAAAACTCGACATAGGAAGGAATTTACTTAATGGTATCTAAGATTGGAATGTTGACCTTGACTTGCTTAAACACTTCATAAATTTAAGAATTCAGAAGCTCATGTTTTGGTTTGGCGAATCTATGAGGAAACGGAGCATATTTCACAACATTAATACCCTCATCTTCAGATGCTCTAGTTGGCTCTAAAACTGACTTAACTTTCTTTTTCTCTTTCTCACTCTCATGTTTTTCTCTTTCTTGTTCTCTCACATCTCCATTCCCTTCATCACTAAACTTAAGAGTTTCTTTTATAGGTAGAACGGTTTTATTAATGATTTTTCCACCCTTTAGGGTTATGATGGATTGGACTTGTTCATGACTGGATTGAGGATCGGTCTTAGCTTCAGTCATATTTACTTGCTTTGTAGGATTTTGATTTGGTTACAGTTGAATGAAAATCTCTTTGACACTTGTTGAGTCAAAGTTTGTGTCAAGTTAAACATTTGCTTTGTTATGTCTTCCAACATCTTAGTGTGCTGGTCTAACACCTTGTCCTGCCTATCCACTCTATTGTTGACTCATCTCATATCATTTGTCAATTGATGAATATTATCTTCTAAAGGTCTCCTATGAGTGGGTTGATATGTATTAGGTGCTGAGGACTGCGAAATTTCCCACGACTTGGTTATATTGTCTACGCATACTACCAAAAATTCTAATATAACTAGCATAGCCTAATCTACGTGATTAGAACCTTACCTTCAAGATCTCTCTGGTTTGATCCCAAATAACAAGTATCAGCAACAAGCATAAGTCAAGTAATAGCAACAAGCATGAATCAACTGCTCGAACTCAACCTTTGGACTTCTGTTGTATCCCTCGTATACGCCTTGCTCTAGAGATAGTGGGCTTGCAACTACTAGAGTTTCTTTTCCTCACAAAAACGTGTATCTCTCAATTATGAGCAAAGTCTAACCCTAGCTGCTCTTAGAGTGCGTATATATAGAGGCTACAATAGAGACCATAAGATTAGTATAACTAGGACTTCCTACGCAAATAAGGATTCCTATTCCAACCAAGATTAATCCTTATTTACATAAATTATAATTGATACCACTAATGAATTATAATTGCACTCTCTGTAATACTAGGAATTATATTTCGAGCTCTATATTATTAAATGCTTATTTATCTCCCCACGTTAAGATTACAGATACCTGTCTATTAAATTAAATTATTGACAATTAAATTTAATAGACTTATTTAATTTCTTAAGACTTTCCATTTAACTTATTTGATATGTCAGATTCATAATCCACTTGCAAGGTTTGACATAATCAAAACTTATAAGCTTTCTTAAGGGAGTATCATCAATCCCTATACCGAGACGTGGATTCCATTAATAATTAATATTCACTGTACACGTAATATTATTGTCCAACTCACTAAGTTTATTGACCCACAAAGAATCTCACTTTTCTGTGAATCAAAACAATAAATACTACATGCACGTGTCTATTTATTATATTAGGATTAAGAGCATAAACACTCATAATAATCATGAGGTATTAATTGTTTTATATAGTCAGCATAAAAATAATTACCTCAACACGGTCCTGTTCAATACACACAAAATGTACTAGTACAAGGAGTTGGAACTATACTGTTCTCTATAGTCAAGATAGACCTATTAAAACCTTGTGCTATAGTCCTATTGATGGTGTGTTTAGTTCCATCCAAGACTGTGAATGATAAGCTTATATTTCATAAGAACTGATGATCTGATCTTCCGTGTGTAAGCTGTACTCTATACATCAAATCATCTACTGTACAAAATAAGAGACGCATGCATAATCATTAAATAAATAACGCAATGCAACCATTGCTCACACAGATTCTCATTAAAATGGAATAACTAATTTATTAATAAATACTAAAGCTATTACACAAAGTATGTCTTTTAGTATAATTCTCTAACAATCTCCCACTTAGACTCAAAGTCATGCAGTAACGCATCTAAGTCCCATCCCTTCTAAATAACTCTCAAAAGTCTTTGTTAGTAAGGTTTTTGTTAAGGGGTCTGCCAGGTTGTCTGCTGATGTAATCTTGGTAACCACCACATCACCTCTGTGTACTATGTCTCGTATCAGGTGATATTTACGCTCTATGTGTTTTGCTCTCATGTGGGTCCTAGGTTCCTTCGAGTTAGCAACTGCCCTGCTATTATCACAATAAAGTGTAATAGGCGATTGTACTTAAGGTACCTTTCCTAGATCCAACAGAAAGTTTCTAAGCCAAACAGCCTCTTTGGCTGCCACATATTCAGCCTCCATGGTGGAATCAGCAACACATGATTACTTGATACTCCTCCAACTAATGGCTCTACCTCTTAGGGTAAACACATTTCCCAAGGTCAATTTTCTAGAATCCTTATCTGACTAGAAATCTAAGTCTGTGTATCCAATAGGTATTAGACTATCTGCCTGATAAACTAACATATAATCCCTAGTCCTTTTCAGGTACTTGATTATATACTTTACTGCAATCCAATTTTCCCGCCCTGGGTTCGACTGATATCTGCTAACTATGCCTACGGCAAAATATATGTCAGGTCTAGTACAAAGCATAGCATACATGAGGCTTCCCATTGCTGATGCATAGGGAACTGCCTTCATGTTCTCTACCTTAATCGGTGTCTTAGGACACTGATCCTTGGTTAGAGAGGTTTCATGTCTAAAAGGGAAGAACCCTTTCTTAGATCCTGCATGCTAAAATGGGTAAGAATCTTATCGATATAAATAGCTTGTGATAAGCCCAGCATCATATGCTTGCGATCTCGTAAAAGCTTGATCCCAAGGATGTGACCGGCTTCTCCTAAGTCCTTTATATTGAACTATCTGGATAACCATACCTTAACTGAAGATAGTACCCCCACATCGTTTCTAATGAGCAAGATATTATCCACATATAGTACCAAAAACACCACCACGCTTCCACTATGTTTCTTATACACACGACTCGTCAATGCATTAATCAAAACCATAAGACTTAATGGTCTGATCAAAATAAGTGTTCCAAAATTTAGACGCTTGCTTAAGTCCATAAATAGATTTCTTAAGTTTGCACACCATGTGCTCTTGGCCTTTTGCTACAAAACCATCTGGGTGCATCATATAGATGCACTCATCAAGACTTCCATTAAGAAAAGCTGTCTTGATACCATTTGCCAAATTTCATAATTAAAATGAGCCGCAATGGATAAGAGAATTCAGATAGACTTTAGCTTGGCTACCAGCAAAAAAGTTTCCTCATAAGACTCTCCCAAGAACATATACTGATCAGGTTGGCATACAACCCTCCCACTACGATGAGGCGCGACCTGTGTTTGTGTATTACGAGTGAATTGATTTGCTAATTTTGATCCTTGTGCATTATCATCATGCTTTGATTGTGGAACCAACGTGTTGACAATATCTACACGTTGCGTTTTAATATCAGCTTGAGTCACAACATTCCTCCCACTATGACGAGGCAATGGAATGTCAATGACCAGGGCTTGTGGTTTTTCTTCTTGTACTGAAGGTAATGAAGAAGTATATGCTAATCTATCTCTTCTCAGCTCTTCTAGAACAATCTTACTTCTGGGTTTGTGGTTCATCACATAGTCCTCTTCTAAGAATCGGGCATCGGTGCTAACAATGACCTTCTGATCCTTAGGACAATAAAATAAACCACCCTTCGTTCCTGTAGGGTACCCAACAAAGAAATAGACATTTGTTCTAAATTCCAACTTATTTGCTTTCCCTTTCAGTACGTATGCTGGACTCCCCCATATTTGAACGTGTCGCAGAGTAAGCTTGCGCCCATTCCACAATTCTGTGGGAGTAACAAGCACTGACTTAGATGGTACTAAGTTTAGAATGTATGCTGCTGTTTCAAGTGCATGACTCCAAAATGAATTAGTCAAATCTGAATAACTCATCATAGATCTAACCATATCCATAAGAGTTCTGTTCCTTCTTTCTGCTACACCATTCTGTTGTGGCATACCTGGTGCAAACAACTGGGGCTTAATTCCCTCATCTGATAAGTAATCCAAAAATTCTCCTAAGAGGTACTCGCCACCACAATCAAATCGTAATGTCTTGATACATTTACCACGACGTTTTTTCGTTTCTGCCTTAAACAATCTGAATTTCTCAAAGCATTTAGACTTACGTCGCATCAAGTAATAATACCCATATCTTGAGTAATCATCAATGAAAGTAATGAAATACTCAAAGCCACCTCTAGCCTGGATATTCATGGGGCCACACAAATCAGAGTGAACCAATTCTAATATCTCTTTTGACCTATTGCCTTTGGCTGCAAAAGGGTAGCTTGGTCATCTTACCTTTAAAGAAGGATTCACAAATTGGCAGCGCCTCCACTTCTAATGAACCTAATGGCCCATCCTTAACCAGTCTGAAAATTCATCTCAGATTAATATGACCTAGGCGTAGGTGCCAAAGATAGGTTTGGTTAATTTCAAAAGGTTGTTTTCTGTTAGATGGTAGTATATTAGTGTTATTCAGTTCATTTAGTTACAGTGTAGGAGAGATATATTAACAATATAAA